>OY776676.1:59470268-59900091 GCA_963675555.1 Leptura quadrifasciata | reverse complement strand
AAATAGATGATTTAATTGCACCATGGTATAAAGAGACACACAAACTTCATTTAAGGCAACTTCTTAAAAGATAACAGGATCATGGAAGAGCCATTTATCTCAGAGAAGTTTGAAGTTCAAACACTTCTTTAGAATTTCTTAGTTAAGTATGAAGGTATTCAAGCAACATAATAAAATAGTACGGTAGCCCGTAGCCAAAATCAACTGTTCACCTAATGCTAATTTCGATCACCAGGCTATAGTTTATTACAATACAAAACCGAGACAAAAACTCCAATAACGCTGCAGTAGCGGGTAAAACGATTTTCCGTCCGTTAAAAAAAGACGTAATTTTTTATCCCCTAATGTCCGTTCTCGATGGATTCTTGTTATAGATGTCGAATAAAACAAGAATCGATAAAGAACGGAAATTTTATGTTGCATAATTTCAGTAATAAAAATCGAAATTGTATTAAAAATGGTATAAAGAAGTTTCTCCCTAATGGCTGCAACCTTTTTTAAACTATAAAATATGGTTTAAATAATCGAATAAAAAAGTGAACGGACATTTTCTATCTCTACGGAATGCAGTGCGCTCGCATCTTGAAGCGGTGGTGCGCGTACTTCATAGAGATGCTGTATATGTAAATCCACACTATTGGACGCTATTCAAGAAGAAAGTAAATTATCAAGGTCCCGGACTCTTTTGATATCATTATTATTGATGGCTTTTTCCTTCTGTATTCATTGAAAGACGCCGGCAGCACGTATGGTGATATTTCAAAAATTATGCTCTGTCATTTAGACAGTTATAAGGCCCAAGAAGTTCACATAGTATTCGACTGATACTTCAAACCGTCATTCAAGGATGTGGAGCACGATATCCGGGATATGACGGAGAGAGCAGAATTCCACATCTCTAAGCCGAATCAATACATCAGCAACTTCCATAAAGAGCTTAAATTTAGCAACTTCAAAATTGCTTTTGTGAACTTCTTGGTTAATCAATGGAAAAATGAAAATCCCTTTTTAATGGATGAAAAGACTGTTTATGTAAATCATGACATTTCCTACAAGTTTTCTGTTGTTGCGGGCGAAATCGTGAGAATAATTGAAGATAACTTGGATTGCGTTGACCACGAAGAGGCAGATACCAAAATGATTTGTCATGCCTGTCAAATAGAAAGAAAATCCAACATTTCCGTAAGATGCAGTGACACAGATATTTTAGTGTTATTATTGAGTAACATGCAGCATTTAAAGGAGTGAAATTCAAATATTTGGCTAGATATTGGTGTTGGAAAATTCAGAAGATAGATGTAACTGCTTTGTATAAGGCAATGATCTCTTTCTTAGCTCACTCCCTAGGAGCTTTTCATGCATTTACAGGCTGCGATCAGAATCATCCCGCCTTCTATCGCAAATGCAAGGTTCGGCCATTCAAAATCTTGGACAGATCAGAATAATATCAAAAAGCCTTTGTTATATTTGGAGAAAGCTCAAGCGAAGAAGCTTTCCAAGTCTTCGAACAGTATGTATGCGCTTTATACAACGAGAAAAAAATCAGTAATGTCAATGAAGCAAGAATAAACATTTTCCAATGTACATACGACACTCAGAATATGAACGAACAATTGAAAATAGATATTACGAGTTATGACGCCTGCTTATTGTCACCTTGCAAATCGGAGCTTCGACCAAATATATTGCTAAGATATGGGCTGGGGCTCATTTGCGCCGACCAAGCAACCTATCACCAACTGATGCCGTATGGATTGAGAAAAACAGGATATACGCATTCAAATAGTTTGAGGGTGACCAACTTCCTGTATGCGCTGATCTTATAATAGATAGTTCTACAACAGATCTGTCCATAGGTAAGAGCTAAGGAAAAAAATTTCGATTTATTTACGCCTACTTATTAATCTGTTTCTCATACATTTCACACCTTGAAGAAGAAGAACGAGAAGAAGAAGAGGTAGAAAATGAAGAAGAAGCGAACTGTGGAGACAAGACAGATATTGAAGTCGATATTGAAGAGGAGGACGATTAAATGAATTCGATTGTATCAATAAAACTGATAATTTTTATATTTTATACGAAAAATCTCTCGTTTATTCCTCATGTATACCCTCAACCCGTAATTTCTCATTGCAATAAAAGCAGGAGTGCATACAAGTGGCGGTTTTTGCATATACAATAGACAATCCCAGCCTAGCAGGTTCAAGATAGGATACCATTACTCGTTTCTCACGATGTTTTCAGTTTTATAACACGAATAGAACCTCAAAAAATAATGAAAAAATTTCCCGATTGAAAGTTCCCTTCACCAAGTGATGACACCCCTATTGGCAAAACAGTCTCATAAATCGGAATTTTTATGAATATCAAAGCGCGAATCGGTTTCTATTTAGTTGAAAAAATGATTTCGCTTTCTATACTAACATCGAAAAATTAGTTTGTACTTCGGCATTAATGAATCTCTCGTTTCAGGGCTGCTTTTTGCTACTTTGGGTGCGTTCGGTGGGTGGATGGTACTGAGACTACTCGCATTCGATTAAACGCCCCAAAAAACGTGGGGAGAGAAGTTTTACTCAGATGTATTGCCATATAAAATTTTGCCGTCCATATTTTTCATACATGTCTTTTGAAATAAAGCATCATTTTCTTTAGAGAACGGACATTAGGGAATAACAAAATTAGTCTAAAAAAATTAGCCCAAAAAAACTCACAACTGAAATGCAAGTACTGGGATATGCAACGATTAAAACGTCCGTTTTGATTTTTTCCTCAAATTATGTATATTTATTAATACCAAGAAATATTATAAACGGACATTAAGTGACTACTCAGATGACCCATTATTTTTTACATATTGAAGCATACATTTAAATCTTTTCCCGACACTAAAAATGTCCGTTGCCCTGTACTCTTTTATCCATGTTCAAAGAAATGAGCATTGGTGCAGGAATTTTCCATTAGGGGATAAGTCGAAAATTTTGGTTACGGGCTGCAGTAGTAAAATGTTCAACCCATCATAAGGGAATCTTCCTAAACCTGAAAATTTAGGGTCATTATAAGATTCCTTAGAATGGAAAATTATTACAGATAATTAATTCCGAAGACCGCGGATATTCAAGTTCCATCAAATGAATTTCAAATAAGAAATCCAAAACCAAATTTAGCCAAAGGCTAAATTGCATAATCAAAATTGAAAGAAGCTATTGCGAAGGCAACACTATTGGTGCATCCATCGGATACTTCACCATTGTCTTTATAAGTTGATGCTTCTGATTTTCCCATTGGTGCCATATTAAAAATATTCGAAATAGTCCATTGAACCCTACTAAGTTTATTTTCACAAAAACTGTCGGTAGCACATAACAAATATTACATGCACTATAGAGAACACCAGACAATACACAAAGCAGTCAAATATATTCGATATATGTTCGAAGGAAGAAAATTTATCATCTGCACTTACCGCAAGCCTCTAACATTCAGTTATAACAAATAATTAGGTAATATTAGTTTCCTACAGGAAACATCTCTCAAAAAAAGCTGAAATTCTTGCAAGTGATAATGCAATTTATTGTTACATGTCAAAGGTATTATACGCCCGTATGTACCAGAAACATTTAAAAGAGAAATATACAATAAAATTATTCACAATTTAGTTCATCCAATAATTAAACTTGTAAAGAGTAAATATATTTGGCCAATTACTGGATTGTTAACTGTATGCCTTGCCAAAAACGAAAAATTGCTAGACATGTACGCGGGCCAAAAGATACATTTAAAATTCCAGATACTAGATGTGGACATATTAACATCGACATAATGGGACCTTTACCAACACCAAATGGTTATGTATATTATCTAACATGTATAGATATATACATTGTCCTGAGGACACCTTTCTCTCAAAATATTGTTCAAAAATTCATAAAAAAAGCTCCTAGATCACCCGCTACATTTTGTACCCATTTAGTGTACCTATAGAATAGACGTGTACTGTCAATATTTCTCTTAATCGGCTTCGACATCAATATTAAGTAATGATTTGAAAGCAGTTTGTGTTTTTACAAAAAAAAAAATTGCGTATAGAATCGGCTCCTAAGAAGACCGACTAGTATTTTCTGACACCTTGCGCAACAATAATAGAAACTTACGTAAAACGGTATCAAGCCAGCTTCAAGATCTTCTTTTATAGCTTGCTCAAGAGTTTCTCCACGCAGTTTGTTACTTTCGTCTGGTTGGAGGGAACGCAATTGTACACCACCCAGCAGTCCAGCTCGTTCCACAGATGAATGGCTTTGACCTATAATGAGTTATATAAAATTAATAGTCTTATATTTTACTGTTTTCATGTAAAATGTTGTGCAATAGTAGTAATTAATATTCTATTATACTTTTAATTATATTTACAACATTAAATAGCAATTTCCTTTAATTTGCCAATTTCGAGTAATGGTTAATTGGTAGTAAAATAGTACTTGTTTGTTTGTAATGAGTAGCTTTAAAGATAATATTTGAAAATATTTCAATACAGTTTCTATCAATGTACATAATGTTATGTGCTGCCCTCTAACCGAGAGAGATATAATTAGTCCCTGATCAGGGTGCAGGGAGAACTGTTTAGTTGGTTGTCAGTAAAACAGCGCCATTTGCGGGCTAACTGACGAACCGCCATTTAGTACCTAGAAAACTATAGAAATTTCCAGCCTATTCTAGACGGGTTCTGGAAGGAGACTTGAGTACGTTAGACGTGTATATCTAAGGAATTAATTTGAGCAGACAGTCCAGTTCAGTATAGAGGACAGTTCAGTTCTGATATGGAGATATATGTTAGATGATAAGTGATCAGATGAAATAGAGAACAATAACAAGTTATGATCTAAAGTAATGAATTTATGTTAGATTAAAGTTGTTATTATTAGTTATTATTTCTAAAGATTAATTATTGTAATTTAAATTATTAATAAACCAGTGGTTTGTGAAGATTCTAGAGTCTAGTATACTTTAACTTGGCGTCTGTATGTATGAGTTAATATTTCCGTACGATTTCATTTTCTCCCATATTGTACACAAAGTTAAAGCAATAGTCCAGAAACATTGTTTACGTGGACAATATTTCTGGATCTTTGTGTACAAGAGAAAATCGTACGGAAATATTAACTCATACATACACACGCCAAGTTAAAGTATACTAGACTATAGTTACAATGTATTTAACTACATTTGACGTACAGGGTGTTTATAGATACGCAACAATAATAACTTGTAGACTTTTTTCCTAGTTTTCGTCTAATTGCTTATGCTGAATGCATTCCCGGAGAAAATTTGGAAATATAAATCTTAAAACCTCAGATGACCAGAATGTACCAAGGAACCTTTACAATCTCAGTACTGATTTGTAAGATTAAATTACATTGATTTAATTTACCTATACACCCTATGGAATGCTATATTATATCTATATATTTCATAGAGAAAATCTACTCTGCAATGTTATCTATACGAAAAGAGATTGGATTTCGAGAAATTTTATATTTATTTGTCTCAGACATCTTGATTTTGTATATTTTGGAGCCCGGTGAATTTTTACGATATGAACAAATTACTGAAAAATCTTAGGAATTTAAATAATCTGTTTTTTAAAATAAAATCCATTATTTTCTTGAGTGAAATATGATAAAGGCGCAAGAAAAACATTATGTTAGGGAGAAAATGTAAAGTAAAGGATTACGACGTTATACAGAGTTACAAGTGCAGTTCTACCTTTAATTAAGAATATATAACAGTATGGGACATAGCCAAAAGGATATATCCAGCCACCATACTGCTTGTTGATTTGGGGATCATAAACAACATAGCATACTCGTATTTTTAAACCTTAAATTAATTCTGTTATTGAAACATTCCACAAAATCTACACCAGACACCATCTATATATATTTTAATAGCTAAATATTTTCATTATTTTCCCAACATGGGATTCCAAAAGAGCTAAGTAATCTAAATATACTATTCTTGAGACAAGAATAATTTCTCGCTGGTCAGTATGCTACGCGTAACTTCACTGGTCATTATTGATAGCTATTATAATGATTTTCGACACTAGCACTACATTTACTTTAGAATTATATGGAACTATTGGTGCTGTCAGTTAGCATATATTTGTTGATGCTGATGTAAAAATATAACAAATATATAAAAGAGTTGGTGTTTCCTTAACACTGCCAAGAATGACTTATTGGTTTTAAAACATAAAATCAATACAAGAAGTTTGGGAAGAGCTGAAAAGAATACTATGCAACTACTCGCAATACAATGAGACTAAAGGAACGACATAAATCGTCAAAATTAACAGAAAGGAAAATAATTATAAAAGGACAAAAGCGTACATAATAAAGTACTGGGGACCAAGAAATCAACTTAACATATCTACTGAAGAAAGCTCTAGTGCTTAACAACAACAAACTAAAAATACAGAGGCCATACCTAGATAATAGTTAACAAGGCAGTTGACAGGATTATGAATAAACAAGGAAAACCAATAATAATGGGCAAGAACACCGAAAACAAAATTAAAAAAAACACGAAAATATGAAGAAATCATAATGATTTATGCCCTGCCGAAATCAGAAACGGAGGAGATAAAAAGGAGACTCAGGAGACAAATAACTCTAAAAGCAAAAGAAGAGCATACGGACTGCATACCATGACACAATATGGTCAAGCATACCACAACTAACTAACAACTAGACATTCCATCCTATACTTCTGTACCATGCGCCATATGGCTCTCACTGCTAACTAGTATAACCTCAGTCCCATACGGCATGGGCGTAGCTGACCCAGTAATGTCTTTTCCGATAGTGATAATACGCTAGTAAATTGAATCCAATCAGTGACGGAACGCTTCACGCTAAAGTAATTCCATCTATAGAAAATAACTCAATTTATCTTCTGTCACTAATCGATTGTAACTTAAACTTCACTGCAGTTTCGATTGATCGATGAATGATTGTATAAAGAATTATATGGCCATGGGTATTTGTCAACTAAATTATCGCTGGAAGGAAGTTGATCAAATGTTGTCAATAAACATAAGTACGATAAAAATTACACAAATGAGCTTTTAAAGAATTTTGACAATGGTTATAGAAAATATTTAAAACTTATTTGCATTATTTTTATCCTGTTAGTGCTCATTGTCAAAACTTCCCAAAATTCTCCTGCAATAATTTTGTTTATACATGTGCACATTTTGTTTTGTAAATTCATTTATATTAATTAATCTTATGAAAATGGCTTGTCAATGTGCCAAAATTGCAGTAAAATTTAAGTTACGATAAATTAAATAGTGATGAGAAACAAAGTAAATTGTCTTTATTCACACACAAAGTAACGGCCTCCACAATAGAATCTCTGAAAAAAAAAATATTGGCCAATTTTTACCACATTTACAGTTTGGAGATTAAAAAATATTGCAATTTCGGAGATATTTATAGAAAAATGCCGCTTTGATTCATATTACCGTATTCTTAACATATTAAGCAACTTATCATAGCTCGAGACTCGCAGATTTCTTAAAGAGAATGTCCTTTAAGATGCATCTGTGAAAAAAATTGGTTGCGAGTTTTCCACAAATAAATATCTAATTTAAATATACTATAAAGTTATAAAATTACATCGATGAATATATTCCGCATGCTGTATGTAGCATTTGTATACATATTAATGATTTTAATAACCTTAGTACCATTAAGCTTAGTATGTTAAGTACATGAATGACTACCATTACTCAAACCAAAAGATGATAAAATATGTTAAAATATGAATAAGTATTTTTGCTAGATATTTGATCAAGAAAACTTACTTGAGGTGTATCCAACTAATTTTGAAACAATATCAGCGTCACACATTTCTGGATGTTCTTTTTTAACTCTGTCGATAGCACGCGCTTTGGCGCCGAGAAGGGCAACTAAAGTGGCCTCACTAGCAGTTCCTTGAATAACGCCACCCCCTTTGCCACCTGAACAAGCCAGAAATTCCTTAGGGAGATCCAGCATTTTGCCTAACCAGTCTAACATGACTACTTCCAATTCTGTGCATGCTGGACTAGCGATCTGAAAATACAGAAAATATACAGTTTTCGAAAACATAAAATAAAAACAGAACATAAATCTTCGTATGTAAGCAATATCGGTTTTATCAGTGAAAATCTATAAAGCATATATCGGACGGATTGTATAGTATATAAGTATGTCATAAATGTAGGACATCGGGTTAGATAACTGACCTCTCTTAAACATCTGAAAATATTTTGAAGGTGTTATAAAAAAATTAAATATTTACTGAAAACTATCTGAATAACCATAGATTTTAGCTGAATTGGTTCAGAGTAATGCACCCCAGAGAGATGGGGAAGCTGGTGCAGTTGTACGAACGACAACCGAGTTCATAAAACATTACAATGTAAACAAACTTGCGTCAGAAGTGGCGCCTTATTTTGTTGTGTTTAAAATTCATTCAATTCTTAAACAGGGGTGGATTCAGAAACAATTTCTCTCACGCAGAGGTGATGTGGTCAAATATTTGTATTATAGTTCAGAATATATTTATTAAGTTACAAAAACATTTTTAAGGCTTTAGATTTTAACATTTGGTAAAGAAATATTGAAGTATTAAATTTTTTTTTACATTTATTTAGCGTCGGTCTATTTCCGCTGCTGAGGCCTATCATCGATGCATGTAGACGAGCTACAACCAACCAGAAATTTTGCCGAACCTCTTCCCTTGAGAAGAGTAGGGATCTTTTACTTGCCTAACATTTAATAGACAACGGACCGACGACTTTACATCCCCTCCGAAGGATGGTATATCACCTACACAACCTTTGCCTAAGGTTGCATAGCTTCCGCGCATACACTGATATACAAGCCGCTGGAAGATATGTGAGGCGAGGACACGGTGAAGTATTAAATTGAATGAAAGATAAATTTCACTATCATTACAATAACGCATTCGTAGATGATAGATTCAGAAAAAGTTGGTTGGGCCACTTTCGATAGTTCTACCTTTAATAATAAAAAGTATAATTTATTAGTTTGTTACAATTAACCTGTTTCATACAGTCTTCATTTAATTAATTAATTAATTTATTGATTTACTCTGTCCAACAAGTCACTATCCAACTACAGGACAGCAGGCATAGCAAGGTATTACAAATATAAATATTAGACAAATATAATATTAGAATACAAATAGAAAATTTTTAGAAAAACAGACATCGGACCTTAAGGCCCATTACGTGAAAGACAAAAAGAAAGTATAAAATAAGTTACGGTGCATTACGTAAGCAACGATACTACAACAGAAAAAAACACAAATAAGTAAAAAAAAAAGATCAAACAGATAACAGTAAGTTATTAAGGCAGTGAGGCTGCAATTGAATATGTCAATATCAGTACAAATTGCGTTGTGGTTGTCGCAAGCTACTTAAATTGGCGAAAATTTTAAAATATTCGTACGTGGTGTAGTCAGGTAAAAAACACTGCCATTACGAGAAGTTCTAGGCATATTAAAGCTAATTTTTGACAGCAATTGTGGCGCATCAACAGTGTTGTTAATTATTTTATAAGGAAATATTTGTGAGAAACATTCTCGAATACGGCTCAGATCAGCTATTGAGTATTTACGCAGCAAGTCCTCTTGCGGGAAACCTATCGCTGGATGAAAGTCTTCCGATTTAAAATGCAAAAACTTCACAAACTTACATTGTACTGATTCTAAACTATTAATATGCACATTGTAGTATGGAGTCGAAATAAGTGAGGCATATTCGAGCATCGACTAACATAACAATAATACAGTATTTCGAGTGTATCTAAATTCGAAAAATCACAGGAATATCTGACTATAAGTCCATACATTTTACTAGATTCAGTGACAATGTTATTTATATGTACATTAAATGTTGAAGTTTTATCAAACACCAGCCCCAAATCCCGAGTTTCAGTTATGTGAAGTTTAGTGTGATTTATGGTATAGTTGTAGGAGATTGTATTACATCAATGGACTTAATTTTAGAAAAAAGTTTCAAATCATCGGCATACATAAATAGTAAACATTGTCTAAGCCATCTACAATATTATTGATGAGTATAATAAAAAATAGTGGTCCAAGCACCGACCGTTGCGGTACCCCAGAAGTAGCCATCTTAATTAAGAATAATTTAGAATATATTGATACTGGGCACCCTGCAAAAACTGAAGTTTTGTACAAATTCCTACGGCTAATTCAATATAATACGTTTTGCCTTCATCGGCATTCTTTCTAATCATTAATCGATAATGCCGCCAATGCTTATTATATTTTGGTAGTATGGCTGTAAAGAACACATATGCCATCGCCATAGATCCTTACCGCTATTCCTTGTCGGTTGTATAATCTACATATTTCTGAGGAAACAGAGGTATAAAGGGTAGTTTTCTGAAACGTTAATTTAGTCTAGTATTTGGTTTCGTCAAATGTACCATAGGGACGAGCGTAGATGCGTCTTTACTATGTACATACTTCGATATGTGATGTAAAGCAACGTTAGGCGCGGTTAGTACTTGGATGGGCGATCGTTTCAAGGAAGACCGTGTCCTCGCCTCACGTATCTTCCAGTGGCTTGTATATCAGTGTATGCGCGGAAGCTACGCAACCTTGGACGAGGGTTGTGAAGGTGATATGCCATCCTTCGGAGGGGATGTAAAGCCGTCGATCCCTTGTCTATTAAATGTTAGGCAAGTAAAAGGTCCCTACCCTTCTTAAGGGAAGAGGTTCGGCAAAATTTCTGGATGGGGGTAGCTCGTCTACAGGCGTCGGTGATAGGCCTCAGTAGCAGAAATAGACCGACGTTAAATAAATGTTAAAAAAAAGACAGAGGAAGACTGTCAGCTTTTCAGATGACACTGATTTATTCTATAAATACGCTAACTGGGAAACACTCAAATTTAAAGTGGAAAAGGATTTGCAACTGATATTTAAATTTTTCACTATTAAGCTATTTGACAGTGAATTATGATAATTACTTACCATTCGCAAATGCTCTAAAAAATATAAATATAAAATGTTAAAAAAAAGTACCATAATACGTCCCCCTATCTATCAAATTACAAACCGATAATAGTGTCACGTCGGCACGCTTGTGTAATGATATCTATTTTCTGTTGCCAATTTTTGTAGGAACAATAATTATTTTTCGATATACTATACTCCACAATATTTTTTCTAATGTGTCGCAGAATATTCACTACAATAGAAGTGTGTCGCTTAAAATTAAACATGTTTGTATGTTTTTACATAATTGTGGCTTACAATATAAGAAAGTAACATTTATTTTTCAAAGTAATCTGCCAGATTTTTATAATCAATAAGGACATTTTTTAGGACAGGCCAATTTTATTTAACTTGTAAACATCAAAGACAACAAAAAAATGCGGTTTCCATTTCCGGTTATAGTTATAGTTATAGGAGTGTAATGGGGTAGTGAAGCGCAAGTTATAGCCTCTCCTACTCAATTGTTAACCTCACCTTCGCGATGAGTTCAATGTGAACTTGGTGCACCCTGTTTTCACTAACGACCGAGTAAGGGCGGAATAACCCTTACCTTTTGCCGTGAGCACATCCACCTTCTCACGAAGAGTGCGGTAAAAATAACCCACCGCACACAAAGGTTGCTTTTGGAATCGTTTGGTTACCCCATCGTCGCAGTCTCCTTCTGTGCCATGGGACCACACCACTCGCCTTCCGCAACCGAGCTGGTCAGTTGCATAACTGCTCCAGCTAAACCTTCAAATGCAGCTTCATTTTCAGTCGATTAAGGCTTTAAAAAAAAATGATGGAGCGTTCAAGTGGGACAAAATCATCCGGAGGTAAAATACCCTCCCGATCGGATCTCCGGGGGAGGGTGCCCACAGGGACACCTCATCGAATGTCGAAAAAACACCGACAAGTTAAATCCAACAAAACTAATTCTTTCATCTACGGCGCTTGGAATGTTCGTACTTTGAACGACAGCACTCGCACCGATCTGCCTGAAAGAAGAACTGCTCTAATAGATAGAGAACTTCACCGACTCAATGTTGACGTTGCAGCTCTCAGCGAAACTCGATTTTTGGAGGAAGGCTCTCTCACAGAAAAGTACTACACCTTCTATTGGAAAGGTCTTCCCACCAATTCAAGAAGACAACATGGAGTAGGATTTGCCGTTCGGAATCAACTTGTATCCAACTTAACACAAGTACCACAAGGCCTATCCGAGCGTCTAATGCTGCTACGCTATGAGCTATCAGATGGCAACGCGGTAAATCTAATAAGCGCCTACGCTCCCACTCTGGATGCAAGTCACGAAACCAAGGAAAGCTTCTATCAACAACTGGAAGAAACCCTCTGTAGAATACCTAAAACGGAACGACTCGTTATTCTTGGCGATTTTAACGCTAGAGTAGGGAGAGATGCAGACACCTGGCCAGGCATCATAGGCAGGAACGGTTTGAGCAACATGAACGCTAACGGTCAACTACTCCTAACTAAATGCGCCGAACATGATCTAGTTATAACAAACACCATTTTCCGATAAAAGGATAAATTTAAAGGCACCTGGCGTCACCCCAGATCAGGTCACTGGCATCTACTGGACTATGTTATCGTACGTAGGAAGCATCTCAAGGACGTCCAAATCACAAAGGCGCGCATTGATAGCGAATGTTGGACCGATCATCGTCCTGTTGTCTCTAAAATGAAAATTGTTATGAGACCCAAACACCGAAGAACTCAAGTAAAATGTAGACTCCGTCTCTGTATTAGTAAATTGCGTGACCAACAAACCGCCGAACAGCTAAAGCAAAAAGTTCAAAAGAATTTGAGTGCACTAGAAGAAATCAATTCTGTAGATGTCGCTGCTACCTGGACACAAATTAAAGACAGTTTAAAAAGTGCGAGTGAGGAAATTCTTGGCACTGCAGCAAGTAAAAAACAGGAGGACTGGTTCAATGATAATGAAGCTTTTATACAAGAACTTCTTGACCGCAAACATATTGCCTTCCAAAACGCTATCAACCACCCCAACGACTCATCAAAAGCAGAAGCTTTTACCCAATCTAAGTATGAAACGCAACGCGAAATCAGAAGAATAAAGAACGAGTGGTGGGCAAGCAAGGCCAGAGAAATTCAAAGGTACGCCGATTCACACGACTACAGGAATTTCTTTCAAGGAGTAAAAGCAGTGTACGGCCCCAGTCGGAAAAATATGTGCCCTATTAAAGATTTAAATGGAAATCTCCTCAAAGAAGACCAGGAAATAAGAGCCCGATGGAAATAACACTACTCTAACATTCTTAACCAGCAAAGTCAAGCCGATCACGATATTATAAATCTTATCCCTCAATATGACACCTTCGAAGACTTAGATAAACCACTAACAACAGAAGAGAACTTAACCGCCATTGGGCAGCTAAAAAATAACAAATCTCCCGGCGCCGACTCACTCCCAGCTGAGATCTTTAAAGCCGTGTCGTCAGAGCTCATACCCTACCTCAAAAAACCGTTTGATGTCATGTGGGAAAGTGGTCAAGCTCCGCAGGAGTTTCGTGATACACTTTTAATCAACCTCTTCAAAAACAAAGGGAGCGCTGCGGACTGTGGAAATTACAGGGGTATAGCTCTCCTGGCTGTTGGAGGGAAGATACTCACTAAAGCGATGGCAAATAGGCTAACACCTGTTATGGAAAAGTTACTTCCTGAAACACAGAGTGGCTTTAAACCAAACCGAGGCACATCGGATTTAATCTTCACACTTAAACAGCTTCAAGAAAAAGCACTCGAACATCAAGGAGAAATTCACATGGCCTTCATTGATTTAACCAAGGCGTTTGATTCGGTGGATAGGGAAGTGCTCTGGAAAATTATGTTCCGCTTAGGTATCCCTAGAAAATTTGTGGAAGTATGTCGCAGTCTACATACAAACAACAACGCCCAGGTTATGTATAATAATGAGGCAACCGAACCTTTCCAAACCCTCACTGGAGTTAGGCAGGGATGTGTCCTGGCACCCCTACTCTTTAATTTGTTTACCACTGCTCTAACAATTATTGTTGACAACAAACTGACAGTCAGAGGAATAGGTCTCAGATACCGTTTTGATGGCGGTCTCTTTAACATAGGGCGCTTTAGAGCTTTCACGAAGACACGCTCACGATTCATTTGTGATCTCCAGTATGCGGATGACTGTGCACTTTTAGCCTCTACGCCGGAAGAGCTTCAAGAACTTTTAGATGTGTATGCCCAGAGCTATGATTCCTTGGGACTTAAAATCAACATTGGAAAGACTAAGATTATGTCAACTCCTCATCAAGTGAACCAAATAGACATTACACTTAACGAAAATTCTCTTGAAGTGGTGGAACAGTTCAATTACTTAGGCAACGTTGTTAATGACAAAGCAAACATGGACAGCGAGATTCGCAATAGAATTAACGCTGCATCTAGAGCACTCTGGGGACTTAGAGAGAGAGTATTTGACAACCACGATCTTGCTTTGTCAACGAAAATGGCTGTCTACAGAGCAGTTGTCATTCCAACACTGCTATATGGATGTGAAAGCTGGGTCACTTACCGTCGTCATGTGAAAGAATTAGAACGTTTTCAGCAAAGACACCTCAGAAGTATGATGAAAATCCGTTGGTTCCATCACATATCAAACGTGGAAGTACTCAGGAGAGCAAACAGCCTTCCAATTGAGGTGGTTATTTCAAGAGCACGCCTAAGATGGGCAGGTCACGTTCATCGTATGCATGATAACCGCCTTCCTAAATGTACGCTTTATGGTGAATTGCTAAGCGGTAGAAGAAGGCGTGGCGGTCAACGAAAGAGGTTCAAAGACGCTCTCCATGAAAATCTAAAATCCTGCGGTATTGCAGACGAGCAATGGGAACAACTTGCAGCGGACAGAACCGAATGGCGAGGGGTTGTGGCCAGCTATCAAGGAAATGTTGCTGCAAGAAGGCCGAATCCAAGACCTAACCAGGTCTATGTTTGTCCTGACTGCGGTCGACATGTGCTCTCCCGAATTGGCCTCTATAGCCATAGTCGTGTGCACCGTAGATGAATGGGAATTACAATAGACTACACCTTTTACTTGTTTTTTATTGTACACAATCTATCGACTGTAACATTTTTATACTCGGACTCGAGTAACGGCTAATAATATAGTCTACTATTCTATGTTATCCGGATGATCTTCATTGCCCTAAATACTATAAAACGGGAAACAACATGGACACTGGATCCCACAGTGCGGGCCTGAACTTTATATTGAAAGTACAGTTCTACTCAGTAATTTAATGAGTGTAGAAAATCATGTAAAAAAAGGTTTACAACCCAATTAAAATACCGATGTACCATAAAACGACAACGCATGGAGAGCAACTTGAGCATTATTATTCAAAATTATCTGTGGTAGAAGAACTCATCGAATATTATTATGAGATAACGTCAATTTAATTATTATTTTTTAAAAAGAATAATATGGCTATTCTTTAATATTTGCCATCAAAATTAGGATTTTATCCCATTTTTCATATTTGAATTTACATATGCCTATTACCCCACTTGCCTCTTCTGGTCCTTTATGTAAAAAAACGAACCGAGCTACACACATAAGCGGCGAGGTGTGCGGATGAAGATTTTCAATGCGTTTATTTGTTAAAACAAATTTAAATTATAGGCCCCTCAAAGTCCATTAGACCATATTCTTACTTTCTATTTTAGTCGAAAAACCAAAGACTAATATTAATTTAATTGTAACGAAGAAAAATAAAAATTTAAAAAACAGCGTTTTTGATTTAAAAAATTTACTTCTTGTTATTATCGAAGAACATATGTTAAAACTTAGAATCTAATACCAAAAAATATCTCTCTACTGTCAAACCCACCTACAGGCTTAAGTACATAAAGTTAGCGAAACATTTTTGTTTAATCAAGTCGAGCATAGGCGGATAATTTGCCGTGTTTTTTTTTTTCGCTAATTAGTTGTGCAAATGATGATTTTGTCGTTTTGAATTAAAAAAGAAAAACGAGGTGCTCCGCTAACTTTACATATAATTAGCGAAACACATTCGCAAAAATTGTTTGTTTTCAAATGATATATGAAAATTGTTAGTTGATTTTGCCGCTAATTAGTTATGCTAATGACTATTTTGTCATTTGAATTTATTTTAAAAAACAAGATGCTTCGCTAACTTTAAATAAAGCTAGCGAAACATATTTGCAAAAAATAAATTGTCGCTAATTATTTGTGCAAATATTGATGCTGTAATTGTTTATTTATTGAAAAAAACTTTTAAAAAAAAGCTTTCTTTCCTGTAAAATAGATTTGCTGAGTTAAGTTTCATCAAAAAATTCATTAATTAATAAATAACAAATATTTCGCGTTCACAACAACCTTTAAATAGCCACAATTAATTGTGCAAATTTTTGGACCAAAATCCAGTCATAAACCATTTTCTTCCTCAGTAATTCGACGATTTCTTAAGTTTTGTGAGAACATTCACGAATTCATTGTTAACTTTTTATTATTATTGCAGCAAAATGAAAATCGTTACAACTAATGATAATCGATCGAGCGGCAAATTCCTGGACCTAAATGCAGTAGGACAATCCATTTTCTTCCCAGTAAAATCTATAATTTGCTAGGTTTTATCGATTAATATCTTAATTAATGAGAAATGTTTCGCGTTCACAACAAAATCAAAATCGTGACAACTTATTATGAGCGATTGAACATCAAATTCCTGGACCAAAATCCAATCGAATAAACCGTTTTCTTCTCAGTTAAATCGATGATTCGCTACATTTTATAGATTCGTTAATTAATAAAAAAAAAAAGTTCCTTCTTCATGACAAAATCAAAATCGCAAACAATCTCTGTCATTACTAACTTTTAGTTAATTGACTAGGTATAACGAATTGCAAATGGTATTGGTGTGAAAAAAGAGGAATTACTTTATATAAAGCTAGCGATGCACCTCGTTTTTTTTTTTAATTCAGAACGACAAAATCGTCATCGTCACAATTACTTAGTGACAAAATCAACTAACAGTTTTCACGTATCATTTCTTGGAAACAAACAATTTTTGCAAATGTGTTTCGCTAACTTTATAATATAAAGTTAGCGAAGCACCTAGTTTTTTTTTTAATTCAAAACATTAGCACAACTGATTAGCGGTAAAAAATGACAAATTATCGGCCTATGGCCAACTCGACTAGCCAAAAGTGTTTCTCTAACTTTGTATGCATGTCAATAAGAGTTAAATTTACAATTTTATGATTCGTCATAAGGCTTTTATACAATTATTTTGATTTTTTTTTATACATTTATTTAACGTCGGCCTATTTCCGCTACTGAGGCCTAACACCGACGCCTGTAGACGAGCTACCCCAACCAGGAATTTTGCCGAACCTCTTCCCTTAAGAAGAGTAGGGACCTTTTACTTGCCTAACATTTAATAGACAAGGGACCGACGGCTTTACATCCCCTCCAAAGGATGGTATATCTCCTATACAACCCTCGCCTAAGGTTGTATAGCTTCCGCGCATACACTGATATACAAGCCGCTGGAAGATGGGTGAGGCGAGGACGTGGTCTTCGTTGGAACGGTCACCAATCCAACTACTAACCACGCCTAACGTTGCTTTACATCGCATATCGAAGTATGTACATAGTAAAGACGCACCCACGCTCGCCCCCCCATTATTTTGACTTCATTTTGGTTTAATAAGGGGCATATTTCTACTAAATATTACGAATATTTCAATAATTCAAGATATGTGAAATTTTTAATATTAACGATTTTTTAAAACCTATTATTCGCAACTTAACAAATTATCAGAGGCATCTTTTACTAAGCTAGTTTTATGAAGAATTTAATTCTCAGTATAATAAATATAACCGGAAATATTGAACAATAATTTTGGAATTCAAAAACTAAATTGTTTAAATTTTTGTCATTTAATTCTAGCAACACTGTATAATCGACATTTAATAGATTTATACGATATGAGAAGAGTCGGCATTATTAGAAGTACGCTTCAGTTAATCGTTTTACTCCTAAGAAAGGAGGAAATGAAGCTTTGAAACACGGAAAATTAGCTTCTTTCATGTTCGAGTTAGAGTCAGACAGGGTAGGTACCATTGTTCGCAGGTCTTTTGTCTTCTCTTCAAATTCACGAATCAATATAAAAGCACTTTGTCATCCACAGTTGATAAGAGCTTTGGTTAATAACGTAAAGCATATATATGTTAAAAATACTGTATAACTACATTACAGACAACGAATAGCGATGACAGCAGTTTCTATCTTGTATTACTGTAACTGTAATCTATTTCTAAGAACACCAATGTCGTAGGGCAAGCTTGATTATATCTGTAAAGGGGATTATGGATATTACCGTGGACTAATCAAATTATTATGAGTGTTCTACAGGGTGTTTGGCGTATGGTTTGCCAAATGGAAAGGGTAGATAGGTGAGGCCATTAGAAACATAATTAGCCGCAATTACCTGTATACAAAGTCTCACGGTTTTCGAAATATTATGTTTTTGTTAATTTAGAAAAATTTCCAAAATTTAGCATTTCACCTCATTTTTTATGGTTCCAACAGCTAAAAATAATTTTTGTCTGTATCTTTAATATATCCCCTTACCAATATAATCGATAAGTAACGCTGATAAAGAATGAAAAAAAATGTGAGCTAACAAAGTCCCGACAATGGGTAAATTTTTTTTTAAATGCAACTTTGCATTGCACTTAAAAAAGAAAAATCGATCAAAACGTTCAGATGCTTTTAAAATGTTCCCTAGTTTATGCAATTTCTAACGATATATCACATTCTATACAAACTTTTAAATAGCTTGAGAAAATCGGTAATACTTGTTTACAAGGAACTCTGAGCTACGCTAACAATTAAAATAGAAGTAAACTGATTTGCAGGATAAACATGCAGTGAGTATACGAAAAGAATATTTTCGCCTCTTGCGCAGATAAAATCGTTCTTCTGCCTCTTTCTGCCATGACTTTACCGTCTCAGAGCCAGCCGTGGTACAGTCCACGGGGCGTTAATCTCAATTTTTGAGAAAATAATATTCAATTCAATTCAAAAGATATTTATTCATATTAACATAGAAACAGTTGCCTCTCCAGGACCTGCTCCGGAACCGATCGTGCAACACCTCGTTGACGCGGTGGAGGATTGCAGGATCGGGCGGAACTGGCCTGGATCGGCGAAAACGACAAGTAAAACAACTAAACCGAAACTCCTTTTTACAAAAATATAAAATTAAACTAGGTAGTAACATTGAACCATGCTTGAAAAAACAAGCTTAACAAAACTTAAAACTACACTTACATTTAAAGAACTCGCGCACAAAAAACACTATTAAAATTTGTATCTGGACGCAAGCACCACAACTCAAATGAGGTACCTTCCGCGAGATACTACAATGCGGGCCTGCGCAGGGCTGGCCTAAACTTTGATTTTAAAAATTTTGATTTCGAAAGGGTTTGCTTTCTGAAAAAAATTGGTGACGTGAAATGAATTTAGAAACAAAAATGTACAAAAAGAAACTAAGAAAAACAAACAAACAAACGCGATAAAAATACACAAACAAAAAGGAAGGAAGGAAAAGGAAGAGGGGACAGAAAAGGAGTAGAGATGAGCGAAAGGTATGAAATACTAGCAAAATGTGGATAGGGTTAGAGAAAGGTATAGTTGTTGAAATTTGGCTATAGTGGTTGCCGGAAAATCGGTAACGTCTGGTATGGTAGAGAGTGTTTAATCCGAAATAGGGCATTATGCTGTCTAATTTGTGTTATGTGTCTTGTTAGCGGACTATCGTCCAGTTTGAACGAGTAGAAGTTTTGAGAGATCTGTTGGACGTAATCCGCTATCGGGGTTATGTCGTTGCAACATGCATATAGGTCTCTGAGGGATGTATACCTTCCAGAATTTGAAATGAGGCACATAAATTTGTGCTCGAGCACTTTAAGTTTTCTCATTGTCGTGGCCGGTATGCTGCACCACACCGGCGCCGCGTATGTGATGGACGGCCTGACCACCATCATGTACAACAGTTTTTTAGGGAAAAATAATATAAGCACTCTGTCTTATATTGCACCAAAGCTTTATTGCTTAATTCGCCGAAAATTCAATTATTTGACATATGTCATAATATTATGACATTTACTTTTAACGTGTGCGCGCCGCCGAAAACCTTTCTTGTATTCGTTCGTTATAATGGTTTTGTTAAAGTTCGTTATTGTTTTTGTTACTACCTTTTCACTACAATGACTATACGTACACCAACGAAGAATACGCTGATAATATTATAGCGAATGGCAGAGCGAATGGTGTTGCACGGCCACACGAGACATTTATCACGACCATTATCCTAACAGAAGATTACCCAGACGCCACACATTCTCAAATACTTACCGACGTTTACGGGAGATAGGCAATTTCAGTTACATAACGTAAGGCAGTGGGATGTTGCTGTCGATGAACGTATACTCCAAATGTTTGATGGGGATCACACCAGAAGCATTAGAAATTGAGCTGAAATTCTAGGCCTAACCATTTCGAAAGTCTGATCAGTTCTTAAGGCAGATACAAGTAATTGCACTCCGGTGCAAAGTCTTAGAAAATGTAGATAATACCCACTATTTTTTCCCATACACAATTTGTTATAATAATTGTTCCATACAAAACAATCAAATAAATTATTAATTTATTGTTCATGTTCATTTTCACTTTCAATTGGCTCTCCGATCCATGTGCATCTCTCTTATAACAAAAAATATTAATATGTAATTATTCATAAAAGTGCACATTTCATCTGTACAACAAATAACAATAACGTCTCACGGTTATCTTAATGATTTGTTCCAAGTCTCGTGGATGGTGACCATGGGAGACGAGTTCAGTTTTGCCGGTTTTTATTACACACGGAAATTGAAGACAGAAACTTTTTAAGAAGTATTCTGTGGACAGAGGAGTCCAGATTTTCTAGAGAAGGGATCGTAAATCTTCGCAACTTATGTTACCGGATCAATGCATATGTAACCCGCAATATACCTTCTGTGTTTTGCGAGCCACATATCGTCAACAGCCGCGAGCCCAGATTTGGATTTTCTCCGCTAGTGGGTGGTTGCGTGCCTTCCAGCTGCGAAGAACAGTCACGTGACTTTCGACTGATGTAATAGGTAAAACTTTGTGTGTGCGCGCGCTGCCGTGAGTTCTAACAGCTTGTTTATTTGAGCCATCTTAATGGATATTGGATTATCGGCAACGGCAAAATTTCCTTCGTTTTAAGTTGTTGCTGTTCATCAGAATATTTCGTTGCTACGGAGGGAGTTTAATCCGCATCTGTGCGGGATTTATGTGTGCATACGTAAGTAACCTTATTATCGCCATGTCCTTCGACCTTACCCACGTATTTCAAAAATTTGTACCTGGTTGACCACATTCCTTTGGAAGTATCTTTGTTAGGGAGACGAACTCGACCTGTCAATTGAGCTGCAGCATTGAACATAAATTTCGGTGGATTGTATACCTCAACAAGTCAGAGGTAAATTATTTCTTTTGTGGATTATATCTGTTTTCAATCGCTCTCATTAGGCGTACGTTTCCGACTTACAAATTAAATGGGTATATCTTAGGGTTCACGGACTGGGTTACAATGTTCCACGGACTAAGTTAGAACATTCCACGGTTTAGGTTAGAAAGTTTCACAGACTAGGCTAAAACGTTCCTCGCTTTAGGGAGGCTATAAACCCACCACCATCGTCTGACCCCCGAAGTCACCACCGTAGGGCTGCAGTCTCATCACTGGTTGACGTCTGGGTATCATACCAATTCTTTTTTGGTAAGTGTTATTGTCTTCTCTATCAAGTAACCACCTTCAATGGTTCTGTGTAATAATATTTGTTTATCCGGGGTTTATACTTATCCGGGCTAGGTAGTGTCTGTGATCTGCTACTCACAGCAGCCCAAGTGTTTTTAGTATTATCTTGCAACCCCTATTACCTCACAGTCAAGAGAGGGAAAACCAGTAGCACTTACATGGTTGGGACCAAAAAAACGGGAATTCATATTTGACGAAGTTGAGGTCTTTTCAAGTAAAATTCAGCGTAAACGTTTGGGCAGGTGAGATTGGTAGATCCCTTATCGGACCGCACTACTTGCCTGAAAAAATCAATGAGGATAGGATACCTAGAATATCTGCAAAATAACCTTCTGGAATTATTGAATGAGGTGCCAGTTTTCGAAGAAGAAAGACCAATTGTATTCCAAAATGACGGATATCCGGAAGCACTGGCCCCGTTCCACGGCCCACGCGCTCCCAAGGCCTAACAACACCACTTGATTTCTACGTCTGCGCACATGCTACAGCACTAGTCTATAACGAAGAAATTCAAAACCGGGATCATTTAATTGCAAAAATTAATGCCGCATTCAGTACAGTGAAAGAAGAGATGCGGCACCGCACAACTACAGTTGAAATGCGTCGAAGGTGCCTCGCATTATAAACGGCGGAGTGCAGTTCGAGTAAGACTTGTAATACATTTTTAAAAAATAATTGTTGTTTTCTTTAGTCCTTAATTTTTCCCCAATGTAGCTCAGAGTTCCTTGTAAACGAGTTATTTAAAAGTTTGTATGGAATGTGATATATCGTTAGAAAGAACATAAACTAGAGAACATTTTAAAAGCATTTGAACATCTTGATCGCTTTTACTTTTTTTAAATGCAATGTAAAGTTGCATTTTAAAAAAACTTGTACCATTGTCGGAACTTTGTTACCTCATATTTTTTCCATTCTTTATCAGCGTTACTTATCGATTTCATTGGAACAGAGGTACATTAAAGATACAGATAAAATTATTTTTAGCTGTTAGAACCATAAAAAATTTAGTTATAACAGCTGAAATGCTGAATTTTGGGAAATTTTCAAAATTAACAAATAAAAATAATATCTTGAAAACCTTGAGACTTTGTATAGAGGTCATTGGGGTTAAATATGTTTCAAATAGCCTCACTTATTCACCCTTTCTATTTGCAAACCATCCGTCAAACACCCTGTATAATGACTCATGTTCTATAAAACAAAAATGTAGAAACTAGTATTTTATATCCTTTTTCAATATTATGAATTTATAATGAACTTACAAATGTCCACCATGAAACTGAAGTAATCTGTTATAGACTGAAATCGACAGTAGAGAGTACGATGACCTTTAATAGCATAACAGATAATAATATATTGCGCTCATCAAAACAGAAATGGGAACAACTTTAGAAAATTTGGTTGTTTGATACTCTCACCTTTGATATATTGAAAAAAAAAAAAGTGAAAATGAGCAGTAATGAATTTTTGGTGATTCATAAAGATGGTGCATCTAACAATATTTGGATAAGATCTGTTGAAGAGAGAGAATTAGGACAAGCCACCCTCTTTTATTAGAGAGTTGAAAACGGGATATCTCGTAGCCACTTGTTTCTTCATAAAAGCAAGGGCGTAGGTGGAGGGGGGGCAGAGCTAATTACCCCCCCAAGAAGGGCTAGAATATAAAAAGTCAGGCGAGAGTTAGAGTGGCTTATTTGCAGATACTTATAATTTTTTAGTTTTAACGGTTTAATAATCCCTAATTAATTGTTATTTTATTCGATACGAATAATACGACATAGTATTTCTGTGAATGTAAATTACTTCATTTCAAATTAAAGCTAAGGATTTCCCACTATTTGCGTTAACTAAAATAGGTAGGTAAATTAGTGTTTGGGAATCCTAGAAAATATTATTCAGTCAACATTTTTTCGAAGAACAAATTGAGTTGTTAAATATTCTAATACAAATTTTTTATGGTTTGTTCCAGTTTTTTAATAGTTCTATGTTGTTCTAACCACGTCACAGATAAATAACAAGAGTGTAACAATAACAAGCAAATTATCCTAATTTTACCCATCTTATGTTTTAATCATTTTATATTATACTCAATTTTCATACTTCAACAGTAAAAATGCTATTGAATTCATGGGGATTTCCGCCTTCGTGATTTTTCCCATATTCATATAGATCCCTTTCATTTTTATCTTTCTCAGACAAAAACTTAAATGCGCTACTCAATCCAATTATTACTTACAACCTTGACCGAATAAGATTGACCACAATCAATCAATTTTTAACAGCAATAACCAAATTTTATATTTAGACCTGCATTTTTATATTGTATTACAGACAATTTAAACAACGAGGTTACTTACCCAGGAGAAACCAATGCAAGCGATTGCACCGCTCAGAATGTCGGCAACGATTGCAGGATAAGAGTTGGCCGTAGGAAAATAGGCGTGAAATCTAGGTGAATGCCAGTGCGTCACCTGCAAAATATAAATAAATTAATACATGTGCGATTTGATAAGTATATATTTCTGTTGGTGTTCGGTATATTAGGAAATATCTATTTGTAAATGAGTTTATTGAGACAATAGTAGAAACGCGCAATTTGTTATTTTTTTTTTTACTAATTATTCTCATTTCGAAATAATGTTACCTTAAGATATTTTTCAATGTTCTTGAATTGACAAAGCGATTACAGTTACTAAAATGGGCCAATCTAATATATCAACTGACTCCAAAAATAACATTTAGATATTTTTTCTTTTAAATAATCAGAGCGATATTCAATTTTAGGTACTTAAATGTATAATATATTATAAGCAGCATAATAAGCTCTTAATTATTACTAGTGGAGTAAAAATAGCTCAAAATAAGGCGATAGAGAAAATTTTATATGGACCAACGCGACATACAAAAATAAATTTGTTTTGGTGAAATAAGAATACCCTGAGTTTTCTACTTCGAACCCTTTTTCCAGGAAAATGGGTAAATTGGCCATTTTTAAGTGTGGTTTTACAGTTTAAATTTATTTTAGACTCTTTAAAATGCTAGTTGAGAAACTAGAACGGTACCCTTTTATTATAGATGTTCAAGGAACGTTCAGTTCAAATTTCGTGAAAATCGGTTCACCCCCTCCCACGATATGTATATAAATATGCTGAAAAAACGTAAAAGACTGAATTACTTGGCCAGAATTAAACCAAATTTGATGAAATTTTAGACAAAACTGAGCTACATAACCAAGAAATAGCTTGCCAAATTTTAGCATAAAATATCCAACAGTCTGGCCGCAATTTCATTTTCAGTACAAATTCCACAAAATTTTCAAAACTATCCCCAACTTGTCCGAATTGTCGAATGAAATTTTGTTTTCACCAAAATGAAGGTATTTTTATGTACTTTCACGTGTGGTGTAACTATAAATAACTTTAATTTAGCCGATTTTTTGTTTTGGTATATACATGCGCGCGGCGATTTCCTGTCAATTTCGGTATTATGCGTATGCGCGGACAAGTATACGTGTAATTATTCACTATAAAAATTTCAATATTAATAATAAAAAGTGATTGCGAGCAGGTTTTAAATATTTAGATAAAAAAGGACCGTCGAATATAAGATATAATTTTTTTTTTTTTTTTTCGAAAATTCACTTGATTTTTATTAAACTTTTTACATAATAGATTGATTATTATTTTATTTTATTAACGCTTTCTTTTTCTAGTACTTCTACTAGATGTGCTACTACAAGAAGTGTCTACTTCCGAATCGGTAACTGGAGTTTGGAATATTTCTTCACCCCCGTCATCGCTAAAATCGTATACATCTGAGATATTCTCTGATGGTAGAAACATCTTCGTCATAATCATCATCTGCTTCGAATTCTTCAATATCACAAATATCAGGACTAATTTCTAATTGCTCAGGCTCTTCATCAACCATAGCTTCGTCAATAATATTACTTGCATTTTGACACAAAATATACCTTCCATTGTGGCATAAATTGCTGCATGTGACGCCAATGGTTTTGCACGAACAACGTTTAATTTTGCAACCGACCTTACAATTACAAATAATTGTATTGAGTAATTTATTAGGAAGAGGACCTTTATTAGTCCTTATCGGCATCAGTTCATTATCTGTTGTCTGCTGCCATCCAAAATCCTGTCAATTTTGGTGCTTTAGAGAATATCTTAGATGTATACGACTTTAGCGATAACGAGGGTGAAAAAATATTCCAAACTACAGTTACCGATTTAGAAGAAGACACTTCTTGCAGTAGCATATTATCTAGCATAACTATTAGAAAAAGAAAACATGAATAAAATAATAATCAATATAATGTAGAAAGTTTAATAAAAATCAAGTGAATTTTCTAAAAATAATTATATCTTACTTTCAAGATTTTTTTTATCTAATTCAAAACCTGTTCATGGTCACTTTTTATTATTAATAACGGATTTTTATAATGGATAATTACACATATACTTGTGCGCGCATACGTATAATACCGAAAATGACGGGACATCCCCGCGCGCATGTATACACCAAAAATGACAAGAAAATCGGCTAAGTTAAAAAAAGTAATTTTTTAGTTACATCACGTGAAACTACATAAAAATACCCTCATTTTCGTAAGTAAAATCGTTTGACCATTTGGACAAATTAGGGAAAGTTTTGAAAATTTTGTGGATTTTGGACTAAAAATTAAATTGCGGCCAAACCGTTGGATATTTTTTGCTATTTCTTGGATATATAGCTTACGTACGTCTAAAATTTCATCAAATTCTGTTTAATTTTGGTCAAGTTAGCCGTAATTCATTTTTTTTAGTTTTTTCAGTATATATGACTGATGGTCACTTGCCTCTCACCCAAAAGTTCCAGGTTCGATTCCCGGTCGTGGCAGTGAAAAATACTGTGAGAGGGATTTTTCCACTATACACGGATATTAGGTGTGTGTCCCTTTTCTCTAAATGTATAGCCCCCCTCCCACACAAGGCTCTTCTAGAGCTTTCTGGGATAAAGGGGGGTCGTAGTTACATGTGGTGTTATATTTATATACATATCGTGGTAGGCGGTGAACCAATTTTCACGAAATTTGAACTGAAGGTTCCTTGAACATGTACAAAAAAGGGTACCGTTCTCGTTTTTTAACTAGCATTTTAAAGATTCCAAAATAATTAAAACTGAAAAACCACCCTTGAAAGTTATCAATTTACCCCTTTTTCGCGAAAAAAGGATTCTCTCACCTACTGGAAGTAGCAAACTCAGGGTATTCTTAGTTTCACCAAAACAAACTTATTTTTCTATGTCGCGTTACTCCATCTAAATTTTCTCTACAAATCTATATTTACTCCACTAAACCATCAATTTTCATGTGGGAGCGCTCATATCGCAACAATAGAATAAAATAGAATAGAAATTTGTTCATGCTAAAAGTATAAAAATACGTGCACAAGTCAAACAGTGTATAAAGTAGATCACAAACAAGTAGGATATATTAAATGCGGGATTTGTAAAAGACAAACATTGTACATCGACATATGTATACATATAGTATTTAAGTATAAAATGGCCTACATATTTTTTAAATCTCTTATTATTTCATCCACTGAGAAATAGGCAGTCATGATATATACCTAAAGTAGTTTAAAATAAAATCTGAAAATATCAATATATACATATTAAAGTCATTGGCTCTTGAAGGCACAAATAACAGAAGATTTACTTAATTAGCTATAAATAGCTATCGGTAAAATTCATCCACCGTATAGCAGTTTCTGTACTTGAGCAGTTTCTTCAATCTTACCTTAACAATATTTGCAGTGGGTGCGGACTTAATATCATCCGTTAAACCATTATACAATTTGCAACCCATGTAATGGAAGCCTTTTTGATACATCGTAGTTCGATGTATTTCGGGTTTCAATAATTCTCTAAACCTTGTTTCGTGGTCATGATCAGTTCGACTGGCAAGGAATTTGTATTTATTTTTGTAGACATAAGTGCATACCTCTAATATATACATACCAACTACCGTTAGGATTTTAAAGTTTCTGAAAGCATCACGACAGCTTTCAGGAAAGTGTAGACCAGCGAGTATACGTACAGAATATTTTTGCAATACAAATACTCTTTCAACAAGAGTGCTGTTGCCCCAATTTATAATCCCATACCTGATATGTGAATGAAAATTTGCATAATAGAGCGTTAAGAGTATATCCTGGCTACAGTGGTTGGCCCTGAAACGTAATGCATAACAGTTGCTACGTAATTTGCCACACAGATTGTCGATATGGCAACCTCATTGCAGGTGGCTGTCTAAGTGGATACCCAGCATCTTAACCGATTCAGAGGATTTAATTATATTGCCATTGTTTTGAATTGACACACTGTCAGACTTCTTTGAGGATGTAAATAACATTGACATAGTTTTTTGCATATTCAATTTTAGTTTATTTTTTTCTGCCCAGGTTATTATATTGTTATATACAAGTTCTGCAGTTATCTGTAATGCATTTAAGTTGGTATCAACATCATATGGTAGAGACATTGGGTATATTATTAAGGTATGCAATTAGGTCAGTGGCAAAAATATTAAAAGCAGTGGTCCTAGAATAGAACCCTGAGGAACTCCCTGTTTGATATCACAACTATCACTATTAACATTATTAATTTTAACTATCTGGGTCCGATTTTCTAGATAGAAAGTTAAAAGTTCCAAAGGAACCCCTCTTATGGCATATCTATGCAACTTAACTAGTAACAGTTGGTGATTCATCAAATCAAAAGCACGGGAGAAGTCAATAAATAAACCAAGAACATATTGTTTGTTGTCTATGGCGGTAATAATTTTATGTTGAAAATCGCAAAGTGCAGTTTCCGTGCTTTTGTTTGAGGTACAACCTTGCTGAGAAGACGAAAGAATACTGTTTTTATGTAGAAAAATTGAGAGTTGGTGTTTAAGACATAGCTCAAAAAGTTTCGACACACTACAGAGTAAACTAATGGCTCTGTAGTTTGCATAATCGTTTGCATCTCCTTTTTTATATATAGGGGTGACGATAGCTAATTTTAATCTCTGAGGGAATAATCCTTGGCTAAAGCAGGAATTTATTAAAAATGACATTGGCTTGCAAAGGCTGCGTTTACACTTTTTAATTAAATTATTGGAAATATTATCATGACCATATGAATACGAAGGTTTTAGTTTATCTATTAAGGACTCTACGTCTTTTTCGGAAACAGGAGGTAGAAAGAAAGTTTTATTACAGAAAGGTAGGTTCGAGTTTAAGAAATCATAGTCAGGTGGAAGTTTGTTATCTATAACAGACGTGAAATATAAATTGAAATTATTTGCGATTCCGATGTCGGGCAGTTTTTCTCCATCTTTATTTATGGCAATTTCAATCACACTTATTGCTTTTCCCTGCAATTTATTAATGAGGTGCCACATAGTTCTAGATTTATTACCGTATTCGAGAATCTGTTTGTCATTAAATTGTTTTTTAGCAACCTCTAGTTTTTTGCGGTATAATTTATGTAGGTTTTTGCTTATTTCTGAATAATCCGAATTTATTTTTCCATATCGTTGTAAATAGTTACCTACCCACTTTTTTAGTTGAGACACTTCTTCAGTCATCCAGCCATCTTTTTTATTCTTTTTAATTGTAAGCATTTTTACACTGGGAAAACATATATCGAAATAGTACAATATTGTATTACTAAAATTATCAAACGCTGTATTGGGGCAATTTTGAGTGAAAACTTCTTGCCAATCTTCATTATTTAGGTAATTTTGAAACTGCATTATGTTTTCTTTTCCAAATTTTCTACGGTGGATGAATTTATTTTCGGTTTCTGTTTTCACTACAGACTTTGTACAGACAGCAAGCAATTGAGAAAAGTGATCTGACAGGTAAAGATTAATTACTTCGGCTTTAAAGTGCACAATATTGGAGTTCACTAAAAAATTGTCAATACAAGTACTAGACGAGTGAGTTGCCCTTGTTGAAGAATCTACACATATGGTCATATTATGAGAGCACATTAAATCATTTAAAAGGTGAAAATTTATGCCATTAGATAGAAAGTCAACATTAAAATCCCCCCTATAACTACTAAATCTTCACTATTGGACACTTCATTGAGTAAGTCGTCAAATAAGTTTAAGAATAATCCAAAGTCTTCTGCAGGTGGCCGATACAAAACTACAATTAACATTTTATAAGATGGTAATATTAAACCACTACATTCAAGTACTCCTTCGAATGCATTGTCAAACAGAGGCTTAATAGTGCTTTGCCAGTCTAGAAAATAAAATTATATATCTAATATTCTACCATTGAGGCAAAGACAAGTATAAGCTATCCATATACACTCAGTTTCCTGATCCAAAAACTGATTGCAGAAGTATTTTACTCCCTGGAATGCGCTGATGATCTAGCAGTATTAGTGAAGGAGCAATTTGTAAACACGATATCAATGCGCTTACATACGTCCCGAAATATTATTCACAGATGATGTAGTACCGAAAGATTCTCTGTAAATTCTTCCAACAGTAGTTCATTCTCACATAAAAATGCACTGGAAGGCCTAAAACTTGTAATGCTTAATGGAGTGGAAATATCATTTGCCTTTGAGGCAAAATACTTAGTGGTGATCTTCAAATAATAATTGATATGGAATGCCATATTCACAAATAAAGCAACAATTGCCCTGAGAAAGTGGAAGCAATGCGTGAGGCTAGACCTCAAAATGGTTACATATATGTGTAGTAACACTGATCAAAATCTATGAATGAATAATGTGGTGGACTAGAATATACTTCAGGTGCGAGCGATAAATGCACAAAGAAAGACTTGCTTGCCTGTGCGTCACTGGGGTCATTACTCCTACGGCTGCACTAGAGATTCTCTCAGACCTGTTTCACTAAACATATTCATATAAAGAGAAGTTTGGTCAGTGGTGGACAGACTAGTAAGGTCCAATGTCGATTAGACAATAGCATGGAACAGAAGGGACAAAGAATTGAAGGCAGATCTCATTTATTAAAGACAAATTGGTATTTTAATGTGAATTGTCTGGTTGGAGTATTTTTTTATTATAATATATTTAGTGGGTCAAGTTAAATTTACAGTTTTGTTTTGCAGTTTCAGCGAGGTTGGAGTATTGTTTATCAATTAAATTGTTTAGAGAGTATTTTCCATGAGTTTTTCGAAATATTCCGAAATCTATAAGTTCATTGAGACAAAGACAAGGAATATACCAAGAAGTTTTAAAAGACACAGGAAGTTGATAAATGATCCAATTAAAAAACAAAAACTCAGTACTTTAAAAATAAAATTGAAAAGGTATAAAAGATACAAAAAGCTTATGGGACGCTGTAAAGGAAATCTGTTTAAAAAAGATAAAAAGTGAAATTAATACTATTACCAATAATGAATAAATTGTAACCGATATTAAATTGATTACAAACAGTTTTAGTAATCATTACGTTACAATCGGAAAAACGTTAGCAGATTAGATAATTCGCAACCCTAACTATGACAACCCGAACAAAAAAAAGATTATAAACTCCACGTTTATTTCCCCTACAAATTCTGCAGAAATTAGTACTATAATCTTGTCACTTGGAAACGGAAAAGCAGAGGGAATAGATGGAATAATGACTGATGTATTAAAAATAATTTCACCTGCAGTCTCGGCACCTCTAGCCCACCTAATAAATAAATGCTTCAAAAAGGCCATCACCCTTATATTTTTAAAACATCTATTGTCGTGCCGATCTACAAAAGTGGGAACAGAAAACAAGTAATTAACTTCAGGCCAATATCCTTAATAACTACTTATTTCAAAACATTTGGAAAAGTTTTTAAAGAAAGACTTTGTGAATATCTTAATAAATATGAAATAATGCAACTCGCAACTAAAATGTGTGATGCGCTGGACAGTAATAAACCATCACTCTGTGTATTCATAGACCTAGCAAAAGCTTTTGATACAGTCAGTCATCCTCTGCTCTTGGAGTCACTGAAAAATATAGGTATCAGAGGAAAAGCGTTGAATCAGCGTTGAATCTGTTCGAAAGTTATCTCTCAGATAGATATCAGTGTTTTAAAATAAACAGTTTTCTGAGCGACTTCAAGAAAATAGAGTATGGCGTTCCGCAAGGGACGGTGCTAGGATCCATGCTTTTTTAACATATATTTAAAAGATTTATTTTATGTCCAAACCAAAGGTAGCGTTATAACATATATGCCGACGACACTGCAATTTTTTATACATCTGAAGACTGCATATGTTTAAAGAACATAGTCGAAGTAGATATTAGTAATACTAAAGAATAGTTTGATCATAAATTACTTACTATCAATTTTAACAGAACATATTATTTACCAATCTGCACCAACAAAAATAGACTACCAACTTTTCACAAACTCACGGTATCTAATAATTGTGAAATAGTTCATAAAACAGAATTTAAATATTTAGGCATCATAATGGATTCCTCCCTAAAATGGGATAAACATGTGACTTATGTAATTGAAAAATTACAATCACTCATATATAAACCCTGAGAAATATTTTGGATATAGATTCTTTAAAATTCATATATCGCTCGTTAGTTGAGTCGCATATAAACTACGGAATTTTGGCTTAGGGAGAAATGGGCAAAACAATTCTGAATAATTTAATATTTGTTCAAAATAGAATTATCAAAATAAATTTCAATGAAACACTTACATTCCCTTCCGATAGACTTTTTAAAGAAATTCGTTTGTTTGATCCACGTCAACTATTTTTTTATCACTTCATCCTCCAACAACAAAAAACAAAAGCTGAACTGGACAAAAAAATGATCCAAATACAACACAAGAAATAAAGATGACACACACTTATCACCGTTTATGAAAAAAATCGTAGGACAAAAATCATCTAAGCGCTAGGGTTTATAACCATTTACGCGGAGAACTGAAAAATACAAATTCCATAAACATACTGAAAATTCAGCTTAAGTAATTTATATTTTGCACACCCAGGTATGATTCGTGATATGATCGAGTTAATAATCTGACAAACGTTGCTACAATACTGTACACATAGCTCTGTAAATTCGTATTTTTGTCTGTTTACTTTTTGAAACATATTAAAATTATTGCCCTCACTAAGTTATACTGTCATGTTATGCCATGTTTTGCTGTCTTTCATCTCATGTACCGGGTCTCCAAAAAGTCTGGAAACGGTCAAATATCTTGAGAAATACACATTGGATCCAAAAAAGAAAAAACACACCCTTCATAATTTCCGACATCCGGTATATTTTAGAGTATTATTTAAATATTTATAAATTTTGTAAGATATATTAATGTAATCTTCTGTGTATTTAAATAATTTTATAAACTTATATTTATGTAACTTTGGTGTTATATTTTATTTATCTTTACATGTCATAATTATGTATTATAGTTGTAAAATATCCAAATATAAACAATAAATATATAAACTAGAATTCGCTTCGATTATTATTATTATTATTTTCAATAAATTAAATATTTCAAAATTAGGCATTAGGCAATTATTATTATTTTGAAAAAAATGGAAAAATTCTGATTAAACTTAGGGCAAATGTGGGTATTGAAACCGAATACTGTATGTGACAGCTCAAATTATAGCATATTAAGTACTTTAAGATAACTGAGACAAAACAATTTTTAGTTCAACTTTTGACAATTTTTTTGCATTTCAAAGAAATTGGCTATGAACAAATGAAATTTTGACATGAAAAGACACTTCAGTATAAAATATTCAATATAAAAGTACCTATATGAAAAATATAACATTTTATCATTTTTAATTTGGTACATTTGGATATTCATATGATCTGTGATCTACGCATCACAACTTCATATTACAATCTTTGATGGATTATCAAACTCGGTCTTCGGCCTCATTTGATAGTTTTTTCATCTCATATTGGAATATGATAGCTAAGTTATGCTGCTCATATCGTAAGTAACTATTTTATTTAAATGTGATTTCAAAAACGATTATTTCACACACAAAGCCGCGGATATTTCTGTGACAAAACTAGTTAATTCCACCTGATAAAGTTAAATTGTCGTAAATATACTAGAGTATTACTTACGCCAGGCATGATGACTCTTTCAATATCACCCATAACATCCTCCCATTTATCAGGTTTTTCCGGTGCACTCTCGGGAATTAACGGCCTTAGGTATCCTGGCTCTACGGTTGGAACAACTCTCCTATAGATAAGAAAAACCACAAAAATGCGTTTAGTAATCAACCATACTCAGTACTGTTACTGTAAAAAGTAATTTACAAAATATATCGAATAAAAGCCAACCCGTAATTTCGAAATTGTGTCGGACTTTATTAGGTATTATTTTAAAATTGTTATAACATTATCTATCACACTTAATCAATTACTAAATATTTAATATAGGTAGAATCTAACGTCGCTCAGTATTTTGAAAAACTTTTCAAACATTAGGATGGAAATGTCCAGGTTTACACAAAAGATTCAGTTTTAATATTTTATTTTATAGGTTGTTATACAGTGAGGTCCATAACCTATTAACAATTTGTAAGAAAAATCCTAAAACACGTCAATTTTTAATTCTAATATGACATTTTTTAAGCATAATTTTATAACTCCCTCATCAACCCCCTCGGAGTGACAACTATCCCTTTAAAATTTTGAAAGGATTTATCTAACAATATAAGATTTTTTAAATTTTTCTATTAAAAAATGCATTTTTAATGTTACTAAGTAAAGAAAAGAACATGAAACTGTTGAAATCAAATGCCCTTAACACCTTGACAATAATGGAGGCGTTTCCGGGGTGATTTGATTTATTTCTTGCCTTATTCTATCTTTTAAATCATCGACGTAATTTGGTCTGTTGAAGTAGATTTGTGATTTTAAGTAACCCCATAATAAACAGCCAAGCGAAGTTAAATCGGGAGAATGGGTAAGCCACTCAATTTCACCGCATCTACCGATTCACCTACTGAGGAAAACTTCATTGAAATAGGCTGTTAATGTATCGTTCTCTCACTACATGCTGAGTCCCTCACTGCTTGCTGACTCCGGACTTAGCCATCCATCTTAAAGATATGGTTTGTATATTGGTAACCATGATACGAGAAAAAACAAAAATTTATTATTATATATTATATTATATATTCAAAACATTTCAGAACGGAAAACTGTAATTAAATCAAATAAAACAATTTCGTTTAATCTTGCTTTATTTTACCCCAAGTCGTTATAAATTGGTGACCCCAACGTCGTTTCCAGTACAACTGCCAACCCTTTTTAGAACTTTCCAGTTATAAATTGATTTCCCTTTTTGGTTTCCTGTAGTTTCCCGTTTCACAGGATAATCGTAGAAACGTTGTTAAAAGGACATTCATTCACGGAGCCGCTGGTTATAGAGGAGAATTCATGTACAGCTGTTTCGAGTTGATTAATCCGAGATTCCACTCCGATCACCCATCGTGTCTTAGTGGATCATCAAGTTTGAAGATAGCATTTAGTAGTGTGAGTTCATTATTTATATTTTCCCTGCATTCTTTCAACTTACTGCCAAGGAATCACTTTAGTTTCTTTTTTCTTAAAAAATTTCTTGTATATATATATATATATATATGAATTGTTGTTGTACTTCCGGGTGCTCTCCCGCGTCGATGATCGACTCCTCCAGGAGTCACGGTTGTCTGAACGAAGTTTCGACGCGTTCGGCACGTTCAGTTCGAGCAACGAGATGCAGCAATAGGCAGCTTTCAGTGAGAACCTGAAGATGGCAGATGAGATTCTGCCGAAACGTCGTTTAGAAAACCGTGACTCCTGGAGGAGTCGATCATCGATGCGGGAGAGCACCCGGAAGTACAACAACACTTCATTTAACACCCGCGAAAACCTAAAAAACAACATATATATATACAAACAAGGCTATTATAATGATTGATCAAGACGCAGACTTAGCTCCGAATTAAAACTTTACGTCTGCTGTCAGATTACCACCTTTTTAGACCTCGCGTCCAGAAATGTGGTTTTCGCAACAAATTGATTCACAATTCAATTTGACTCGAATAGCAAGTGACCGAAAAAAATATGACGCTGTCATATCCAGTCTTCCGATAGAAGTCGTTGATATCATCTATGACGTTATGCAAAAACCACCTATTCACAGATGGGCGAACGTAAACCGTCCGATTGGTGGCTCTAAGATGGTAAGCCAGGATTTGCTTATCAAACTTTGGCAACGTAGACTACCTAAGCCCATCTATATAGCTCTTACAATTTCTGGGAAAACAAAAATTGAAGACATCACTGATATTGCTGAAAAAGTCTGGGAAGTTTTTCAAACCAAAATTCATCGACTGATCTAAACGATATATTAACTCGCTTAAACTCGAGATACGAGAAAAAACAAAAATTTATTATTATATATTCAGAAAACTTCAAAACGAAAAACTGTAATCAAGTCAAATAAAACAATTTCGTTTAATACTTGCTTTATTTTATACCCCAAGACGGTATAGTTACTTCCAATTCAAAATGTGGTGTAGCTCCGTCCTACTGATACCAAATATTTCTATCAATTTCATTAGGGTTGTTATCATTTGGACAAAATATCCTTAACTCTGGTGCTAAAAAATTTGCAAGAAATTCCAGTAACGCGCGCCAGTTAATGAGCTATCAAAGGAATATGGTCCAATAATATGAGAATTTATAATTCCAGCCCAAACGTTTATCTTCTCAGGATATTGAGTATTGGCCTCCACCATTCAATGTGGATTTTTTATACAGTACAGTTTATTTACAGTTCTGTTTGTTGACTGTTCTATTTAAGGCGAATGTTGCTTCATCAGAAGAAATAATGTTTTTTTTTTAAATAACGGATCATCTTGGCATCTATTTACCATGATTTCGCAAAATTCCAATCGGCGATCAGGATCATCGTTGTTAAGTTCTTGAAAAAAAAATGAATTTTATATGGGTGGTATTTTTCATCTTTTGGAAGACGCGATATGGACGTTTTACTAACACCATTATCGGCGGCAACAATCTATCTAACAATACATCCAATTTCTTTTCATAGTCTAAAATACATTTCCTACCACATTTCGGAACATCTGTGACATTTCCAAATTCACGAAATTCTACTCTACTAACTGTAAATTTAGAAATGCGACGATCAGGATACTTAGTACTGAAGATTTCACATAACGGCTTCTGCGTTCTTGTTTTATCAAAACATCCTAATATCAAAATTTCAATTCTCTGGGTAACCGAAAGACTCATTGTTAAAATAATTATCAACTTGACAATCAACGATAAATAACTAGAATCATAGGTTTGCACAGATGTAACAAATAAAGAACTTATAATTTATTCTGATATATAAAAAGAAACTCTTTTTACTTCTTTCTTTTTGTTGGGTGTTTTTCCACCTACATATTAGAAAAAACGATACAATTAAACTTAATGTTATGACACAAAATTAATTAGAAAAGTCAGCTTTGACAGATGTTTAGTACATAAAATAGTTGAGGATACATTTGATTGTATATACTTCAAATACATTTCCAAATTTTTAAATTTAATTTTCTTGATGAAGAATATACAAAGTTTAAAAACCTTATATTGCTAGATAGAGAATTAAAAACCCTTTCAAGTGAGCTATCACACGTACCCTTGTTCCATTTAAAAATTTTAAAGCTGTAGCTGTCACTCCAAGGGGGTTGAAGGGGCAGGTATAAAATAATGCTCAAAAAATGTCATTTTAGAATTAAAAATTGATGTGATTTAGGATTTTACTCATAAATTGTTAATTACGTAGATAATGAATTTATCCGTTACTTATGGACGTCACGTATATACTGAACCCGTTTTGACTAGAACATTTATTATTATTTTTATTATTTATTTATCTCTTCTGAATTACAATCACTAGATTTATGTGCGCCTGCACATTTTGAACATCCATCACTAGGAGCGGTACATTTTTTCGCAACGTGTTTATGTTATTATTTCACTGTCAAAATATATACTTTTAGATATGTAAAGAAATCAGTTGACCATTCCAAAAAATGACCCTCAATTTGTAAAGAAATTTGTATATAGAGACTAAATCTAATTTTACAACATGACATATAATATTACATAATAGGGATTGCAGGGAATTGCCCACAGCCAATTAGACACCGCCTCCAAAATTTCCGTAACTAGTATTCTTCCTGTGTTGTAAAGTATTGGGTATTGTTGTTCGAAAGACACCCCAATATCCAGCACAGGGTAGTGCCGGATTTCTACCGGCTAAAAACCCCTCCCCTCTTCAGTGTTTCCTAGTGATTTGGAACTGCTAGGTTGCTTACTATCAAATCACTAGGTCACTCTTAGATTCAGTTGTTTACGAAATGAAAGACCTCTGCTCTATTCTAGGGATTGATTCAAGTTCAGTTCCCTCTCCACCTCCTTAGCTTTCATGAATCCTCTACCATCATAACTATTTACATTCTCCGGTGTAAGAGGAACCACCCCCCCCCCCCCCCCGATGAATGTACTCTACCACTTTTGCAACTTCACCTATTACAATAAAACATGGTATGTTCCGAGTTGTCAATTTCTCCACAATACACATACACTTTACTTTCCCTCTTCCCTATATCGTACTGATATTCTGAGAAACTCCCCATGTCCCGTCAGGGTCTGCGTGAGGTGAAAGTCCACATCTCCATGCTTTCTTTCAACCCACGTTCTCGCGTCAGGTATGAGGTGTCTTGTCCACCTCCCTTTATTGGACTCATCCTATCTAGCCTGCCACCTCCAAAATAGTTTCCTTACCCTCTGTCTTCTCGACTCTTTCGTATATATCACGAAGTTTTTTCGCTATTAGGTCCAGAGCAGGGGTCCCCGATACCACTAACGCCGCCTCATACGAGACTGTCCTGTATGCGCTGCAGACTCTTAGAGCTACGCAGGGTTGTACTCTGGCCAGCCTACCTCTCGTTATTTACTGCCATCACGCTCTCCTAGACTGGGGCTGCGTATACGAGGGTAGAGTGCACCACGCTACACAGTAATGCTCTCTTACTAGCTAGGCCCGTATGTATTTCCCATGAGTCTACTCAGGGCGGTGGTTGTCTTAGCCGCCTTCTCTGCAGTTTTAGTAGCGTATACCGCGTATGTTAGCTTCGTGTCCACCTATGGCTATGCCCCCAGATAGTTTAAATATCGGTTGGCGTTAACTTCTATCTGGCCAACCCTAACCCAACCCTAATTACGATTAATTCAGTTTTTTCTGGGACTAGCTCGAGCTGCCTTCTGCTCAGCCACCTCTCTATCTTCCAAATAGCCACATCCGCACCTTCCTTTATTTCTGCTGACTCTTTACCTACCACGGTTAAGTCAAGATCGTCTGCAAACCCGGTAACCTTAACTCCTTCCATCTGTGGCAATTGGAAGATGTCATCAAACATCAGGTTCCACAGCATCGGTCCTAATACCGAATCCTGTGGAACACCATAGGTTATTGTCTTCCATTGTATATTCCCTTCCGCCTCAAACACTATCATTCTGCTGTTGAAGTAACTCATTAGCATTATACTTATAAAGATGCGATGCCATACCTATCCTTTGCAGCTCTCGATAATGACAGTCCACCTCGCCATATTAAAGGCATTCCTTATATCAAGGGTCACTAACCCACATATTCTTTTTGTCTCTAGCGCCTCTTGCGCCGTTTCCTTAATCCGTGTTATTGTACCCTTCTGAGCTATCTCTCCTTCTAGCCGTCCTATTCTCGCAGTTTATCTAATTTGCTGCCTTATCTAATGGGGAGTACCCTCGCCTTCCTCCATCTCTCCGGAAAATTCCCCGTTTCCAGTGCCCTATTCATCACATTCAAGGCTGCTAGTAAGCATTCTTCCGCCACTAACTTAACAATCTCTGGTGGCCCGCGGCCTTTCCACTCTTGAGCCTGCCACATGCCTCCTTCAGCTCTTCTTGCGTAAACAATAGGACCTCCGCTACTTCAATAGTATTACATCTAATTACTTCCCTCTCCGGGAACAACACCTGCACCACTTCTGCCACCCTTTCCACTGGCAATGCAGGAGGCAGGTTCTTATTCATTTCGTTACAATTTTCTGTCTACCTCTTCGCACAGGTCCCTCAATCTGTCTCTCTTGGATTTTTTATTGCATCCCTGAGTCTTTTTCTTGCCCCTCGGTACCTTGATGATGCAGGATTTTCCTCCCGCTCTCCTTCCATTCCTCGTCTCCTATTTCACCTAGTAATTTGTCTTCTAATAGCCACACATTCCCTTATGAGTGTGGAGATTTCTTCAGTCCATCAATATACCTTGTTTTTATCCTCCTCCCTTTTCTCGGCATCGCCTCGTCACAAACTTTTGTGATCGCCTTAATGAGAGTTCATGCCCCCGCCGTTTCGAAGGGTTTCCGCCATACTTCTTTTGAAGGCTTCTTTGTAAAGTCTTTCAAGTTTCCAGCCTCTCCCTTCTACCAACGGTACAAAATTGTTAATAACATAATGATTATATTTACGACCAAAGATCGGGTAGACTAATATTTCTCAATTATTGTGCTCCTGCCATAATGTATTCGTTTTGGTCGTAACTTATTGGGGTTATTTGAAGTCATGAATATCCAATATCATTGAACTAATTACCAAGAATAGTTCAACGCAAACTGTAATAAAAATACCATATCCTTAGCTGGTAGTTTCAATGAGAGATAGAAAAACTAGTTGGGCTAGAAACTACGAAGTCGAGCTTTCTTAATAAACGCATTGTCACGCCATGTAAAATAACTATAATTAAAAAATCTTATAGAACTTCTGTTTAGATAATACAGACCGTGCTTTATATTTGGTCCGAGAAGCATATTATAGATAGCTTATTGTGAAAGTAAAAGTAACACATGCAGAGATTAAAAATAAGGATACGTGTTTGGTTTCAAGCCATTGAAAAATTTACACTTTGTCACCTGAGGTGGGTCAAGGTTGCAAGCGCGCCTATCCACTTTTACTATCTATAGTATAACATTACAAACCGTATCTTTGATAATTCATATAATAAGTGCAATATGACCGACCGGACAACCTTGATATATGAACTTACTGTGGACGTATATTAACTACAAGAAAATTCGTATTTTAGTAGCTTTAAAGTTGCATTTTAATGTAATAACTGTATATTGTTTTATATGAATTCTTTATATTGCGGATGTACTTTTACTTCGCGCTGATCTACTTTTCTGCTAACGTAGAATACGAACTGAATAATACTATTATTTTTTTCTTCAAGTTGCATTGTCAGAGAAAAGTCATATTTTTTGACATTTGATGAATAAAATATTTTTGTATTGTTGGAATAAAGCAATTTTATCTACTTTCTGATATTACAGTTGGGCATTGTTTGACCAAATTGGTAATTTTAGTGTAATAAAATTAGATATACAATTTCATGTAAAGCAACGACAGGCGCAGTTAGTACTTGGATGGGTGACCATTCCAACGGAAACCGCGTCCTCGCCTCACACATCTTCCAGCGGCTTGTATATCAGTGTATGCGCGGAAGCTATACAACCTTAGGCGAGGGTTGTATAGGAGATATACCATCCTTCGGAGGGGATGTAAAGCCGTCGGTCCCTTGTCTATTAAATGTTAGGCAAGTAAAAGATCCCTACTCTTCTTAAGGGAAGAGGTTCGGCAAAATTCCTGGTTGGGGGTAGCTCGTCTACAGGCGTCGTTGTTAGGCCTCAGTAGCGGAAATAGGCCGACGTTAAATAAATGTATAAAAAAAAAAAGATATACAATTTCCTGTAGAACTATTGCATGTATTATTACCTGTTGCCCGGGTTGTAGAAGATTTAACCGTGTTAATAAATCCTGAATTCAAAGTTCCATTCCTTATTGATCACTGTAAAGTTTTAACAAGTGTAATAAGAAATATTGTGTCGCTGTTTCAAATTTCCTTCAATTCAAAGATTTAGTGAATCATCCTAATTATGACACAGCTGTATTTCCAGAACATGGTTCAATGATACTATTTTAGATAATATCATAGGCATGAGAAATTTCAAATTATTTAAGACAGATATTTTCTTTTTAGGATCAATGTGTTTGTATTGTTGATATACCAACGATAATTATAACCAGGTTTCTGTAGGCAGTTAACAGAGTGATATGAACGTTTGACCTAAAACAAATTTAGGACAAGCCGATTTTAGTGGGATTCTACTCCTAAGTGGGATCTTTTTAACTGACTAAAAATTTCCTAGAATTCTGATGGACTAACTACAAAAAACTACTACCTAAAGCACAGTTTTTCAGTTTTTTAACATTTTTTTCAGAAATTTTGCACTTCTGGGCAAATGGACTTTTTATAGAGTATAAAGTGTTCAATCGATTGATAGCCATATAATTAAAGCTAATACAGGTCTCGAGATATATGAAACAAAGTATTTTAACTTAAAATCAGAGATATGCTGTGCTTAACCAGCACATTCTTTCTGTTGTACTTGCTAGTTACAAAAGTCTTGGTTTTGTCATAAGAAATTCTCACGGATTTAATTATATTAGTCTATTGTTCCTGTTATTTAACACATTCGTTTTGTCTAAACTTGAATACACAAGCATAATATGGAATCCAGGGTATCAAACTTACAGACACAGTTTGGAAAATATCCAACGTAAATTTTTATAATATGTATCCTTCATGGCTGATGGTGTCGGTGCTGATCATTATCAATTATTGGCTAGGTATGATGTATTAAGTTTATCTGATAGAAGAGATATGCATTCTCTTATTTTTTTATTTAAAATTATCCATAACGAATTAAACTGCCCATCGATTTTAAGTCAATTAAATTTCAATGTTCCGGTTGTCGCTACTAGACATACCAATACATTTTATTTGTTAACCCCGAGGACCAACTTACTCAAATTTTCACCTCTCCTCTGTTTGTGCAATATTTATCATCGTATACAGCACAATTTGGATATATTTTATTGTACCATTAACTCTATCAAAAAGCTGTTTTTAAATGCTCAGTAGAGTTTTTGTTGTTTTGTATTATTGTTTTTATTTCTCTTTTGTATTTTTCTGTAAATTTATCTACTATTTTTTTTTTTATAAATGTGTAGTTTTCCCATCCTTTAATTGGTATGTAAATACTGTTGGATGGTGTATTGCAATAAATAAATAAATAAAAATAATGTCCCCGTTCGAAACAATATTTTAATTTTTACAATATTCATTAAAGTATATAATAACTTGAATAACAAAGGTATTATTTTTTTTCCTATAAAAAACGAGAATTCTAGGTTCTACATGTAAACACAATAAAGTTAATGCAAACATTAACTTGATCAAAATCTAAGACAAATTTGGGGAGAAAGGGTCTTTTTAGCTGATTAAAAATTCCAAATAATCGGAATGTATTAACTACCTGGAATCCACCCCATAATGTACAATTTTTCAGCTTTCTTATATTTTTCAATAGCCTTGGAATACTCAGCAAATATACTTATTGGAGATCTTTTTCATACAGCATAAAATTTTCGATAGATATCCGTATAGTTTGTATTCATAAAAAAGTTAGAGCCACTGCGGACATATTTTATTTAACGGTAAACGTAAAATCAAGGATATAGAATTCCATTCCTTCATGTATTAGTGAATTTTCTAAGTACCCCAGTGCTATAGCTAGTTTATAATTGTTCATTTGTGATTTTTAAGTTAATTCCATAATTTATCTTGCAAATCAACTTACCACAAATGGTTTCACCCATATTATTACATATTGTCCTACACAATTACTACAACTTGTAGTTCAGTGTAACCGCAAAATTTTTAACAAGTTAATTTACAGCCATAAAATAGAAATTTTAAAATCCTAGGGCAATTTCTTTCAATTCTTTTGTGGTTTTAGCACACAATGATTTTTCACTCGATCCCAATCTTTTGGGTTTAACTTTGTCCATCTATAGATGGACCTAAAGGTAAATTCTCTTAATATGGAATTAAGCGGCTTCACTTATTGGGGTCAAAATTATTAGTTCAAATTTGTGAAATATATTTTGAGGTATTATAATTAGTTGGTTGTATTATAATATTGGAGTTTATTTTATTTATATTTTGTATTTTGCTATTGTTTTACCATTTTAATATATTTTTTTCCTATTTCTGTTAGAGCAGCTAAGTTTAGATAATCATTTTTGAATATTAGAAATTCTTTGACAATAGATTCATTATCCTTCAAAATTGTTAATTTTGTCTTTGTGTTAAATGGCGACGTGTCCCAACCAGACATGGGTGAACAAATCATAGTGCTATTGATTGAAAAAACTGGTCTAGAAATCAAACGTTTTTGAGAAGATATCGAAAGGATTGAAAATTTGCACTATAGGAGGTATAATTTTGTAGCAGTTTGGCCATTAAGATTATTTAGGATTTTTTACATTATTAATACCTCAGTATAGTGAAGATCTAAGAATGAGTATAAATTCCTTGAATATAACTCTCGAACAATTTCAAAACTTCGAGTTAATCTACACAGATGCTTCTAAGTCGCCAAATGGAAGAGGATGTGCCTATTATATACCATCGAATTGTAAAATGAAACTTATGACAGAGTGTTCTATTTTCACAGCAGAATCTACAGCCATCTATGAAGCCCTTAAATTTATACCTACTTCGAACTCACAAAAAACTGTCATACTTTCTGATTACCTATCTGTTCTAACGGCATTAAAGAATATCTCTACACCCCATGCTAAAACTAATTCTATTATTGTAAACATTAAAAACTTATTACAAACTTTTTCTGAGGACGGGAGAGAGGTAGTCTTTATATGGGTAAAGGCACATATAGGTTTGAAGCACAATGAACATGTGGACTGTTTAGCTAAGGAAAGCATCGATACAGGAATAAATATGAGCTACAAAATATGTCTTACTGATGCAGTTAATTTTCTTAGAGCTAAACTGAGAAATAAATGGGAATATATATGGAAAGAATCGGCTTTCATAAACCCGACTAGATACTCGCGAATTCATTGTGAATTACCGTACAAGCTTTGGCATGGTAATTATAACTGCTCAAGGAAGTATATTACCTCAATTATACGAATGAAATTTGGTCATGCATGTTATCCAGCACATTTATTTAATATTAAAATTTTTATCTCAGATATCTGTGAATATTGCAATGTCCCTGTTGATCTTGATCACATATTTTTTGGATGAAAAAATTACGTAGTAGCCACCGATAATCTATACAAAAATATAATTCGTTTCGACACCGTTCAATTTACTTCTTCACCTTTTATCCTTAAACAGGTAGAATATATTTAATCACGTAATTGCGTTCTTGCAAGAGACGAAAATTAAGTTATAGGTTAGCTTTGTTTCCTTTATTTTATATCTGTGTGTTATTATACCCTTCTATCCGTGATCTAGTTTTGTGTGTGCTGAAAAAATGTCCTGAAGTGCCCCTGGACGAGAAGTTTGTGACCATTGTTTATATCCTTTGTTTAACTGATTATTATATCGTTTTTTTTTCTCGTGTGTGGGAAGGTTAGAGTAGGTTTTTCTTTTTTTGTGTCCTAATGCTTGCAATAATTTAAATACAATACGTGGCTGGCTGGATGACGTCGGCCTTAATGCAAAAAAAACTATTCATTGCCATTAGCAATGGGAGGAAAAGTCCGCTCGAACGAAAGAAAAAGTACTTTTACTTCCGTTGCTAATGGCAACGTACGACCGTCTGAAATGTCAAACTTTAATGTCATGAATTGAGTAAGAAATGTCATGATTTTCTGACGTTTGAAGAAAAACTAAATTTTCCCACAGCGAAATTTCAAAATTCATGCATACTCTTAGAAATAAATTAGAATTTAGAATTAGATATTTTTACTTTTGTATTCAAGTTACATTTTCTTAATGAACATTGTAAAAAAGAAACATTTTGTATAGGACGGGTATTATTAGTTCTCTGATTGTATGTTAAACTACTATTTTTTGTATTCTTCGAGGCCTATATTGTTTGAAGCTCTTCTTTGAATAAAAACTATATGCATATCAGTTGAATGGAAATTTTATATCTGTTAATAATATCTGTGGTATGTTTGTCAAGAAATCCAAGATTTCTAAGAAACTTTGTAAAAACTGAAAGCTTTTGTACCTTTGCGGGTTGATTTAGAATAGTTAGGCTATAGTAGCTATAACTCATATTTAAATACAAAGTAATTTTATGCTATACAGAAAAAGTCTCTTGTATATTCCCCAACAAATATAAGGTATCTGAGAAAATTCCGAAACACTGAATAATTGTATCTTTTGAAGTAGTTAAACCATTAGGGTTACAGGGATCTTTAGTCAGTTAAAAAGGATCCATTAAGGAATATAATCCCGCCAAAATCGGCTGGCCCCAAATTTGTTTTGGTATCGGGTCAAAATTCGCTTAATTTTATTAGCATATATACAAACTTTGGAGTATGCGTTATCTGAAGACCACCTAGACACAATGCAATTGAATTTCTTAATGAATTTGAAGTATGTGTACGTAGATTATTTACCATGTTCGAGGATATAATCTAATGTCTGCTACTAATGTAGATATCTGTGTGATTTTAATAAAGATTGTGTTTACCCAAATTCTGAACTCAATAACTTAAAATGTTTTTGAATCATTTGCTCTAAAGCAGGTAGTTGATAAATCAATTCGGATCTGTAAATACAGCAATATTGTCAGTTGGTATTTATCTAATGTATGGTAAATATAAGGTAAAAGGTTTCTGATGATTATTGTTTTAGATCATTATCTCATATCCTTAACGTTCTCTGTTAAGCATTTAAATAGCTATAAGTACAGCATTACTCTCAAGAATTTAAATAACGCTAATGAACTTAAAAATGAGCTTTTGAATATATTTATTCGAAATCGTAATGATGGTCCTACCATTACGATATAAATATGGAGTTAAAATATTTTATGAATCTCCAATGCATAAGTCTCTTGCAATGCAGACGACTGAAAAGGAAAAATAATACAGGACCTCAGAAAGTTTTGTGTGCAATGGAATAGACTTGATTGCGTCTATGTATTTTGGCATGCGGTAACCGCATCCGACATTCAAATTTTTTCGCAACAGCCTCTGCACTGGCAGACACAGTATTACCTCAGTTGGAAACTTTCTAATGGAGGAAATTAAGAGATCTAATACAATTAGTAAATAAAACAAATCTTCATTTTTTATTTTTCTTGAAATATTTCTTGTATGGCTTAAAGGGTCTGATTTAAGTAATCCATGATCCGACCCATATAAATAGTCGTAGCCCTTTAATTCGTAAAAATACTTGAATTCCTATGTTATCTAGGCATTTTGTTATAGAATTAAATTCGAAACTAAACTTTTATATAATCTAGGGTATAAAAGTTGTCTGTTTTTTATGCATTTATTTAACGTGGGCATATTTCCGCTACTGAGGCCTAACATCGAGGCCTGTAGACGAACTACCCCCAACCAGGAATTTTGCTGAACCTCTTCCCTTAAGAAGAGTAGGGATCTTTAACTTGCCTAACATTTAATAGACAAGGGACCGACAGCTTTTCATCCCCTCCGAAGGATGGTATATCCCCTATACAACCCTCGCCTAAGGTTGTGTAGCCTCCGTGTATATACTGATATACAAGCCGCTGGAAGATGTGTGAGGCGAGGAGGCGATCTTCGTTGTGAACACGAACGAACCACCGTTGGTTGAAAAAATAATATATTTTTAGCTGGAGAGCTTTGAGCGAGACTCTGGAGGCCTTCCGGCACTTTATTTTGTAAGATTCGAAGTCGGGGTTGTTAAACTTGAAAGGCTGGAATGGGCCAAATGCTTCGCCCTATATACTCTCAGAGCTGTTTTACACTTGGAATTAATTTTATTTAATTTATTTAGCACTTTTCTGATTATTATTTCCGCTGGCAGGGTCAGAGACTACACCCTGTATCGTATTTTAGCACTAGCTTTAAATTAAACACTTTGGTTTAGAACGAAAATTAACAGATTATTTATTAGCGGTTAAAACACAGAGTTGAGTATTAAAATATTCGAAATTAAAATTTTATTCACACAAAATATTTTAACGTATCCACACTAGAAATTTGCCCAAGTCGGGGTTGGTTTTATTTGCTTTATATAAATAATTTATTTAACTTATTTTAATTTGCGCGGTGGCGGATTGATTTTATTTTTGCACTGGGGCGATTTAATGAAATGTACTTTTTTACTAGGATCTGCCTAGGAAGTTGCACGGGCACAGGATTTCAATTCGCGAGATGCACCGGAAGACACACTTGGATTTATGCGCTGGGGCCACCGAAGAGGTAACGCGGGCACTGGATTTACTTGTCGCTGGTTACGCCGAAAACTCAACTTGCCGGGGGCTTGGCGTGCCCCCTTATTTATACTGATGATGGGGACTTGGGTTGTAGAAGTCTGGATGAAAGCCGGATCAGGCGCCAACCGCTCCAATGGGCTCACATTGTGAAATATTGCGCAATAAATGCTAAAATTTTGGATTTTCGGGTTGAAAATTATATCATTAAGACGGCTATGAAAAATGGAACAATTTGATATAAAAACGTCAGTGGAATCTATTTTTGTCTGAATAACATGATAAATTGAATTGGTCCCGCGAAGTATCGTTGCGAGTCTTACTTTGATGCATATTTGATGTTATATTAAGTCATGTTAATCCATATTTAATGTTATATTATGCCATATTGAGGGTAATGTATCCCGATGTTGAACGGAGCGAAAATCAATTTTAGGGTAATAGCATGAAGATAGCTGCGAGTTACTAGCATTTGATGCGGAACATATAAATTGGACTTATGATTTTTGAACGGAGTGGAAGCCAATTGTAGGGTAATTGAAATTAAGATAGTGACGAGTTGCTAGCACTCGATGGGGAACGCGTAAACTGAACTTACTTTGGGACGAATGTTTTTTGGGCTGGCTGGAAAAGTGAATGAAAGATGTTTTGATATATTGACGGAAAGTTGGGTTTGAAGTTAAATTGCATAGAAATAGACTTGTAGAAAAATTTAGGAAGTGAAATAAAATAAGTTGAATTGATGTTTGAGGAGTAATTTAGAAGTGATGTGAGTTATTGAGGGGGCTGTATTTTTTAGGGCGGTCTTTTGTAAAGTTTTTTCTGTAATTCGATGAGTTTTGATGTTTGAATAATTGTATTGATATATTCGGATCATTTGGGAATTATCGATATTGCGTGGATTTTCTCAGAATTATTTGTTAAATAATGTGATTTTTGAGTATTGTGAGGGTCTTAATAACTTTTTATAGGTTTTGACAAGTTGACTTTGACGGTTGAAGTATTTGGAAAATTTTGGTAATTTTTTTCATCGGCCATCTTGTTATTATGGAGAACGTATAACAGTTGTCACCCATCCAATTACTAACCGCGCCTGACCTTGCTTTACATCGTATATCGAAGTATGTACATAGTAAAGACGCACTTACGCTCGCCTCAGTTGTCTGTTTTCATACTGCAAAAATCTGAACTCTAAAAGCGAAGCATCTATTCTGGAGGGTTTCCGTTCCAATATTGAAGTAACTATACATATTATAGTCTAGTATACTTTAACTTGGCGTGTGTATGTATGAGTTAATATTTCCGTACGATTTCATTTTCTCTTGTACACAAAGATCCAGAAATATTGTCCACGTAGACAATGTTTCTGGACTATTGCTTTAACTTTGTGTACAATATGGGAGAAAATGAAATCGTATGGAAATATTAACTCATACATACACACGCCAAGTTAAAGTATACTAGACTATATAACCTTAGATATTATTTTGAAATAATGTTTGCTTACACAATTCTAGGGAGTGAAAACTCGGATTTTTTTAAGTTTGCGGGATTGTGGGTTTGTTATTCCTGGGTGTGCTCTAGGCCGAAATAAGGTAATTTTATGTTGCTCTTATCAAGTATGTAACGCAAAGTATTGTCAATATTTTTAATAAAAGATTTTAGGACACAGAAAGCGTTCTGCAAGACGTTGTTCAGAAAGGTCACGCTCTACGAGAAGGCAATGCATTACATCGCGGTCATCAATGGGAAATATGTTAATTGTTCTTCCTGCAGTATTTACAATATTTGACTGGGCAAGTGAGAATGAGAGGACGTCAAAATCGGTCAAGGTGAACGGAATAGCAATGGCCGAAATGCTTTATTGATTAATCAAGGGCATATCTTTATAGTAATTCAACGTTAGTAAATGGGCAGTCAATTGAGAATATTGAGATGATCAGGAGGAGCCGATTTTTCACACAGTTCCTAGTGAGGCATAACGTTTAAAGTGAATCACACGGCATGTTAGAATTAATGTATTAAATAAATGTTGATTTTTATTGTAGAACAGGTTTATTTATTGAGACTGGAACTTCTTTATTTTAACACAGAAGAATAGTTTGAATATTGATGTTAGTATAGATCATGCTGCCTGAGACCCTGAATCCTGAATGTCATGTATATAAAAAAAAATTAAGCAAGCTGAATAGCAATTACCTCCCTCAGGCACTAGTACTTTCAGTGTGTGCAATAGCTTAAATCCACGTAAATCTTACCGCTCTGTATTCGCTATTTACTATCAAAATGTTAGAGGGTTGAGCACTAAAACTGTCGATCTGTTCAATAATACGTCCGCGATTAACTATTATCAAGCATATGCATTGACTGAAACATGGTGCCATGATGGTATATTAAACCCTGAACTTGTTGACCTCAACCGTATGGACGTTTTTAGAAGAGACCGTGACTTTAGTGCCACTAAAACTACGCGAGGTGGGGGGGTATTATTTGCTGTAAATAAAGAATTTAACGCCGTTAAGGTAGATATTAAATCAATCTGTAGTAACCTGGCTGTGATAAAACATGTGCATATTTTAGTTGTCCAGGTTAAACTAAACTTTAAGTCCTTATACTTTTTAATAATATACATGCCTCCTTCTTGTAAAACTGAGGATTATTAGTTGCTTTTTGATTCCCTACTGTCACTTCACTTTATTTACAATAACGATTTGATCATCTTAGGTGACTTTAATATATCTGAGTACCTAGACCGCAAAAATAATAGCATTAATCCAAGGGCACTATATAGTTTAACCCAAAATTTTTGCAATTTCTTTGAACTGAGCCAGTTTAATAATATTTTAAATTATCGTGGCAGATTGTTAGATTTGGTTTATAGTAACAGGGAGTGTGCTGTGATTGCCGCTCCTGAAGTAATTTTGCCGGAAGACTCTTATCATCCTGCTCTACAGGTTGAGTTAGACATCGATAAAATTCTCAAGAAAAATTTTCTGCTTCAATCAAATTCAGATTTCAACTTTCGCAAGTCCAATTATATAATGACTTAGCGAGTTTGATCGGACCTTCCTTGGAAATTATAGTGAGGCTAATATGGCTGTGGGTGCTCTTTATAACAAACTAAATACCACATTTGAGAGGAGTGTACCTAGGAAAAAACCAACCTCTAAGTCATATCCACCATGGTTCAATACCCAAATTATGCACATAAGGGTACTGGTAATCCTGAATGTCTGGAAGAATTTAAAGTATTACGAGCCCAAATAGAAAATGGTATTCGGATTTCCTATGCTACATACTTGCGTACCATTCAGGGTGATTTAAAAAATAATCCGAACAACTTTTGGGCATTCGTCCACCATAAAAATAATGTATCCTCTGTTCCCTCAGTAATTACATATAATAGCAAAATAATTGAGGATCCTCAGATAATAGTGGACAATTTTGCAGGCCATTTTCTTTATTTTAAAAACCTCATGTTTTCCGCAGCTTTGGAAACTATCTCGCGTTTGTCCAGTCTACAAGGAGATAAAAGTCATCTTACTAACTATAGACCAATTACATTATTGTGCAGTTTTGGTAAAATTCTTGAGGTTTTGCTGCACTCTGCAATGTACAATCATGTATCAGGGTTGCTCTCTACTGATCAACATGGTTTTATGAAAGGGCGATCCCAGTTTATTTGTGAAAAACTTGATCAACATAATCAAGTTGATGTCATATATACGGACTTTTCAAAGGCGTTCGACAGATTAGACCATGGTATTTTGCTTAAGAAATTAAATTCATTTAGTCTGTCTTCAGGCTTAATAAAGTTGTTTGCCGATTACGTACACGATAGATATCTGTTTGTTCAGTACCATGGTTTTAAGTCTGTTAAATTCCATCAAAGATCCGGGGTTCCGCAGGGTTCTATAGGTGGGCCACTATTCTTTGATATTTTTATAAATGACATAACATCTGACTGGGATGTACATTGCTTGATGTATGCGGATTACTTAAAATTGTACACCGAAATAACATCCTTAGCAGACTGCGAGCGTCTTCAAGGTGCCTTAAATTTGATTGAATCTTGGTGTATCAGCAATAGCCTACCATTAAATGCGTCTAAATGCAATGTAAAGTCATTCTGCAGAAAATCTAGTCCTGAAATTTTTAAATACAACCTGGGTGATTCGCTGTTGCAACGACCTGATACTATCAAGGATCTCGGGGTCATTTTTGACAAATACTGACCTTTACTAATCATATTGAGGCCACCACGTTAGCTGCGATTAAAAGACTAGGTTTTGTTATACGTAACCTTAAAGGCTTTACTGATATACATACACTTCGTGCACTTTATGTGTCTCTTGTAAGATCTCGCTTGGAGTATGTATCAATAATTTGGAATCCTATCTATAATATACACATGGCATCCTTAGAAAAAACTCAGAGACGTTTCTTAAAGTTAGCGGTATATACCCTGGATGGTGAATATCCACCCAGAGGCATTTCTCAGGAAACATTGTTAAGTTGTTTTAATCTTGGGACTAGAAGGTCTAGCAGTAAGTTGTATTTCTTTATAAACTAGTCAATAATAAGCTGGACTGTACAGCCCTGCTGAATCTAATCATATATCGTGTCCCTAGAGTGTCTTCGCGCCATAATAATATTTTTAACATCCCTATTCCTCGAACCAATATATTAATTGCTTCGCCAATCTATCAAATGATTACAAACTACAGTTGCCTCGAGGACAGTATTGATATATTCCATTCCAGCATACATCAAATTAAGAGAACTTTCTTAAATAGCTGAACTCTGTTTTAATTTGTCTAGTTTAGAATTTTGAAAATTTGTACTGTACCTATATAGTGTAAATGGTTATATATCTTACATTTACTTAAATTTATTTACGTATACCTATGTATGTTTGTAGTTGTATATTACTGTATACTATTTGTATGTATATTATTGTATACTCTCTTTCTCTACCCTATCCTGTACCTGGGCGTTTACCTGTTGGATCTGTATTGAAATAAATAAAAAAAATAATAAATAAAAAACATGATAACGTGATAAAAGAAATAAAAAACTTTCTAGAAATTTCATTATTTCTAAAAAAAAATTTTGTCTACCATTTCTCTATATAAATGTCTTATATTTTGGAAGAATATACCAAAATCGATTTAAACATTATCAATTGAAATAAGAATGTATATACTTGTTTGTGAACGATATTACATCTGATTGAAATACACTGATGAATGAATGATGATGAAAAAGCGTTACTTTACGCGGGCAATTTTAAAGTATTTCTCCATATAAAATCTATCGTTGGCTGTGAGAGGCTCCAGAACAACATCGTTTACTAGAAAACATATCGTATTTCCGTATGATTACAATTTACAGGGCTTCGTATTGCACAGGTCAGACTTTTCCTAGGATTTAAGACCCTAAACTCAATTTCAATAAACATATTGAGAAAATAGTAGTTGGAGACTGGATGGATTTTTAATAGGATTTCTTACCCGGAACTGCAAGGGGTTTGTAAATATTGACACTCTCTGTACTCTATATGTCACATTTGTATGATCTCATCTCGAGTATATATTTGCGATTTGGAGCCCCACTTACAATGTTTACATTGTCCAACTGGAAAAGATATAACGTAGATTTTTCAAATCGCCATCCCATGTAATTAACGGTTACTATCCGCAAATTGGGTGCCCCACGAAATACAACTTCAATTTATGCTAACCAGAAGGTAAATAGCCACCTTTCTCATTTTTTTGTACAAGATTGTAAATAATCGCCATGATTGCATCAGATTCCTCAATCAAATCACGTACAAAATATTTAGAATTTGCTCTAGAAATAGCAACCTTTTTTATATTCCCACTGTCAGAACAAATATAATTACATCATCACCACTGTATCAAACCTATATTAACTATATACACCTGAAAAGTCGACTTGATATATTTTGGTCAACTCATCGCAAATAAAAAGAATTATATTCTCTCAACCCTTCTTAAAGATTGTTATTCACGCATTTACGATTATTCTTTAATACATATTCAAAATTGTCGATTGACCAAATTTAAATTCAATAAATAAAGTACTGAGCTAGCTAACATCATTATATTGTTTATTTCACTAAATCTACACAGGAACTTATTATTTGTTTTTCTGTACATGAACCGTGTTTAAACCTTTTTAATATAAATTTCCATTCAAAATAACACATTCCATTTCACTTAAAAAAATTTATTATTAGAAGGCTTGTACTAACATGTACGATGAAAATGATGATGTTAATACATTTTTGACATTTGAAAAACATTAATTTCTATTAAAAAACAACAAACTTTACATTAGGTATAGTTCAAATGTGCTTTTAGAGGGTGGAATATTAAAACATAATATTTTTAGTCGCAAGCTCCTCAATAAAATCCTTATTTTACCATAAGGAACATAACCAGACTGCAACCAACAGCTACTCTCCGGGCTATGTGCCCCGCCGAGCGCTGAATTACAAGTTACAAGTCTGGCGCGTTAAGTGTAATAATTGCATATTACCATCAAAACGCTAATGCTTCGATTGCACTGACGAGAGCCAACAGCTCGAAACTGCAGTCCGCAAGTGGTGTGTGACGGCTGGCAGGAGCGCTCCTTTAAGTAGGATCAGCCTTTGGGCTGATGTTTGTTGCAATCGAAGCATTAGCGTTTTGATGGTAATATGTAATTATTACACTTAACGCGCCAGACTTGTAATTCAGCGCTCGGCGGGGCACATAGCCCGGAGAGTGGCTGTTGGTTGCAGTCTGGTTATATTCCTTATAGTAAAATAAGGATTTTGTAGAGGAGTTTGCGACTAAAAATATTACGTTTTACAATATTAGGTGTCTCGTATTTTTAGTTTTGAGTTAGGTGTTTTATTAATTAATATTACACTTGTTGCATAAAAAAATCTCAAGTAGGTGTTTATCAAATCTATCATCTTAATGTATTAACTATTTTTAGTCATTAATATAAGTTTCAAAGTGATAAATATTTAACTATCTTTAAGTTACAGTACTGAAAATTTAAAATTCCCTTTCAATTTAGTAATGAAGAATATGGAGATATTATTTTTGTATGGGTTTTGCGACGCAAATGGAGGAGGTGCGGAGAGAAAATACCGAAGACGATAAAATTCCTTCAGCAGTAAAATATGAACATGACCTAGGTGGCTCTTCGACAGAGAGAGGAAGTAGTACAGGTCATCCGTGGTAATCCATCGATAAGTGTAAGAAAAAGAAGCAGTCAGTTAGCTGTAGTTAAGACAATGGAATGGCGAACATTAAAAAAAGAAAATTTGTATCAATTTTATATTCGGAAGGTTCAAAGACACGGGAACGGTGACGAGGTTCCCCGCTTAGCGCTGAGAGTTCTATTCGCGGATGAAGCCAAACTCACAAATGATGGAATAACAGCGGTAGGAACAAACATACTTGGGCAATTGAGAATCCTCACACATAAACTGTAGGGCCTCGTGTCTCTTTTCCTAGCACAAGATTATTGAGACCTTCCAATATGTGGTGTAGAATTTATACTGACCATTTAATAGGGCCTCGCTTTTTGAAGGACGGTTAACTTCTGAAGTTTATTTAACCATTCTAAGATATATTTTGTCCGATATATTAAGAGACATTGATACCAGGATGTGGTTTCAGCACGATGGTGCTGGTTCTCATTTTGCTTTACCGGTCAGAGATCGTCTAAATCAGCATTATTCCAACAGGTGAATGGGTAGAGGAGGTACAGTTAACTAGCCACCGAGGTACGCTGATCTTACATCTCTAGATATTTTTTTATGTGACCACCTGAAGTTAGAAGTATACGATGAATCTGATACACGGGAACAATTATTAGAAAAAAAATTTAACGTATGTCGTATTAGAACTAACTCGCAAAGGATTAATAGAGCAGTCAAAAACATATTAAAACTTTCCAAATATGTATTAACTCTGGAGGTGGTTATTTTAAGTCTATTGTAATTTTGGTTAATTTTGTTACCCATGTATCTGCTTCTTTTCCAATTCTAATATACGCGCTGTGAACTGTTACTAATTGCTCAGTGGCTCAACGCTTACGTGTTAGGCTTGCAACCAACGAGTGCCGGGTTCGAATCCTGGCTAGGGTATGGATGTTTAGTGGTGTTTTTCAGGCGTTGAACTAAAAATAAATAAATAAATAAATAATTTTTTGTTTGCGTATACTTTATTTCATCAAAATAAAATTCAGAATTTTAATATTACCTTCTAAAGGTGTTCAGTAACAGATATTAGTCGTACATGTTACTATAAGTCTCGTTATCATTAATATTTTCTATGAATGAAATGGAATATGTTATTTTGAATAGATATTTAAACTCAAAAAAGCTTAAATACGGTCCATGTACAGAAAAACAAGTAATTAGGTCTTTGTAGGTTATTTAAGTGAAATTAACAATATAACGTGCCTGAGTACTTTATTTGTAGAATTTAAAATTTAGTCAATCGACAATTTCCAAAATTTATTAAAGACTGTGCCACAAAATATTATGATATTATTTTACACAGTGAACTATTGTCTTTTTAAATGTTTGCTAATATTTTCCAATAAATATACACGGTGTTGGGAGCACTGAAAGCAACATTTAAGAAAACGAGACCGGTCCTGGATTTTTTCTCAAATAAAGTACGCTTTTGACATGAATAAAATAGTGTAACATTTGTACTACATTTTATCCCAATGTCTGCGGCCGTCCCAAAATTTTAGGGGTATAAATAATCGTCCATGAATCATAAAGCGCTCCGTATCTCGAAAATCTTTCAGGAATAAGTATGGGGGTGTTTTGAACCCAGCAAAGTGTGCTCTATCGGTCATCTCACTATGTTTGTTTAGATTTGGGACACCCTGTATAATAAAATTGGAACAGAATATTTCCCTTTGAAATTCAAGCATGTTATAAATATCGTTGGTAAATTATTTTTAACAGTATTCTTTGATAATAAAACCTAAAAAATGAACGATAAGGATCCTAAATGAGTAATTTAGATAAATGATAAAAAATTATTATACATTACGAAAATTTTATTTTGTTATCTCTATAGAAACTATCCAAATTGTTATAATTTAAGATCCTCAATTCATCATTGAATTACAATACAGTGTAAGAAGTTTAACTGTAATGAATTGTGTAATGCACAAGGAAAACTAGAACAAAACCTATCAAATTACTAAAAATGCCAAGAAATTCTCTTCTCTAATACTTAACTTGAAACGCCTTTAAGATGAAGCTAGATAGATCTGAAATGCTAAGACGTTTTTATAGAGCATTCAATTTTATATAAAATACTTCGCGACAGCATAACTTAATTATCCACCATTTAGATGTGGTAGTTAATTAATTAAATCCTCTCTGATGCTGTGTGCATAAGAATCCATCTTTATAGCAACCAACCAAAATACCTCACATTTTGTAACCTTACACAAGGTGGCAAAAATTTAAAACGCCACTGTACACGATTTATAACTAAAATTTATGTAATTACAGATCTATCCAAGTAAATAATAAAATAATAAACTTATAATAACTCAAAATATTATACTCCCAAAGAAAATTTTCACGTCTCAATATTTATGTTAGAGAAATGTATTTCAAATAAATTTATCGTCAATTATGCACAATATAACCGGAAGCTGAAGCACTTAATGTGGTATGTCAGCTTGGGGTTATCAGCAGTTTGATATGCCGAGGTGTATGATAGCTATGGAAGTTCACGATATCAAATGCAAGACCTGCCGGTATTACTTTCGCTTAGTTTTTGTATAACCTATTTACATGATTTCGACTAATGTTCGTTAATGTCATTTTTTCGGTGGATTACACCACTTGGATTATAACATTGTTAAAATATGATGGGAAAACTTATAGATGAATAACTTTTATTCTGCAAGTAGGCCATATGCTTGAACTTGAAGCATAATGCAATATTAAATCTACCATATCAATACTTTGTTCTCCATTCAGTATATATAATAATAATAATAAATAAATACATCACAGGTAATGACGACCCCCTTTATCCCGGAAGGCTCTAGAAGAGTCTTGTGTGGGAGGGGGCTACACATTTAGAGACAAGGGACACACACCTAATATCCGTGTATAGTGGAAAAATCCCTCTCACAGTATTTTCACTGCCACGACCGGGGATCGAACCCGGAATTTTTGGATGAGAGGCAAGTGCGCTCTCCTCTCGATCATCAATCATATGAATGACAGTATTAATAATACATCCAGACGACAGCTTTATGTTAAATTATTGCAATTTCAATGGTTAGAGATTTATTCAAAAATTTCAACAGAACTTTGATTCTGTCAATATCATTTCGTTAACAGTTTCGTATATCAACAACTACAGGTATGTTACTTTTTTGATAGTAGTCATGCATCAAAGTAAAAAACTCATTGAAATTATTAAAAATCTGATATTTCGCGTTTTTATCTTGATTTTTGTACTTAAAATGAATGAGAAAAATCGATTTGGTGATGTTTCTCAAGAATATGTTAACGATGCTATCAATGAAAGTAACCCAGATAAAACGAGAAATACTAAAAATTCTATATGGAAACAATTTAAAGCTTTTTGCAAAGGGAAGCAATATTCCCTCGAAAAAGATTCGACTAGAGATGAACTTGCAAATATTTTGACTGACTGGGGTTATAACATGAAAAAATCGAATGGAGTAGATTATAAAGAAGCTGTCATTAAAACAATGTGGAATGTAACAGTAAAATCCTTCGAGAAACGTATCTTGAAAAATATAATGGATGTTTTAACCAATTTATTGATTTGGAATTTAGAAACACGAGGAATGCAAAAAATTCCAATAGGCAAAGTCTTCAAGCTATTCCAGAAAAACGTAAACAAAGCTCAGTGCCATTGAAAAAAAACATTTCAATATAATGATGCAGGTTTGAGATGAAGAAACGCCTGAAGGGTTACGGAGAAAATTTTACCATATGGCGGTATTTGAACTTGCATGGAGAAGAGGAGAGACTGTTAAATGTAAAATCGATCACTTCAGATTTAAAAAAAAACTGACGGAAGTTTAACAATAGTACAACCCAATTTTTTTAAAGACACGGTAAGGAGGTAAAAACAAGCTTATCGATAGTAAGTGACTTACAAACTAATTTAGAAAAACCTTCCACCTGTCCGGTATCTTTACTCAAAAAAAATAATAAGCAAACGGTCCAATTCGATTAAAATAGACAGATTATTTTTGGCACCTAACTATACCGAAACCAAGAAAACTCAAGTGGATGGTACAAAAATATATCCGTGGGAGAGAATACTCTTGGAAAACGGACTAAAGAAGCAGCCATGAAAACTGGGCTCGATGTCGAAAACAATGAAATAACAAACCATTCTAACAGGAGTAGTACAGTTTAAAATCTTGCTGCATCTGGTATTTAGTGAACATTTAATCAAAATATCTGATTATGGAAATACCAAATTAATTAACCCGTATCTCCAGCTAAATAAGGATCATCTCAACGTTAATTTCGAATTGAAGAAACCCTACAAGCGTGATTACAAAAAATAGTTCTGTTGATAACTTAAAATTGATACCATGAAGAAGAATCTAAAAGTAATAGCATTGCTTATAATAATTGTGTATATATTTCATACAGATACATTGAATATGTTTGATGATAAAAACATTAGAAAAAGTTTCTATATTTCATTACAAATAATTGTTATTTTTTAAACTTTAAATAAAAGTTTTGTTGTTTCAATAATTATTATTTTAGATAATATGTTTGAACCATATATTAATCTTCTGTATTACATACGAGGTTGATTTTCCAATTGGGTAAATTTTTATTGAGTGACAAACATGTTTTCCATGAAAATTTTACTCCAATTAAGGAACATGGGAAAAATCGCTCCACTACGTGTCCTGATTTTTCCATACCCTTAATTCTCGGATAGTTCCATGGGAAACAGGTTTAAAAAGAAAAATATTTACCCAGTAAAAAATCGATCTCTTACGTATTAATACCCGAAAACTTGTGTATAGAATATTGTCATCTTACTTGTAGTTTTCGACATATTTGGAATGGATATAATTTTTGTTTTAACATTAATTTAACGTCGGTCTACTTCCGCTACTGCGCCGACGCCTGTAGACGAGCTATCTCCAACCAGGAATTTTGCCGAACATCTTCCCTTAAGAAAAGTAGGGGTCTTTTATTTGCCTAACATTTAATAGAGAAGGGACCAACGGTTTTACATCCCCTCCGAAGGATGGCATATCCCCTACACAACCCTCGCCTAAGGTTGCATAGTTTCCGCGCATACAGTGATATACAAGTCGCTGGAAGGTATGTTAGACGAGGACACGATCTTCCTTGAAACGATCGCCCATCCAAGTACTAACCGCGCCTAATGCTGCTTTACATCGCATATCGAAGCATGTATATAATAAAGACACATCTACGCTCGCCCCATGAATGTTATTGTTGCGATAGTAAAGGACCCCGCACAGAAACATGAAATTTGGGATCCCCGTGAAAATGGTAGAAATTGAGATATGTTGTAGTTTAGATCTCCCTGATCAAAAGTTCAAATGGGACCAAGGCTCGAAGATGTTTTATTTTGGAATTTCTGCGAGGGAAGTGGTCGAAAATTCGAATACATGGGATTTGGGAACCCGGTGAAAATGGTAGAAATTCAGATATGTTGTAGTTTAGATCTTCCGGATCACAAGTTGAAATGGGATCAAGGCCCGGGAACCTTTTATTTAAAAGAATTTTTGTCCAATTTACAAATTTTCAAACTTTACCTCTGCTGTAACTCCAAAATAAAATGTTCTCTAGCTTTGGTCCTATTTGAACTTTTCATCAGGAAGGTCTGAACTACAATCTTAATTCCGACAATTTTTACCAGGATCCTATGTATTCGAATTTTTTACCTTTGCCCTTGCTGAATTTTTTATTGACTTTAGTATAGAAAAGTTGCCAATCATATGTCTGATTAAGCCTAATAACTGTCGGTTTAACATAAAATTTAAACCTCTTCCCTCCGAGCTCAAGATTAAAGAAAATTACAGAACTATATTCATACCAGTAGATTGGAAATTTTATGCTCTACAAATATGTCTACAAATTTAAGGTTTCTGATAAACTTCCAAAGAACTGAAGACTTGTACCTTTGGGGGTGGATTTATAGTAGTTAGGCCATATTAGCTCTAACTCTTATTTAAATACAAAGTACATGGAGTTAATTAAAAACCATCTCGCTAAGATCAGCTGGTTCCAAATTTGTTTTAGGTTCGGATCAAAATTTGTTTAGTTTTATTGGCAAACTTTGTTATCTGTAGACCACCTGGACACAATGTAATTTCTTAATGAATTTGAAGTGTGTATAAGTAGATTGTTTGCCATGTTCGAGGATATAACCTGATGTCTGATTTTAATGTAGATATCTGTATGATTTTAATGTAGACTGTCTTCACCCAAATTATTCACTCAATTGCTTAAAATATTTTCGAGTCATTCAGGTAGTTAATAAATCAATTCAGATCAGTATATCTAATCAGTATTGATTTATTAACTACCAGAATGACTCAAAGATATTTTAAGCAATTGATTGAAGAATTTGGTTGAAGACAACCTACAATGGCAATGCAATTGGCACTGTTACTGTATTTATACAGTAACATTGCCAATTGGTATTTATCTAATGTATCGTAAATATACTAAGGTGAGAGATTTCTGATAATTATTATTTTTTATCATTAACTCATAGCTTCAACTTTCTCTGTTAAGTATTTAAATAGCGATATGTCCAGTATTACTACCGAGAATTTAATTAATATTAATGCACTTAATTTCCACATAAAAATAACATAAAATTTAAAAACCAAAGTAGGATTTTATTAAGCAGGTTCGCGTTGGTTCAGTTACTATTTAAAATAATTGGTCAAATAATACTTGTCCTAAGTTTATACAAGTGAACTATCACGAAATTTTAAACTACTTGACAAATGTGTAGTAGATTTGTGCTATAATATGGTTTGCAACAAAAACAAGGCCTTTTCTGCAGTTTGGTGCAAGACATCGACGGCACACAATCTTTTAAAGGACTTTCCAAACTATATCAGAGAAATTATTGACATAGAAATTGCGGCCAATGCAATTATGTCTATATAGAAATTATCTTAATTTCCGGGTTAAATTATTTGAAAGAGCGTATCAGGACACTAAAATTAAAGAGAATAATAAAGGCTCGAAATAAGAAGCCTGAAGGAATTAGACTTTTTACAGTTCAGACTATAAATTTGAATACCCAGGACTATGTCAATTTAATCAATTGGAGTGAGTATACTGTGACAACCACTTCAACAACATCAATGTCAAATGAATAATTGGCGAACAAATAAAAAATAATTACACTTTGCCAGGCTTCGGAAAATTTTCTTGTCACATCCAGGCAGCGGAAAAATGCATGAAGGTCGTTACTGATGCAAGAGGCATGAAATGGATATAGTTACAAAATTGGATGGTAGGAAAACTCTCACTACGTTGAGAATAAGGCTCAACATTTTAAAATCAATTCTAAACATAATCAGATAGAATCAGGATGGTTGAGCATTGGTGGAACTCGAAATGCAACCACCTTCCCGTGGTGAATTGTGTGTTGGTTATATATTCAGATATCTGAATAATTTTAAAAAAATCATGGATCCGGGAACGCTTTATATACTGATCATCTACGGTAATATACATTTGCGTAAAAATAATGACATAAGGTAACTTTTTTATATTGTCTCTAAATCATAAAAAAATATTTGAGCTCCGGGTCATCCTTAATTATTCGGTTAGTAAGCTTAATTTTTTGCGTAACAATAACGAAATTAGGGAACTTTTCCCCACTGCCGCCAAATCTATTTCTAAAAAAATGGTTTTTTTCAGCCCGCATTACTACGCGGTCCGTTGTAGATAACCAAAAATGCTGGACCATTGAAGTATTCGTTTCAAATACGCCATGAAACATCAAAGCAACAAGCATGTCATACCCTCGACCATGAAAGCAAGGTAATGCATGTCGTAGACTTCTTGGCACTCGCCGAGATAAACATCACCTTGAAAGATGAGGAACAACGTACCTAATTATACCTTTGATGAAAACTGCTGCACTCAAGCTACTCAGTCAAGAAGGTCATCCTAATAATTCATTTGCTTGAAAGTATGAAGCCTATGTCGCTTTCAGAATTCAAAACTATACAGGCATGTGAAATGCATAGTCATCCTGGGTTTCATTCATTTATTGAGGACATACAGCGTTGGCGGCAGTTGCTGACTCTACCTGAATATGAGGCTGACTCTTCTCATTTTATGGTCACATAAAGACTAAACAGAGTTGGAAAACAGAAAAAACGTGGTAGGGTAAAATACTGACCGTCGCGGTAACCCAATTGGCTAGACCGCGTTGAGTGGCGAATACACTTGGTCAGAGTCTGCTGTGTTCTGGGTTCAATCCCCAGCACCGACACGGGCAATATCGTTGAATAGTATGTTATCTGGGTTTGTTCAAATATGTAAACCCTTGCATTCAGAATTAAGAGAATTTTCGAATTCCCCCTCAAAAACATTAAGAATTTTTTCCCTATGGACCTAATTCTTGAAATTGTAAAAATTAATTTTCTAGAGAAATTGATGTCATTTTCTCATGTTTTTGGATGACTTAGATACAATCGTATTCTTGAACATAATCATAGGAAATATTTCCCTTGATATTAGAAGAAAAAAATTCTCGATGGTTTTTCACGGAGAATTCGAAAATTCTCTTAGTTCTGAATTATACTTTAAGGTCATGTGCGCAGTGTGAAATATCATTTGCTGATGAATATTTAGTTAGTAATTGTTAAGTTTCATTAGGTTCATGTAGTATTTAAATGTCATAATTTAATTATGGATAATTTTCATCTTCAAGCTGTAATTATACCAAATTTGGAACATGCTGAAGCTGTCAATGCACATGAAAAGCAACATTCTATTAGAAACCGACATCCGTTCGACTTAAATGATAAATTTTTTATTAAATATTTTAGACTCACCAAAGTTCTGGCGAGGTATGTATTATATACCGTGGTATTATGAATATATTTTTGACTGCACCCTCAGTTGCTTATTTTATTTTATTTAAAACCGTTAACAAAAAGTGTTTTGTTAAAGTAATAACTTAATAGGGAGGAATTCTGTGAAAATATGTACCTTCAAAGAAAAAAACAATTTCCAAATATAGATTTGAAAACACATGCATTGACATTAATAAACGTCATGAGCATCACAAGTTTCATTGCTGTTTTCATTGGAATTTAATTCCTACGAGATTCAAGAATGTCCTCTTGATTTGTTGATTCACATGACAATTTCAGTGAGAAAAAAATTTTCCCAAGAGAATCAATTCCTATGATTTCAAGAATTATGTCCTAGGAGTCCAATTCTTGAAATCGCAGGAACTAATGTCCTTTAGAAATTGACATAATTTTCTCAGGTTTTTGAATCACTTAAGGTTAATCATATATTTGAAAAAATTCATAGGAAATATTTCTCCTGATATTAAAGGAAAAAATTCTCGATAGTTTTTGACGGAGAATTCGAAAATTCTCTTCTGAATTATACTCTTAGGTTATGTATCCATTTTGTAAGGTCAATTTGGAATGAAGAAAATGTAAATTTAGCAATAAAAAACCCGGTACGGATTTATCTTGGACACAACTAGTTTACGCATAACGAGCATGGCTTTCACGTTAGTATTGTCATATTGCCATAGTGAAAATAAAAAGTCTCCGATCCAATCCAACCTGCTCATTGGTTCTTTCAGATACCAATATGAACATATAATTTTACATACGTCCCACTGCTGTTCCCATCGGGATTTGATTCCTATGAGATTCAAATCTTGATTTGTTGATTCGCATGAAATTTCATTGGGAGAAAATTTTCTTGAAAGAATTAATTCCTACGATTTCAAGAATTGGGCTCCTGATGGATTGGAAAGCCAAGAGTAATATAATGGCCAGCTAGTTTTGTCCCATTAGATTATATTTTATGGGGTTACTTGAAGAGTGTTTATATCAGAAAACCAGACAACAAACTAAAATCAAGAATTAGAGAAGCAATTCAATTGATACAAACAGCAACAATAACTAAAGTTTTATATGAATTGTCATTTAGAATATAATATTGGCTCCAAGTAAATGGCGACCAGTTTGAGCATTTAATTTAACTTTTTTATCGTTTTTCCTTAATTTTGTAATAGTTGAACTAAGTAGCATAATAAATTTAATGAATGCTTAAACAGATATTTTTCTAAAAAACTGTGTTATGTAATGTACCATAATCTTTCATGCTCTTTACGTAAAAAAGTAGTTCTTTCAAATGGCACTATAATAAATGGGGGTTACCATTTAAAAAAAAATCGATGATATTATACGGTACAATGATAACTTCATAAAAAATATTGTTATAACAGGAGATGTGCAATTAAAAATTACGACATGTCCGAAGATTTTCCTTATAATCGGCCTTGTGGGATTTTACTAGCAACTATCCGTATTTTAGGTGGGTAATGTATAAGCTATCTGAGAAAACCACGTGTTACTGGGAAATACTAATAAAATATTCATAACTCGTTGATATTGTTGAAGTAAATAAATAAATAGCAGTAGTCACTTTATTGGAAAATCCAACTGAATCTTACATTGGTGTAGTTAAGAACATCAGCGTATTAGCTGTTGAAGGATACCAACTACAATGTAATTAATTTATTCTTATTTATTCTAATTTAGTCAACAGCGAAGAAAATAAAAATATTTTAATAATATACAGAAAATACTGAACAGTCACTCTACCAAATAGATATTTTTTCTACAAAAGGCTGATATATTCACCTTAATAAATTATCTTTCGAATGCAATTTCAAAAATTACGGCACTTTGAATTTCGAGATGTTTTATCATCTTAATTTTCAAATTGTAATTTCAAGTCCATTTACAGTGTCCTCAGATGGGGTGCTTTTATAGTACCCCTTTCATAAATTGGTGAAAGGACTAGTATAAGAACGATCCGGTACAACCCTTAACGTTCGTGATGCTCATACTGTTTTTTGCACAATCATATTGAATTACACTTCAATGAAAATGATTTAATTTCTAAGAAATAAACAAGAAATCAAAAGTGAAGTTTATATTTCGAGCGAGTTCAGTTTATCGAATGTGATATTTTTATTTTGTTATAAAATTAGACGGCTGTGCTATATGTTTCCAAGACAATATTTGGTGTTATTTACAAACAAGCAAACACATTTAATTTGACATTAAATTTTTACTGTATTACTTTCTTTACAATGAGTGACTCCGAAGGCAATAGTGAAATAGAAAATGCATGGGAGATCGGATGTGCAGCAATAATTCCAGAAAAATCCATGGAACGCTATAAAAAATAATGTTCCTTCTTTAAGTAAATAGAAATTTCCTTATTTTTTGTTCTTATTTTTGTGAAATAATATATGTATTATATTAATTTTACTTACCGTTCAGACGTCGGTAAGTAAATCATTTACCGACGTGTTAGCCTAGCAACCAGTGAACATATCCTACCGTCTTGAAAACATCTTGTAAATAAACGAAAAATCTCGATAGTGCAAAAAAATTTTAAGAGCATGAAAAACCACAAAATAATTCAACATTTCACTTCAAAAAGTCAAACCACATTCAGACACATACATTTACGAGAAAACTACAATTCTTTATAAACAAATCTGAAAAAATCGATTCATAAACAGTCCGAATTCATCAACAACACTACTCAAACATTCATATTCAAATTCACAAAGTTTTTATTTGGCGGGGCCTAATTTGAATACAATAAAGTCAGTGTAAGTTCCATAATTAAACATACATTTAACAAATAAACAGTCTATTAGTAAGAAAAATGAAGCATCTGAAGAGGCCTAAGCTATAGATATACATGTATCTATACACATACATACATACATACATACCTATATACTGTGGGCTAGTGTAAAAACAGATGACGATATAAATAAAATCAATCAGAAAATTATTTCAAAATACAAAATTGGATTAAAATAATTAATTTACTTTACTCGACCAAGGAGGAATCTGGAATTGGTTGGTTGGAAAGGTGGTCAATAAAAATTATTGAACCACAGCACTTGGGCCCCATTGGGCTCCTTGTATATCCTCCCTGTATGCAGACCCTCGCCTAGGCGTCCAACTAACCTAATCTTGCGAAATAGGTGGCGATGCTGCCTAGGGACAGCTCCATTGCATCGGCCAAAGTAGGCCAACATTCTCCCAAAATGGATTCTCTGATTGATGAGACAGCAGAACAGTCACAGAGTACATGTTGAACCGTCTCATCTTCTTGTTCACAACCTCTACAGAGAGGTGTTTCGCTTAATCTCATATTATGGAGATGTTTTCTTAACGGAACAGTCTCCAGTTTGGATTCCCGTTATAAAACGTAGGTTCCTTCTGGACATCGCCAGGTAGTCCACTGCTGTACTCTTGTTGGGATATTTTAGTAGTTCCCTAGCAAGCTGACAGCTGTTTGTTTCATCCCACAGTTTCTTGAATTCATTATGGGTGTCCTCTTTAATTAACGCCGTGATCGGTAATAGACTGGCCGGGCCTGCTGCCTTCTTAGCCAGTCTGTCAGCTACTTGCCACTACACTGTGCGTGTCCTTTCATCCAGCATACCAGTATGTTATTCATGCTGGAGGCACCCACAAGTGCTTGGTGACATTCCCATACTGCTCCTGTGGTAATTTTGTAACTTGTCAGGGCTAGTAATGATTGTCGACCAAGGAGGTTTTTTACTTTTTTTTTTAAGTAGAATGACTACTAATATTCCTAATGGATCGTGGTAGCATATTATAGAGAGTGGTGGCTTGATAAGAAAATGAACCTTTGAAATAAACACTAGAGTGTCTAGTCTAGGTACGTGTCACGAGTTTGGGTTTCACATGGATATATTGTGGATGTCACCTCCAAATACTAGCTTATTTTTTAAATACAATGGTCGATTTGTGCACAAAACTTCACGTAGTAAACACAGGTAATGAATATTTCGACGGACATTCATCTTAATCCATCCATGGTATTCAAAATAATGCGTGATATGATCTCTACGTTTAACTTTAGCTGAATATCGCACGCACGTATTTTGTAAGACCTGAATTTTATTTGAATCAGCAACCGATAGACATGGATCATATACTACATCACAATAATCAACTACAGCAATAACCAACGATTCTGTCAGTTTTAATTTTACCGAGCTACTTATTTTATTTGTAAATTTGTACAGACATTTTAGCCGTGAATAAGCTACTTCTATTATTTCGTTTACATTTTTAGTGAAATTTAAATTTTGGTCAATTGTGAGATATTAACCAAATTGCAGCCGAAAAGTTACAAAATATCACCCTAAGAAATACCGCGCCCAAATGAACTTCATTAACATCAAAACTACTTTCCGCACCTCGATCGACACATTTCAATTTACTCTCGTTAATTTTCTATTAAAAACAAACTTCCCTTCAAATTCGACACTCAATTCATTTCATATCTTTAATATTCAAATTCAGTCAATCTTAGTTCATATCCTTCAAAGTACCGGTATTACCATCCCCATTATTATCAATACTTATTTCCAATCGATCCCCTTTCATCATCAAAAGTTACTTCCTTTCATTCACCGTAGACGTATCAGCACAATTTCGTATCATATTCAACTTTTAGGGCCGGTTTATCAATGCAAGGTTAACTCTTAGCCAAAGGATAAATGCCAAACAAAACAATAAATATCAATTGTTTCGTTCGACATATATCCTATAGTTAAGTGTTAACCTTGAATTGATAAATCGGCCTTAAGTTCAGGACCTTCGGGACAACTTTGCGGGGTCATTCCAAATTTATTCAATTACTTCAACTTATTTTCGGTAATAGCTTCCAAACTAAAGTCGATTCGAACTTCATTCATATATCAAAACATTTACCATTTCAATGCCGAGACGATCATATAATTTTCATATCAGAATTTCCCATTTTTACGATGCAATAATGTGAAATATTGCGCAATATTGCGCAATCGTGCCCGCACGGAATGGCGAGGGACGTTTCCAGATCTTCGCACGCACCGTGCCTGACGGACCATATAAAAGCTTAGCATGCTCTAGCTAAGTCAGTTTCTGGTGTACCTCAAGTTAGTTTCTGTGTTTTCGCGAGCGCAATTTCAAAAAACCCCAAGTGTTTAATATAGCTTCCCCAAGGCTTAAATTAACAAAATCGAGTGGCCGCGCTGGCTGCTTCCTTGGCTACCCAAGTAAAAATGCTAACAAATCAATTTGCTCTCACGCATTAAACAAAACCAATTTGCCCTCGCGCATTAAATAAAATCAATTTGCCCTCGCACATTAAAGAAAACCAATTGCCCTCGCGCATTAAATAAAAAGTGAATTTATCATTTTCTCAACTCGTGTAAAAAATTAAATATTCAAGTTTTAAAAAAGAATTTCATACTTTGTTAATTTCTCTAAAAAAATATTCTTAACTTCGTTTAAAACGAAAGTGTTTTAATTCAAGAGAATGCAGGGTGTTGAAAGAATTCTATTACAGATATTAATTAAATCAAAGCGTCTTTAAACTAAAAATTTAAAATCAAGTGTACTTAAAGCTTAAAAAGTTCCATATACTGGGTGTAACAATTGACCCCGCCGTAATTATTAAAATCAAAACTAGTGCTTCTCGATACAGAAAACCCAAAATGTAAACCAAGATCCAGAGGGACTCGTATAGTGTATATCATTCGACCATGTCCGGCATTTTAAGCGCAACCCTCCCGAACCTCTTCAAATCAAAAAATAAAATGCACTTAGGCCTCTAGAGTCTCAATTAAGCTCTAAATCTCAATCTAAATTTTTAATTTCTCGATCTATAGGGCACGCTCGTATTCAGTACCGCGCTCTTGTTAACGTTCTTATTTTTGATTTGCTGAGAAAAATCATTCTTTATTAAAAGTTTAGCTTGTCTTATGAAGCTAAAAATAGTTGTCAAACTTGAGATAAATTGTACAGGGTATTCTAAAAATTAGAAAATATGAAATCGATTTTAATCTGCCTTTTCTACATTTATAATGAAAATTTTATTTAACAACGTTTTTTCAATTATGAAAAAAAAATACGAAGTTTAGTTGTGAAATAAGGAAGAACCTCTTTAAAAAAAAATTACATTTTGTGATCTCATCTATGTCTGAAGAATTTAGAAAATGATTAGAAAAATATGTACCAGCAGTAGGTCATATCGCATGTAGTGTTCATTTCAGTTGATTAAAATGTTTTTTAAGAGGTTTTTCCTTATTTTGCTATTAAACTCTGTATTTAAGCTTTTTTTATAATTGCAAAAACTTTGTTAGACTTTTCTCGGCAAATCAAAAATAACAAAGTTTACATGAGTGCAGTATCCCATCCGGGGACACGCTGTATAAATGAATTTTAAAATTGCATTGGTGGATTAATTTAAAGCTAGGAAGGAGGTAAAAAAATTTCAGGATGCGATATAAAATAGTATTTTCGGTCGTTTATTTCTTATAAAGTGGAAGTTCTTTGAAAATAAATTTATTTTTCTTCAAATGTCAAAAAACATGACTTTTATGAGAAGTTATTTGAACTTAAACTGTAATTGCTCTGACATTTCGTCTGTTCGGCTTACTTAGTATCTTATTACCTCCAACGAGCTCTGAGCGGCTGTAGAAATTCTTTACTGCCCTCATGAGCGGCGCTAAAAGTATTAGAAAAAAAAAAATAACAGCATTTATTTAATCCATATTCGACGTTTGAAGAGAAAATAGTATGTTATATGTAAAGTAATTTTTTGTGTCTCGATTGCTCTTGTCAAGTACATTGTCGACACAAAGAATGTCACTTTCACTCCATATAAAGCAATATATTACTTTTCTTCTAACATCAGAAAATCATGACATTTCTTACTCATTTCATGACATTAAAGTTTAATATTTCAGAAGGCTGTGTTTGCCATTAGCAATGGAAGTAAAAGTACTTTTTCTTCCACTTGAGCGGACTTTTACTTCCGTTACTAAAGGCAACGCACAGCTAAATTTTTTATCTTAATTTTTTTATATCTAATTGATGTTAGAAGAAAAAATAACATGTCTTATTCGCAGTAAACGCCACTTTTGTGACTCGTCTGGAATGGGCTAGTAGACAATAACGAAATGACAGAAGTAATAATATAGCATTATAGTATGACACTTCAATATGTTATAAATATAATTTGAAGATAATTTTACCGACTATTATTGGTTTTATTGTAAAATGAATATGCTTAAGATTAGAGTGGATTTGAAATAAGGTAGTTTGCCGGTTATCTCGTGACGTAATAGCGTAAGATGCGCGCGCATTCAATATAACGCCGACAGCGCCACACATACGTTTTGCACAACTTTCTTGGCTCCGCCTTTCCACTAGCGCTCATTTCTTTGGCTATTACGCTATTACGTCATAGCCAATAGAATAGCTCGTACATTTACGGCAATATCTAACCGTTTAAACGTAGTTTAAACTTAATGATTTTCTTTTTACTATAAACATAAAATAAATAATATTGGCTAACTGTTTTTATGTGTAGATGTTATTAAAATAATAATAATAAAAATTGTCTACTTGCCCATTACTCCGTCCAGCAAATCTACAGACTCACAAAAATATCACTTTTACTCCTAATAAAACAATGTACTATTTTAGATATAATGTTATATTTGTAATTTTATGTCAATTATTTTTATTTTTATTTTTATGGGATCTTATTAAATATCACAACATCCTTCGTGCATATTTTTTTTCTTAAATTATTTCTTAACTTTGTACTCTTGATCTTTCAATTAAGTTTCTTAAGATATTTACGGCTTTTAAAAAATGCCTAGCAAATACAAATACTCTTCTGTAAGAAGTATAAAAATCTATAGAACGTAATACCTAAGCATATTTCAAGTTAATTGTACAGATAATTATCAGCGATACCTGACTGCATTTCCATTAATTTTTATTCGTTATATTCCAATTGCGATCAAAATTAACATCAACTTAACACACATAATTCCAAAGTATACACTTACCTTTCTCTTATGTTTTCGAGGTAGCCAGCTACGTAGTCTATCATCTCCTTTCCAAAGTCTTTAAACTGATTAGCCTCCATCTCTGTAAGCACAATATTCACTGATTACTTTAGCATAACCCAATTCCAGTTGAACATCGATATTGAACTCGCTTAAAATTGTATTATAATTTAAAATCTCGATCGAATGTAAAATATCTATCCAGTAATTTATACATGTTTGCTGTCTACTTTATTACTTAAAGTCTTTAGACAAGATTAACTTTAACTTAATTATTCAGTAATTATTATGAATGTTGGAACACTTGTATACAGGGTTGGACAAATGTGTCGTCAAGCAATGAGTTGAGTTTTAAGAAATAACCATAATGAAAGATTTGTACGTGTTTTGGCCTACTCAATGACACGGTTTTCTTTTCAACAGTTGCTATACTTTTCAATATATTACGTCATCGCTAACTTTTTTAAATGGAAGACCCTGTATATATTTTTCTTTTTTAGCTCGACACTTTTAATAATATAATAATTACCACAAACTAATTCTTGAAAGGTGTGCGAAATATCAATTAATCGATTAATTAATCTGATTCTATAACAATGTTCTTTTACTGTTTTACGAAATTTGCATAAAGTGCTAGGTTTTTAGCCTGTTTACATTTTAATTTGCCACTGCACTGCTATTTTACTGATAAGAAACAATTATATTTTTGTTGCTATGTTTGTCTTAATATGAAAAGCATTAGTTTTTTTACAAGCAGTCATGCCTGAGAACTCGCAGATCAAGGAAATTATTTGAATGATGCCTTTATTTATTGTTGTTACTTGGAGATATTGTTCTCAATTAGTATTTGTGAGCAAAAATTATTAACATTGCTTCAGTTATTGTTGAAATAACTGAACGTGAATTACATTGTGAATGATTGTTGGTTATGGAGACATGGTGAGATCTTTACAACAGCCATGCGATCTTTTTAATAGAACATTCCCTGATTGAGAATGTCATACATATGACAAATCAAAATCATCAGTTTCAAGGGTTCTGTACAAGTTGCATGGAGTGGGAAGCATTAAGGACCGCCTGAAATCTGGTCGAATTAAATATGCAGCCTTACAACACAATATTAATGGCAGATCAACAGCAAGGATATTGCGGACAGTATATTATTTACGTACAAAAATAGACGATAATCCTGATGATGAAAATGATAGATACCATAGAAATCAATACTGACTTTATAGCATTTTCTGATGAACCGACATTTTGCCCTTATGGATTTACTAATCGATATAACTGTCGATGTTGTCACACCCAGTATTCTCATAAATTAGATGTAGAGGCAGGGATAAACACACACATAAAACATCATCGGACTATTATTTTTAATAGAAAGTTTAAATGCAATTTACAAGTTCTGCGCGAGCAAATCGTTCCACTTTTAATCCATATATTTTCAAACCAAGCCAATCCTTAATCCTATCCTAGCAGTAAGATAAAGGTCCACCTCGTTATGGCGTTAATATGAGACAATAGGGAGTTGTTGAGCAGCCAAACGTAAAATACCACAACGCTATTTTGACATCTACGCATGCGAAGTTTCAATTAGGAAATACATTAACGTTAATAACGTAACAGTCTACGTTATTTACGAACAGGTACACTTACGTTATACTTATGTTTTTGAGGTTATGTTCTGACTAAACTGCACACTGGTTTCAGGGTTGGCAATGTCTACAGCTCCGGGTAAATCCGTATGATTAATTTTTATTATTCCTCCGTCTAAAACCGGGCATGCGCATGATTGGCTGCCGTCGAGGGCAAGGGACATTATCTATCATAAGCAACTATACTACATCAAAAAATATTAACATATTTAACCCAACGAACTAACCTAAAGAAATATTCGTATTACGTATTTTAGTTAACAAAATGTGGTAAAAAAAAAAAACTGTAGCAAGCGGATTCGAACCCTCGACCTCACGTGTGAGAATCAATCAATCAATCAATCAAAACATTTATTTTTAATTCTTATATACATGTATGGTCTCGCCAGCTCACGTCCCGGGACCAGTCGATCAACCGTGACGTGAATCGTCGCGGCGGATGAAAGACTGGACGGGGCGTGTCTGGTTCGGCGGCTAAAAACAATTTGTAAAGGCAACACCTTTCGCCGCGCAGGGCGAATTAAAATGCTTAATCTACTTTTAAAATATTCCTCTTGGAGGAATTTAAAACACTAACACTAGAAACACTAACACTTGTGGAAAAAACACTTAGAAATTTTGATAGTTGATGCGGGAAAAGAGAACTAAGCAAAAAACCCGCTTCAGACAACTACCGCAGGACATCCCAGATGCCAGTATATGATTTAAAAAATTGAGATTGAGGTGGGTAATTTTGAATTTTTTAAATTTAGTTCTGTAATGGATAATGAAGAGGAATTTAGAAACAAAAATAGACAAACATAAACGAAGACAGGGACAGAAAAGAGTCGAAGGTTTTAAAGTTTAAATGATAGAAAAGTTAAATAGAAGAAGTTGTGAAAGATGGAAGGTTGGTTAGAGAGGTTGCCGGAAAATGGGCAGCGCCTGGTATGGTAATTTGTGTTTGATCCGAAAGGGTGCATTACGCTCTCTAATTCGTGTAATGTTGCGGGTAAGCGGACTGTCGCCCAGTTTGAATGCATAAAACTTCTGAGATATTTCCTGAACGTAGTCCGCTATTGGAGTTATGTCGTTACAGCGTTCGTAGAGGTCTCTTAGGGAGGTGTATCTGCTAGAATTGGAAATGAGGCGCATAAATTTATGTTCTAAAACTTTTAGTTTATTAAATGTCGTGACCGATGTGCTGCACCACACCGGTGCCGCGTATGTGATTGCCGGCCTGACCACCATGGTATAAATTAATTTTTTGTTTTGTCTGCTTAGTCTGCTACCCCTGACCAGGAGTGGATACAGACTCCTGGACATGGAGTAGACTGTCCGTATAGTCTCGTTGATGTGAGTATTGAACGTCAGTCTTGCGTCCAGTCTGACCCCCAAGTACTTCACACACCTTTTAATTGGAATTTGGTTTCCCCCCATCAGAATTGGCGTTAAAACTCTATTTTCGGTGAAGCGGCGTGTGAAGACTATTGCTTCCGATTTCTCGGCATTTACCCGAATCTTCCACAGGCCGTAATACGCCGTGGCACGGGCCATGTGTGCTTTCAGCAGCATGTTTGCCGCTTGAGCATTGTGTGAGTGAGCATACATGGCCGTGTCGTCGGCGTACTTAGCCAGTTTAGTGTTCGGGAATTCCGGGAAATCGGACACGTATAAATTGTATAGTTTCGGTGACAGGCACGACCCTTGGGGAACTCCCGCGCGAATGTCCCGCCGTGTTGATAGTTTGTTATTCACTCGGACTTGCAGGGATCTACCTGTTAGGAACGAGTGAATTAGTTTGATTATGTACGTCGGAAAGTTGTAGTCGTGCATTTTGTAGAGCAGGCCCGGGATCCAGACGGTATCGAAAGCCTTCTCAATATCGAGGAGCACCATGACGGTGCTCTTCCCAAGGTTGTATTGTACAGCGACGTCGTTAACTATCCTAGTGACTTGTTGCACCGTGCTCCGACCCCTCCTGAAGCCGAATTGAGACTCGTCGTTGATGTGAAGCTCATCCTGAGCATGGTCTAGTCTGATCAGGACGAGCTTCTCCACCAACTTGGAGATCGCCGACAGCAACGAGATAGGTCGATAACTGCAGGCGAGCTTCGCGTTCTTGTTCGGCTTCAAGATGGGCACAACCACGGCGCATTTCCACTGGCTGGGCCAGTGTTGCAGTCGCAGAATCGCATTAACGATATACGTCAGCTGCACAATACCCTTCCTCGGAAGATATTTGAGCAGCTTGTATTCAATGTCGTCTTTTCCCGGCGCTTTGTTATTAGGTAAAGTCTTGACAATTTTTGCCACTTCCGAGGGTTTGACCATGATCTTGAGAAATTCACGTCTAGTCAATTGTACATCATGGCCAATAACTTGGTTAATGTCATTTTCGATGCGATCATGTTCTAAATTATTTGGGGCGTTCACGTTATGTATATGTTCAAACTGTGTCGCTAAGTCTCTCGCTTTTTGCATGTCTGTCAACGCAGTATGTCCGTTCGCGCTTGTCAGCGCGGGAATGGCTTCCCGCGTATTTCGCAAGGCCCTCGTCAGCTTCCACAGCGAGTTGTCTTGATGATTCAAGGCTGCCAATTTGTCCCCCCACCTCTGGTTTCTTGCAGTGCTAATGGCGGTCCTGATCCGCCTTTGCAGCCTGCTCATCTCGACTTTAGCGTCGGCATCACGATTTCGCTGCCAAAGCCGTCTCAGTCTGTTTTTTTCTCGAATGTCTTGTAGGACCGCTTCGTCGAGTCGGTCTTTGTAGGGATTTATCGTTATCGTTGCTGCAACACCCCGTTTGGCACACTGCAATATCCTTGTGAACTCCTCCACGGCATTTTCCAGCTCGGCGGAAGAAGCGATAGTGTTGGTGATCTGTAGGTTTGTGTTAATATGTGCCTTATAGAGGCGCCAGTCGGCGTCTCTATAAGAAGTGATTTTGCGTGTTATGTCTTCCCTTGGCATATCATCCAATTCCAGAAGAATTGGATTATGGTCGGATGTGAGTTCTTCCAACGCCTCAGGCGGCGTAGAATTCCTCACGCCCTTATTGACCACTATGTCAAGGGTGGTTGGTGTTGTACCGTTATCAGGAAAATGCATGGGATCGTCCGTATATTGCAGTACGACATTATGATTATTGACATAGTCAAACAGAGTGTTGCCGTTGGCGTTGTTGCGATGGCAGTTCCAGTTGCGATGCCTAGCGTTAAGATCGCCTATGAGTAGGCAGCGTGGGCCAGCGTTCAACAAATTATCAATACAACCCGCTGTGAATCCGTTCTGGGGCCTATTATACGCAGCGACGATACTCACGCCGCCCTCCAGCGTCACACACACGTTTTCCACGGTGGTATTCCGCAGAATCCGGTGTGTGTGCGCGATATCGGACTTTATGAGCACGGCCACCCCACCGCCTCTGTTATTGTCCACCCTATCGTTGCGTATTGTCGTATACCCTCGAACGCGCAACTTGTCACGTCTGATAAGTTTCGTCTCATTTAGGAGCATAATGTCAATTTTATGCCTCGCTAGATAATTGATAAGAAAACAAATTTTGTTACCAACACCATTTGCGTTCCAAGAAGAAATTTTAATTTTAAAAGGCATCGTCTGGGATGTTAGAGATGAAAGCATATACTACCTGAAATTTTTGTCCAGCAGTAGTGCATTCACGGAGCTGTTGAGTCAGTTCCCTCATCCGCATCAACAATTGCTCCAAGTTGACCAGGACGGCTATATTTTTTGCTTCCTGCTGTATTAGGTTAAAGGCCGTCATCTCTGGCATTTTTCCTCCAGGGGTCGGCAGCAGTGGCAGTCTTCTTTGCTCCCTTTGTGTTTCCCTAGGTTGCGTCGGCTCAGGTTGCGATGGAGGCGTGACGGCGGCGGCCTCTCTGGCTCTTATTCTCTCCTCCCACTTGTTAGTTTTGGGCTGGGGTGCAGAGACATATTTCATTGCCGGGGGAGGGGGTACCCTTGTGTTTCTTCTTTCTAAGTTCTGTATCTTTTTAATATATATGGGGCACTTTATACTATTGGCAGGATGTGCCCCATCGCAATTTGCACATTTCGCTGGCAAATCCGGTGATTTGATACACACACTTGTCAAGTGATCGCCGGCGCACTTCAGGCATTTGGGGGCCACTTTGCAGTTTGTAGTAGCGTGTCCCCATTCTTGGCACCGGTGACACTGGATTATGTTTTTATTGTTTATATGCCTTTCCCAGGCTATCTTTGTGTGGTCAAGGAACCGAACTTTTGCTTCTATTTCCTTCAACGTTATTTTACTGTCCGTCACGACCATGTAGAGGGGATTTTTAGTTCCCCTTAGAGTGTATAGATTTTTCACGTTAGTTTTATGATCGTTTTTGAGTTCCTCTATTAACTCTTCTTTTTCTATTTCGTGGTACAAGCCCCGGAGGATGAAGGCGTGAGTCTTGTCCTCACGGGGCGTATACGTATGATATTCTATATTACTGCTTGCGAATTTTTCATTAACTTTCTCCCAGTCTTCTTTGCTCTCTACCTGGAGGGAGGTAGACATGGACGTGTGTCTCCAAAAGTACTTGCCTTTAAGGTTTAATGTGAGATAGTTGTTCATCTTCTTGTGGTCGGTAAAGCGGCCATGGACAACAATGGGCGGTGGTCTTCTGTTTGGTTGCTCTGGTGTTTTGTCTGGTGGCGGTTGGGGTGGTACTACCTCCATATCCTCGTCAATTTGGGCTTCCCCTTCAAAGCGGTTCCTGACTTCGAGTTTTTTAAAGGGTTCTGGTGCTTTGGCTACTCTTGATGAGCCTGGGTGTGTGAAGTTGGGATCTGCTTCATCTCTTAATGTTAATTTGGATTTTTTGTTACGGACAATAAATGTTTTCCCTAGATCACTATCGTTTCCGTCTGCTCCCTGTTTTACGCTAATCTGGCTTGCTTGGCTTCCGCTGTCTGAACTGCCTTCGGATGATTTAGCTTTTCTCTTGACAGTTCTTAGCTGTTTCCTTTCCCTGTCAAGGCTGACTGTTGACACGTCACTCTCATTTCCCGATAGAGCGCTACACTGTGTAGCACTTTTGGGTGTATTGGGTTTCATTGTCGGTTCCATATTATACATTTAATTAAATTATTTAGTAAGGAGTTTAATTTTACTTATTGTGTCTTTTGCCACTGATTTTATTTTAAGTTTACCAAATAATCTTAGTAATATATAAAATTTGTCGATCGTCTTTTACCAAAAATGTCCTAATTTAAATTTTAAAGTTGAAATCTGACCGGTTTCAACTACCCGGTTAGGTTAGGTCCATGCTGTCTGTCTTATCTATGGTCAAAGATAACGATTGCTGATTATTAAGCTGTTCAATAAGTATCTTTTTGATAACACGTTATTTGTAAATACGTAATGAAATAAAGTTACTGTATATGATAACGTTACGTTACTTTTGTTGCTCAACAACTTTCTAATACCTAAACGTAACGTGTCAACAGAGATTGGTACGCCGAAGAGAACATATTGAATGGGCCTTGCGGTCTCCAGATTTATGTCCTTTAGTCTATTTCTTTTGGGGGGGGGGGAGTAATTAAAAAATTGATGGTGCATAAGATCAAATTTGAATCATTAGAAGAGGGGAAAGATCGAATAAGGATGTCTGTTCAAGAAGTATTCCCGCAAGTTATACCGGAGACCCAGAAAGTACCTACCTACCTACTACAGTACCTACTTTCTTCTACAGTTTTAAAAATCAAATTCTGAAATTTGGGAAATCAAATATAGGTATCAATGGCTACATTTTGACCATTCGATGGTAAAGGAATCACTTCCGGTATGGCCTGAAATTGCCACAACTTTCTTATTTTAAATGGCACCCTGTATATTTAAGTCAATTTAGTCATAAGTTAAGTCATAAAGCTGTAATTTCTCTCTCCAATGCTTTTTTCAAATTTAAAATGGGATGAAAAATAACCTTGGAAATGGTATTTATTTGCTATTTCTAGTTGGCTTTGGAATTCAGGAACAAATTTGAAAAATTTCGAAGTAGACTTTGAATTTGAATGTCTGGTCGATATCCGCGTGGGTTAAGGCGCGAGGTGGCAATCGCGATTAATTACACGGGCATCGCACCACCGGGTTCGAATCCTGGTTCCGGCACTGGCACTGTCGGAGGAAATTGTTGTATGTCCGCGTTTTTTCAATGTGTAACCCCTTTCCATACAAGCCCCTGGCTTCTGAAATTGGAGGTTGTCTAATTTCTGTGGCGTGTTTATAATTAAAGAAAAGGGTATTTCTCAACAAATTAAATGCAAAATTGACCTATTTTGTTCATTTGCTTGGATTTAGAAATATTTTTCCCATTTTTCCATTTCACGAAAATTCAATTTGTTATAACTCCAATTTTTCAAATAATAACCCTGTATGTTTTATTTTTTTATCAGATAGAGTGGTAAATTTTCTTTAGACTGGTTTTTCCTGATTAAAAGTTAAATATAAATTAAAATAAATATTAAACTTTTTGTAGGAGCGTTTCAAATTAGTAAGCTATGAATACAGATGAGTTATTTGTAATAGGATTTTCCCAGAAAAAAAAATATTGCTGAAATACTTAACTCACGTAAAAAAATGATTTATGGCATATTTATTATCTTATTAATTTTACTAATAGTAACAAAAAAAAAACTTGAAGTTGAAGAAAAATATTGGGTTCATTTTAAACAGCCATAAATTGGCGCGTTGTGACGTCAACACCCTGAAATCCAATCACAGAGGTTGTCTCTGTTCAAGATTGTTTATTAATCTTGGTCTTTGTTAACATAACATAACCTCTATTTATTGACGGCACTCAGCACTTTTCTATTTTAGGTAAATTATCAGCGGCACCTTTAACATATCCCTCTTCCACTTGATTCCACTTTGATTGTAGAATTAATAAAACATAAACCAGAAACTGATAAAATAATATTTTCACTCTAAACAATACAAACATAAAAATATTAATTTAACGTTTTAGATTAGTCATCTGATGTGTAATGTCGGTGAAGGTTAAACCTAAACTACAGTACAAAATATTAACGTCCGACGCGTTCACGAATAACTTGTGCGGCATTTGTCTGGATTCTGATTGGCCAATATTTACACGTCCACTGCTGTAGACCAATCACAATACAAGCATTACAAATTGAAATTCTGAGAAGTTTTAGAGGAAAGCTTTCTTTAACACACAGTTAGAATCTATTACAAACTAATTATATCCATAATCACATTGGTTTTCCGGGTAGATACGTAATTCTGGCGCGTAAAAATGCCCATTTTAAAAAGCAGTGAAATTATCAGCAAGTGGTTTTAACGATATTTTCTTAGAAATAATTCTTATTAGAAAAGTAAATTGTTGTAAATTAATAATATGTCATTTTCCCGACACAAATTGTTAAAATAAAATTAGTGGGAAAACCCTATTAGAGAAAATTTATTTTGAAAAATATAACAAAAATTCACACAATCAAAACCAATTTATAAGTTATGATACCTATCTGGATAGCAACGTACTTAAATTTATAAATATTATAATTATTAGAACAATACAACACAACTAAATACCAAACCTATAACAGGTGCTCAAAATGACGCCCACCCATTTCAGAACACTTATTCACTCTTCGAATAGTTTCTCTCATAACACTTTGTAACATGATTGGAGTTATTAATTCAAAGGCATTTAAAATTTTATTTTTGAGTGCTCCATTTTGTTAGAAGTACATATTTCTGAAATCTTCTAAGTAAAGTTCATCCAATTCGTTTTCTATTTCATTTTGCAAAAAGCTTAACTAAGTGGTCCTTGAAATAGTATGGGACCAATAATTTTTGTACCGAATATTCCAGCCCACACATTCACACCAAATCTATCCTAATGGTGACCTTCAAACATTTTGTGTAAATTTTCGTTAGACTAAATAAAAACTAAACACTAAATAAAATTCTATTGTTTAAGTATACGTGTACAGTAAACCAATTACAAAAGATCAATCTCGAGATCAATCTTCTGTTTCCATAATTTTAATATAATTCTTGATGCAATTAGTATTTGTAGCATTTAGAAACAAGTTTTTTTAATATAAGTCTCACTGTCTCACGACCAATATCTCTTTTGCCAGCTTTCTTGTAGAAACATTTGGGTACACATGTGTGTAAGCCAATAAATTGTCTCAATTCCTTCGTTTATTATATATCTGTCCTCTGCCACCTAATATTTTCTGCATTTTGGAATGACTCTTCTAGAGTTTGTAGATATTAGAATTTAAAACACTGCCAGTATGGCTGACAACGATCGAGATATCTTTCATAATATGGACGTGCGGCCGCATGGGTATTTTTCTAACATTCTCCGTAAATTAAAAGTAAATCTACCTTTTTTTTTTATTGTGTATATTACATCGTAAATCGTATCTCATTTTGAAAAAAGCACCCAATTATGAATTTACAAACAATAAATTCGCCTCTATTTCACTCAATAATAACATTTTGACAAATGCTGTGTGCAATTTTTCATATCTTTTTCATGGCTTTCTGCAAGATATAACACAATTCTAAACGCTTCTTCAAAAAGTTTAATATTTATTTTAATTTATATTAAATTTTTAATCGGGAAAAATCAATCTAAAGCAAATTTACCACTCTATATGATAAAAAGTAAAACATACAGAGTACTATTTGAAAAATTAGAGTTAAGACAAAGTGAATTTCCAAGAAATGGAAAAACGGAAAAAACATTTCTAAATCTAAGCAAATGAACAAAATAGGCCAATTTTACATTTAATTTGTTGAGAAATACCCTTTTATTCAAATTCAGTCTACTTCAAAATTTTTTAAATTTGTTCGTGAATTCCAAAGCCAACTAGAAATAGCAAATAAATGACATTTCCAAGATTACTTTTCATCCGATTTTAAATCTAAAAAAAGCGTTGAAAAGAGAAATTACTGCTTTATGAGAAAAGTGACTTAAATATACAGAGTGCTATTTAAAATAAGAAAGTTGTGGCAATTTCCGGCCGTTCCGGTAGTGATTTTTTTACCACCGAATGATCAAAATATGTCCAATGATACCTATATTTGATTTTCCAAATTTCAGAATTTTTATTTTAAAACTGTAGAAAAAAGTGGGGGGGTAGGTACTTTCTCACCTGGTATATGACTCTTCTAAAAGCCTTCGTTGGATTAGTATATTGTCAGGCAGCTGAAGGTACCCAGTTCGAACAACACTGTGAATGTTTCTTTTTGTCTTTCAGGTGTTAAACATTCCTCTTTGTACATTTTTGACGTATAACAGTTACATATGTGTCAAGGGTGTAAGTAGGTGCTCATAGCTCGCGACGTGAAGATACTCGCCAAAGGTCATAGACGGCCGTGATGTATACAAAATTTTATCCATGACCATTTTACAGGGTCAATCACAATCTTAGAGTAGTTTTGATTTACATATAAATAAATAATTCAAGTATGTACATACAAGAATTGTTCTTTTAATAACATTCGGATTGACAATTTTGATGCTCGTTTTTTCCCAAACAATATAACATATACGAAAGACTTATTTCCCAATTTACTGACGTTGAGAGTCAAAATGGCTGGCTTCCGGTTTCAACAGAAATAACATACAGTTTGATTTTTTTTAAATAGAACACCCTGTATATTTTATTATTTTTGGAATCTACCAACCAAATTCTATGACACTTTAAGACCAAACTTGTCTTGGAAACACCATTGCCTTAATATTCTCCCGTTTTCTTGAGACCCGTACCGCATGTTGTTTCGGTTGAACATACTATTATCAGTAAATATTGTCTCGTCGAAAACAAAATTTTGAAAACAAAGTTATCATCGTCAACATGTCTACGTAATAACCAACTGCAATACACTAACCGTCGATTTGAATAAATTTCTTATAAAATGCTGGTGTAGTATACTTATACGAATGGTATTTATATTTCTTTAAAGTGTTCCTGGCACTGTCCTTGCTAATGTTACATTCTGTTTCGCGTTCTGTACGTACGCCAGAACATTGATTTCGGCTTCTTCACTCACGATAAATTCATTTTGAACGTTTCTTGGTTCTCGTCTTAATTTTATTTCAATCTTCTGAAGTATGTCGAAACATTAATCAGAGGTTTAATAATTGCTATAAGAAATAGAGATAAGATGAAAAGAGACCTTAACAAAAATCAAAATAAAAGGAGTACAGAAATAGAACAAACAGTTTAATTTCAAAAATATAAAGGGATTGTTATATTAAAAAATATCTGAAAATAAAATGATGTAAAAAAATATGGCAGGTAATTAAAGAAAGTCAAAATGAATAAAAAATAAACGATAACAAAATATCAATTTACAGGGCGATAAAACTAATAATAAGAAGATAATTTCAATGGTTACTTTATAAACGTAGGTAAGAATATGACATATAAAATAAAGCAGGTAACACACAAATATGAAAACTACACTGTACCATGTAACCTACTAGAGTGGAACATATAACAAAAAAAAACTAAAATTTATAGAACATATTGTGAAACCATTATCTTATATAGGTATGTAACTTATCTTTAACACAGGGGATTTTCCCTAGTAATTTAACAAGTTCAGTGGTGACACCCATTTAATGGTTATAAGACTATATTATGCAATTAAAGATCTATTTCAGTTATTAATAATATTTCCAAAGTTTTAGAATCTTGTATGAAAAGTAGATTAATAGAACACTTGAATCATAATAGGTTAATATAAAAAAGTTAATTTGGATTCAGAGAGAATATGAGTACTGAAGATGCTATACATCAAGTATATAGTATCATAAATAAATCGGTTGATAAAGGAAAAAAATAATTCCTATATTTTTAGACTTGGGCTTATTCGATACGATCTCACACCATATATTAATTAATGAACTAACGATATATGGTATTCCGAAACAACTGCTCAGCAGTTACCTTTAAGACAGATATCAGTGCGTAAAAATTGGTCAAACGACAAGCAAATATGGTAAAGTAAATTATGGTGTACCATAAAGAACAGTACTTGGACCCATAGTATTCAATATTTACATTAATGAACTACTAACCTTAGACGCAGAGGGTAAAATAGTAGCATATGCTGACGATGCTGTTTTGTTGGTTGAAAGTGACTGTTGGGTAATGCGATGGAACAAGCAGTGTGAGTTTTCAAAAATTTAACAGTGACATTCAGAAAATATTTTGTCGATTAATACTGAAAAAATTAAATTCATGTACTTCAGCTATGACAAAGATACCCCCGACATTAACATACGAAAACACCACACCTACGAATGTTTACTAAACGCTAAGTTAATATGCCAATGTACATCTAAATTAAACTCCACTTAAAATATTAAATATTTAGGCAGAGTCATTAATAATAATTTAAAACCGTCAGAATACATAGTAGCATTAAACAACAAAGTCCGAAAATTTATATGAAAATTCTACCTTCTTATAACAATATCAATCATTAAAAATTATTTAAAATGCTTTAAAATTAATTGACTCACATAGCATTTAATATTAATTTACTATCAAAAATTATTGTTTGTGTAATTGACAGAGTAGAAATACCACAATTTTACCGCAGTCACAGCCTTCTGGGTTGAAAATAAAAAATTTACAATTATTTTTGATAAAATTTCATAGTAATCAAATAGAATTTGGTTCGAAGATACCAAAAAATTATAAATTATACAGGATATTCCATTTTCAAAAAAATTCAATTTGTCATAACTCCAATTTTTCAAATAGACCCTGTACGTTTTATTTTTTTATCAGATAGAGTGGTACATTTACTTTAGACTGGTTTTTTGCAATTAAAAATTGAATATAAATTAAAATAAATATTAAGCTTCTTGTAGAAGCGTTTTGAATTGTGTCCATATCTTGCAATAAGCCATGAAAAACAGATGAAAAATTGCACACAGCATCTGTCAAAACGTTATTGTTGAGTGAACTAGAGGCGTATTTATTATTTGTAAATTTAGAATTAGGTGCTTTATTCAAAATGAAAGACAATTTACGATACAATATACACAAAATGAAAATGATTTACTTTTAATTTACGGTAAATGTCAGAAAAATACCCATGCGGCCGCACGTCTATATTAAGAAACATATCCCGATCGTCGTCAGCCATACTGGCAGTATTTTATAATTCCAGAAGAGTCATTCCGAAATGCAGAAAATATTAAGGTGGCAGAGGACAGATTTAGAGTAAGCGAAGAAATTGAGACAAATGTATTGTCTGACACACATGTATACCCAAATGTTTCTACAAGAGAGCTGGCAAAAGAGATAGATGTTGGTTGTGAGACAGTAAGACGTATATTAAAATAACATGGTTTTAAATGTTACAAATACCAATTGCATCAAGAATTATATTAAAACGACGGAAACGGAAGATTGATCTTTTGTAATTGGTTTACTCAACATGTATACTTAAACAATAGAATTTTATTTAGTGATTGAATCTCGTTTTACGAATAATGGCATATACAATAGACATAATCTACATTATTGGTCTAAAGAAAATTTACACGAAATGTTTAAAGGTAACCATCAGGATAGATTTGGAGTGAATGTGTGGGCTGGAATATTCGGTACAAAAATTATTGGTCCCATACTATTTCAAGGACCACTAACCGCCGTACGTTACTTAAGCTTTTTGTAAAATGAAATAGAAAACGATCTGGATGAACTTTCCTTGGAAGATTTCAGAAATATGTACTTCCAACAAGATGGAGCACCGCCGCATAATGCTGGTTTTGTGGGAAATTACCTTAGTGCAAAATTTGATAACCGGGTAATACCTACTAATGGATGGAACTATTAGGTGGCCTGCTAAGTCACCATACCTAACTCCACTTGATTTTTTGTTCGGAATTATCTGAAAGACAAAGTATACTCATCGCTGTCTGCAACATAAGAAGAACTCCAAAATGAAATTTTAAATGCCTTTGAATCTATAACTCCAGTCATGTCACGAAGCGCTGTGCGAGAAACTATTCGAAGAGTGAACAAGTGTTCAGAAATGGGTGGGTGTCATTTTGAGCACCTGCTATAGGTTTGGTATTTAGTTGTGTTGTATTGTTCAAATTTTAATATTTACAAATTTAGTAAGTTACTGTCCAGATAGGTATCGCATTGTATACATTGGTTTTGATTGTGTGAATTTTTATTTTTTTTTTACTAATGATTCATCAACATTTTTGTTACATTTATCAAAATAAATTTTCTCTAATTACAAATAACTCATCTGTTTTTCGTAGCTTACTGCAAGATTAGGACACATAATTCGAAACGCTTCTACAAGAAGTTTGATATTTATTTTAATTTATATTAAATTTTTAATCGGGAAAAGCCAGTATATCTGATAAAAAAATTAAAACATACAGGGTACTGTTTGAAACAATTGGAGTTATGACAAATTGAATTTCCATGAAATGGAAAAATGGGAAAAACATTTCTAAATCCAAGCAAATGAACAAAATAGGCCAATTTTACATTTAATTTGTTGAGAGATCCCCTTTTATTCAAATTCTACTTAGAATTTTTTTAAATTTGTTCCTGAATTCCAAAGCCAACTAGATATCGCAAATAAATACAGGGTGCTATTTAAAATAAGAAAGTTGGGATATTTCCGGCCATACCGGAAGTAATTTTTTTACCACCGAGTGGTCAAAATGTGGCCATTGATATTTCCCAAATTTTAGAATTTTATTTCTAAAACTATAGAAAAAAGTACTTTCTGGGTTACCCGGTAACTTTATATTTGCCGAATAATAATTGGTAATTCCTAATAGAGTAATAGTTTGATGTTATATTAATAATATTATTTTAGATCAATTTGGCGAAGAAAAATGGTTAATTACATTTTTGTATAAGTACTTTTAATGGTTACTTTGGAACTTAAATAAGATTGATTTTTATATGTAAGTAGAATGCGTAAAATAAATTATTTTTAATTCGTTTAATTTTTTGCATATAACTCTTATAACAAAGTAGGGGATTCCCAAGCATAACTTAAAATATAATCGACTAATAACTCTAATACAGAACATATAAGACAAAATGCACAAATCTGCACCACTCAAACAACACTTAAAAGCAATAATAAAAAACACAACACCAACAGACACATACATGCAAAGTAAACAGTCATCACTAACCGTCCATTTTTTATTTAAAATATATTTCTTATATGTCCTGAAAGTTAGATAAATATAATTAACTTCCTCTGTATCGCACAGAATCACACACCTGTGGCTATTGTCTATCTATTCCTCTCGGCACTAAGAACTCTGTTACTGTAAAGATCCTGCGACAGAGAAATCAACAACGGTATTGCACTGCACGCAGAAGAACACAAAACAGAATCTCGGCTATGAACACTGGGCTTTAAATCGCACGGTAAGTGTAGTGGGGCCACTCTGGTCTCTGCTGATATCGATCATTGCCATTTCCATTTGGACCAAGTGAGCCCCTTCACCGGGTTTTTAGAGGTGTCTCCAGGAAATGAACCAACGTCACTAACTATCTTTTGGCGTATACTCGCGGTAAGTGTCTTAAATCGGGAATTCACTTGATTTAGGTCAGTAATGTAAATATTAGATGTTTTACATATTCAATGATATTGTTTAACAAAGCTAGTGGTGATAGATTAGAACGGGCAAAGGTTAAAATTTATCAAAAATAAAAATAGGTAATTGTAAAACAATTAAATAACTAAACAAGATTCTCATTTGGTTATCTAGTACAGGATGTTATTTGTGTAATATGTATTAATTTAGTCCAGTAAAATAAGGAAATGTAAGGTAATGACTTCCGAATAAATAAACGAAAAGATTTTTGACGGGAAATGTACATAAAAGAGAATTAATTTTATTGTACATCGTCGGGAGCTCGCCAGTTTGAGTTTATTTTGAAATAATGGTCGCAAAAATATTTTTGTTAATATCTCATAAACTGTGGAAGTTAGCAACAAACGTTGAAATATCAAACATAGGGCTTAAAAGTACTTACCAATTCATTTATGTGTGATAAGAAACAATATTTTACAATTTTTGAAATTCTAGACTATTTTCGCGGATATCTACAAAACGAATATTTGTAAGTGAAAAACACCTGGCGTATAGTTGTATCTGATTAAACTAGCTACAATTTTTTATTTGGTTTAGATACCCTGCCAAAAAAGCCTCATCAATAAACAATCAGATCTTACAAAATGCTATCAGTTTCTGTAGTGGACTATGAGATTTTCATGTTTTTATGAGGTGAAACTAAACTTTATAGGCTTTTTGGGGGTGTTTAAGAGCAGAAGTGTTTACAAGTTTATGTAAATATGAAAAATAAATTTTTACCAAATAGTTGTTGTAAACTTTACATGCATCTGAAAGACATAAGTTATGAACATTTTGTAGGGTATTGTAATATTATATTATAATTGATCATTCAAGAATATTACTATTGCAGATAGATATTTAACATACATACATATTTAGTACTTGTTAAAAGCTAATTTCGCTGTAGCTACGCCAATTAAATGCAATAAGTAACGTTTCTACATCTTGATGTAGAAAAATTTTAAAAAATAATACATTTTTCGCATATAATGTTCATTTCATGCATCACTGAAGACCAGGAGATAATGAACGGAGGCTAGATTTTTGGCACAATTTTCAACTTTTATAGAAAAGTCAAAATTTCAAGGATGAAATTATGTGGAGCAACAAATCTGGATTCCATAATAAAATCGCACAAACCAGATTCCAGACACGATTTGGGGAAAATATTTGGTGTGGCATTGTAAATGGATTCATAGTTGGACCATATCTGTATGAAGGAAATTTAAATGTCAATCACTACCTACAATTTTTACAAAATGATTTACCTTTACTATTAGATAATTTGCCAATTATATGGTTTCAACAGGATGGCGCTTGCCTACATAATAGCAACAATGTAAGCAATTTCTTCACCATACTTATCCAAGAAGAAGGATACAAACGGAGTACTCAGATGGCCCACTAGATCTCTCGATTTGACGCCGTTAGATTTTTATTTGTGGGGTTACTAAAAAAATGAAGTGCATAATGAACCAGGAAACAATAGAAGCCAATCTTCATAATAAAGTGTATGCTAGTCTAGTGTTGCATCCATCAACAGGAAAGTTGAACTGATTAATAGGTTTTCATTGTGCATAAATGAAAATGGCGATAATTTTAAACATATTTCAAAAATTTGTTTTTAGATTACTGCTCTTTCGTTCTTGTATTATTTTTTTATGTTTTATTGTATTGTGTTTACGGCTAATCCATAAATACAATCTTAGAGCTGTGTATTTAATATACACAGCATATATATATATATATATATATATGCTATATAATAGTAGTAATATATGTACAAATTTTTTACGTCTATCAAAATCTCGTTCCGGAACCAATTATTATGCCATTAGATTTTTTAATTCGTTACCCATACATATTAGAGAGCTAGAATATAACTTGTTTAAGAAAACTGTGAGATCATTTTTGATAGCCAATGCTTTTTATACATTTGAGGAGTATTTTTTGTCAAATTTTAATAATTTTTAATATATATATAAATTCACTATCATAATATTAATATATTTATTATATGCATTTGTTCAAAATGGCATTGTTTACAATCACATTTTATAGAGTGTTTTTTGTTATAGTTTTTATGCATTTGTGTATCTCGTTGTTTTTTTTTTCCTGACTTGTGTAAATACTGTTTTTTGTATGTTAACACCAATAAATTATTATTATTATTATTATTATATTATTATATAAGATATATGTTGTAGAAAAGACCCATAAAAGAAGAAATGAGTATGAACAGAACACCACAATTAATTAACGTTTAGACAATAACAAGCTACTCAGCTTAGGTGATTCATCCTCAAATCCCTGTCCAGAAGTCTGTATCCGCTCATGGTCAAAGATATCAAACTCAACAGACAAAATAAAAAATGGTTGTACGCAATGGTGATCAGGCTGACCATTACATACACGGCGCCGGTGTTGTACGGCCACTACAATGAAAAATCTAAAGGGGGTAGCTAACGCCAAAAAAATTTTTTTAGACGTTTCATTCTTGTATACACGTCGCGTGTCGGTTTTTTTGTGTCCGAATGAAAAGGTCTAGCGAGAATAGCAAGTGCGTCACTGTACACTCTTGCTTCTCCCAGTTCCGCTCGCACCGTGGAACCGTTGAAGATGTATTTTTGTGTTGGAAAAATATCATGGAATAATAAGAGCGAACTTAATTTTATAGAAATTTATCAAAAGGAACCCGTATTATGGGATCCTAGTCACAGGTTTCATAAGGATAAAAAGCATTTGCATGATGCATGGGTTCGCATCAGTGAACAAGTCGGATTTTCTTCTGCAACTTCTGTGCAATCATCCATCTCCTCGGAGTTCACAATTGCAACTGATCAAGCGAGATATGCGAGTGTACATGATCGCGCTACAGCACAGCGAGAGCACTCTGACGAGAATGAACAACCGCCATTGAATGTTCTTTGAAATGGGTTTTAACGGTATTTTAATTTCTTCTATAACTTCTAGTTTACTAATTGCTTTTGTTATCACTTTTTCTATATCGGCCGTGTGCTCCCTAGTGAGAAGCATCTTTATGCCTTTTATTCTAACCACGCTATTTTTAGTAACATTTGTTAACTCGGTTTTTGTTTAGATAATGCACTTGAGAACTTCTAATTTACTACAAAAGTATTCAACCATTAAACCACATTTTCTTTCTGGACCAGTTGAAAAGACGCACTTTCAGCTACAGCTGAGTTTTTGAAAGATTTAAGGTGTCAATTTCTTAAATATGCTTTAAGAGTTCTCATAAGAACTAATAAAACTCACAAGTAAAAAAATTTTTAATACAATTTTACTGACTCTGTTTTGTTTTGAGTTTATAAAAATCGGCAGCTACTGGAAGCGGCTGGAACCTCCCCACTTGGTGGATCTTTGAAGCCGAAAAGAGCATTAAATTGTGTGACAAAACGGCACTAAACGTAATCCGATCTCATCCAAAACCTTTTCAGATCTTCTGAGACACTAAAAAACCCTCAACTTAATGAATTTACAATCATCTATGCGAGTTATTACCTACATCATCGCTCGTTGAATAATATATACTATTAGGATATTAACAACTTTAACATCACTTGAACGACTAAGAAAGTCTAGTTATCCTAAATACTACAGATTTGTAAAGCAACAAACTGAAAATTGGTAAAGTGATAATCTATAATAAATTCACCAAGGAAAGTACAGAAAGCATATGATATTGATATTGTTACATCTACCTTTAAAGTTTGTGACAATCCACTAAAAGTACAAATATGCTGAAATCTTATTAACATGACATGACACCGACGTTATCGGATGACAAACGATGAGAATGACAATCGTCAAAATTTGCTCATTGCAATCCGATCGTTCGCGGCTGTCTTTGTTAAATGAAACATTAGCATTTCAGTAATTTTACTAGATTTTAGAGGAATGTTTGTAGTTTAATTCTTCGATTTGTCTGTATATATATTTAAAAACGGCACTAAACGTAATCCGCTCTACTTCTAGAGCAGTGAAGAAACCCTCACACGTGAATTGACACGTGCTGTCACGAGTTTCACGACATAACGGCTACGCGCATCGATCATGTCATGCGAAATGCGATCTATGCCATATTTGCTTTGTTTTTAATTTTTTTCACGGAAACCAAATCGAAAGGGTGAAAGTGTGATATATCGTTGAAATCAGAATTTTAACTGATTTTCAATGGTTCCATTGTAAATTGAAAGTAATTATAAAATAAGCAACTTGTTGTGTCAAAATGGCACTAAACGTAATCCGATCTCAACCAAAACCTTTTCAGATCTTCTGGGGCACCGAAGAAACGCACATGCAAAGTTTCATTCAAATCTGTTCAGTACTTTCGGCGCTATCGTGTTAATACACATACACACACAGGCATTTTTCCAAAAACCACTTTTTTGGGTTCCTAGGACCTCAAAACGTAAAGATTTAATGTTATCTCAATTTTCGTTTTTGAACCAATTTTAGTAACCTCTCACAATTTTATTCTGGAGAGGTTAAAAATATAAACCGACTTGAGGAGAAACAGGTTCTTAAGATTTCTTAAGTGTTCGAGGACTATAATTAATATTATATAAGAATATGCAGTAAAGAGTTTAAAAAAGCATTTACAAGTATTTTCATATAAATTTTCTGAAAGTTTCATAGATGCAATTATTGATGTTTCTCAAGGGCATTTGTAAGTTTGAAAAATGCTGTGATTTTAAAAACATTTTGCAATCATGCGATTAAGAGCTCTATATGAGTTTATGAATTATGTTTGCATAGGATTTGAAGAGACCTTTTCGGTAAAACTGCTTATAAGCTATCTTGAAAACTGAAAAAAGCTATAGTAAGTGAAATCTACGATTTTTTACAGTTATGGATTTATAAAAACTCACAGTGGTTTATGAGTGGAGTTTTTAAAATGTTTGAGTCGTTGATTCCTTGAAAGTATTTTAAGAGTAATCATGAGACTTGAAGAGGTTTTGAGTAAGACAAATCTTTAATAAGAAATAACCGGCAGCATTTTGACTGCATTCACAGGAGTTTACAAACGACTTGAAAAGAAATTGCTTTATGAGATTTTGTGAGTATGGAAAGTATAACAAATATTTTACAATTTACAGTCACGAGTTTAAGAGAATTAACAAATAATTATGGGTAAAGTGATCTAAAAGTTCTATGGCAAGATGTCATGATGTTTTTTAAGAATGTTTTAAAAGCGCTATAAATATAAATTGTTGGTTTATAATTTATGATAATATTATATTATATAAGATATGAAGAGATTCTTTTAATAACAATTTTTAAGAGTATTCTTGAAAATTGAAAAAGACAATAAACAAAATCTATGATTTTCTGTAGTTAATAACCAAATTTTATAAAAGATTTTAAGAGAAATTTATTTAATGTGTGCTTTATTGGTTTTTGTGAGAATTGATAATAATACTTCCATTTTTAGCCCAAAAATTAGTCAATCTTTTATGACAATATCCTGTCATAAATTAGAAATTATTACCTAAGTAATTTTGCATAGACTTCTAACAGATTCATAAGGAGATTGACTAATTACAATAATTTCCATGTTTTGAATATATTACAGTGAAACAAATTTTGAAGAGAAGTTACACCCATGCGTTTAAATTTTTATCGTATAGAAATGTATTAGGGAAATCATATGTTTAATTACTACATTTCTATAATTCCCTATGGTATAAGTAATATATATAGTAAACAATAAATAAGTTTCACCCTCAATTTTAACAATTTGTAAAGGAATTGTTAAGAATATTTTGTAAGGATCTATAAAGACATGTTTTAAAAGCATTACAACTGTTAATTTAAACAGATTACAAACGACCTTAAATAGTATTAATACAAACAAAGTTTAATTAGAGAAACCAAGTTTTTGTTTATTTTTCATAAGAATTACACTTTTGAAAGTTTAATAAAGTAACGTGCCAGGAAGAATGAAGTATCCATTTTAAATTAAGTTGTTTCTATTAATGGCTTAATTTTTATTAAAAAATTGAACACAAGATTCTTGACGAAACACGGAAATTTTATTTTTTAAATATTACACCAGTTAAATGACCTCCTCCTCATTGCTGACACTGTTGAAGTCTAGCACGAAAGTTTTTCATCGCCCGCTGCAACATTTCAGTTGGAATTGCGTTAATCTCTTAGTACAGTCCTTTGGTATTTTTACCTGGAAAGTTTTCCGGGAGTTTTGAAAATTGGTGATTTTATAGATTTCGATGTGACTTTCCAAATTTCTACTTTGCCACCTCGTAACTTTGCCGCTCGCGCCGCCATATTAGAGAAATGGCGCCTAAAAACAGTTTTTTGACAATATCTCATTTCCGACTGATTTTACGATAAGAACAGTTATACAATAAAGTAAAGTAGAAAAAATGTCCTATAATTTATGTAATAACCTTTTTTTTTTTGTAAAATGAATAGTTTTAGCGTACGAGCGCTGCAAGGACTACTAAACATTCGTTTTGGCCAAAAAACTCATTTCCACATCACGATGAGGTAGAGTAAGTGGCGCGTTTTTTTGTTGTGGTATCCCCAGTAGGCTTAATCCACATGCAATACACTATTCCAAAATTTTGCGAATTCTGCTTCGCTTCACTGTTCTTGATGAACCAGGTGTTGCGAGTTCATCATCTTCAGTACCGATCGAAACGTCACTGATAGAAATTTCTTCCAGATAATCCGCGATGGGATTATCAATTTCATTGCTATTCTCTTCGTCCTCGATTTCATCATACGTTTGCTAGAGAACAGTCTCCGTTTCTTCATCTTCATCGCTATCTTGTGAGGGAAGTTGCGAATTATCACTACAATTCTTGCATATGACGGAGCACTTTAATCCAGCCTTTCTGCATCCACAAACTATCTCACATCCCTTCTTGCATTTGCAATAAATAAGTTTTAACAAGATTCCGGAGCTGGGGGCTCGAATGTGGGGACAGGAATAAGCCCATTCTTGTTTCTTTTCTATTCACATTGTTCTGCATTTTGTTCATTCCCATGCCACTGCTGAACCTGGTGATAGGTTCCGAACGAATGTTGTCGTGCTGCTGCTTTTATTGGTAGTAGCGATGCAATATTAAATTTATTTTCATATGCTGATTTTGTAAAGCATGCATATCTATAGTTATTTAACGACATACTTTTCATATTTTACACACCACGGTAACCGTACAATGCAAGAAGGAAGCGTTCTCCAGCTTCAGCAATGATCTCTGGATCAGCATTTGGGCTTTTGAATACCTGGATAACTTCGCTTTAATCTGGATTTTAAACGTAAAAGTATGAAAAGTATGTCGTTAAACAAATATAGATATGCATCCTTCACAAAATCAGCATATAAAAATAAATTTAATATTGCATCGCCACCACCAACAGAAGCAGCAGCACGACGACATTCGTTCCGAACCTATCACCAGGTTCAGCAGTGGTATGAGAATGAACAAAATGCAGAGCAATGGAGACGGAAAAGGAACAAAAATGGACTTATTCCTGTCACCACAATCGAGCCCCCAGCTCCGGAAACCTTGCTAAAACTTATTTCTTGCAAATGCAAGAAGGGATGTGAGACAGTTTGTGGATGCAGAAAGGCTGGATTAAAGTGCTCCTCATATGCAAGAATTGTAGTGGTACCTGTGATAATTCGCAAGTTCCATCGCAAGATAGTGATGAAGATGAAGAGACTGTTCTCGAGCAAACGTATAATAAAATCGAGGACGAAGAGGATTGCAATGAAACTGATAATCCCATCGCGGATGATGTGGAAGAAATTTCTATCTCGCAACACCTGGTCCATCTAGAACAGTGAAGCGAAGGAGAATTCGCTAAATTTTGGATTAGACCTACTGGGGATACCACGATAAAAAAAAACGCGCCACTTACTCTACCTCATGATGGTGTGGAAATGAGTTTTTTGGCCAAAACGCATGTTGGGGTAGACTTTGTGGTGCTCGTACGCTAAAACTATTATTTTACAAAAAAAAGGTTATTACATAAATTATAGGAAACTTTCTCTACTATAATTTATTATATAACTGTTCTTATCGTAAAATGAGTCGGAAATGAGATATTGTCAAAAAACTGTTTTTAGGCGCCATTTCTCCAATATGGCGGTGCAAGCGGTAAAGATACGAGGTGGAAAAGTAGAAATTCGGAAAAAGCACATCGAAATCTATAAAATCACCCATTTTCAAAACCCCCGGAAAACTTTCCAGGTAACCTCTTTTCGGAGCACCAAATATCTGTATTATCTGCCTGAACATTATATCTTAGTTATTCCAAAGTTTGCTGTCGATTAGAAAACACTGTTGACTTTAAGTAACGTCACAAAAAGAAATCAGAAACTGAGAGATCTGGTAACCGTGGCGGCCAGTTGATGTCCTCAAATTTTGAAGTTATTTTCCTCAAAAAAGAGCGGCCCAAAAATTCCAAAAGCTGATACTACACACACACACACACAGTAACCTTTTTGCTAGCTATATAGCGGTAGTTTGTGCATTTGCAGAGGATTTTGCGTTACCCAGTAGCGAAAGTTCTGTTTGCTAACGTATCCGAAAAGACAAAAATCAGCTTCATCTGATATCAGCAAGCAATCAACGACATTCGGATTTTCAGCAATAGCCTTAGAAATTTTTCTACGACTTCAGTTTTGTAGGGATGGAAGTGTAAGTCGTTCAGAATGCGGCGATAACTACGATTGTAAATATTTAATAGTTTTGCAGATTGTTTAAGACTTCGCAGCACAGCTGCTCTTACCCTTTCAGCATTTTCAAGTGTGCATACGACTTTTTCTTTTTGGTTTTTCTCATCTTCATGAAGCAGTACTGCGAATTGTTATCGACTAGGAACTGGATCTCATTGATTTAAATGAAAGTGGCGACAAAATGAACGCTGGGTGATTGCAACAGAATAGTTATTTTTTAAATAAGTTTCAACCGCAAAAGAACGTTGAATATTTTACCAATGCTTCATATTCACAGCCCAACTGACATTTACCGCAAAAAATTGACAACTGTCTTAAATTTCCATTTATCGCGAAATCATGGCGACTTGATTTGAATGTATATTTCATATATTATGATATGGATTTTAAAAATGGATATTTCATTCTGCCGGATACGTTGTTAGATAAGTTATTTATACCTAATTGGATAGAATCTGCGGTAGGTTCTTGATGAAACATATTCAATAGAATAATTATAAATATTCAAAAGAATAGTTACAATACGCACTTGGTTTATTGTTTCATTAGTTTTGTTCAGATTTCTCTGACATATGTTTCGGCCTTGCGACCATTATCAAAGAGTCTTAAAATGAAGTGAGTTTTTAAGACTCTTTGATAATGGTCGCAAAACCGAAACATATGTCAGAGAAATCTGAACAAAATTAATGAAACAATAAACCAAGTTCGTATTGTAAGTATTCTTTTGAATATTTATAATTATTCTAGTTATTTATACATTTTCTGTAGCTTTTTTGTTTTACATATTGCCATGACAAAATCGAAAATGTTCATATAAAATAATACCTATATATTGTGAATAAATGCTATACTACTCTCTTCTCTTCTCTGCTCTTCTCGTCTCATCTCTTCACTTCTCTCCTCTCCTCTCCTACAGGCTAAGTTTTTCAAGTGACTTAAAGAACATAACACAAGAATATCAAACTAAATTTTAACCAACAGCTGCGTTTATCACGTTTTAAAAAAAATTGATTTGAGTGTTTATGGCAGTATTATTTTTGTAAAGATATTTCGTATATTTATCACTTTAATCATGGGGATTTCAGGAGCATGAAGATACTTTGAACAATAAACTCACCAATTTGATCATCGCTAATGTTGAAACAAGGATGTCTAATTATATGTGATTATACCGGATACGAAAACAAAAAAAATCCAGAAGTGTCACCATCGTGGATGAGGGTTTTCATTTGAACCCAGTAGAATTGCACAAAAGGTACATGCCTTTAAGCCAAAAATACACCCCTTAAAAAAACTTCGAGTTCTATAATAATGTGTTGGAATAAATACATGATCTAAAATCTCTATTTCTACAAAAATTGTTTCTTACCTAGACCTAGAAAATTCAGAGCTGTGCACAGGTCAATGTTTAAGAAGATCCTCGGTCACTACGATAACTTTAAAGCATCATGAAGGTTGGAAGTCCTCAGTGGCAGCTGAGGGCTATATTGAAGACTCGATCAGTAATAAATTGCCAATGCAGAAAAAATCAGGGTGCAACCTTCAAAGCAAGGAAAGATGATGGCAGAACAGTTATGATTTATGGCTCGCTAGTGTCTTATTGAGTACTTTACCAGTGGCGGACCATGATTTTTTGGGGCCCCAGGCTACATGTATTTACAGCCTCCGGCATTCAACATAAAAGCGTTATTATGTAAAATCACATATTTTTTCATTGTTCTCTTTACTATTTTTTTCTTTCCATTTCAGAAAAACAAAGCAATATTTTCTCCGTTTTATTTAAACTTAACAAACAAGAAAATAATAATCACAGTAGATAACGGATAACTACAAAATAAGCAAAAGTAGTATGCTAATATTCATACTTTAAAAAACATACAAAAATATATCAGTAGATAACAAGTAATCATAAAATAAACAAAAAATCTTAATATTGAATCTAATTACAAGTTGTAAACAGAAAAAAATTAAGATTTCTGCGGCCCTAAAATGTTTTTGATATTCCGTTGTGTTCATAACCCATGAAATAAATAATGGCGCTTTAAATAGTAGCTGTTGAATAAACAATATTATATTGAAATAGTTTCTTCGTTTATTTGCTGTTGTAAAGCACGACAGTTCTCGATATTGTTTTTCACTAAATATTTTTAAATCATCTGCAAACAAAAGTTTCTCCCAATCTAATATGTCAACTAAATCATTTATAAATATAGTAAACAAAAGTGGTGCCACGATTGAATCTTAAGGCACTCCTGGTATTGCAAGGTAAGTGTTTGACTTAAATATTGAATGTAGTGTGGCCAGTTCTCCAAGTATTATATAAAGATATTTATTATATTGGTTTTAGTAAATTACTAATAAATTACTAAAGTTACTAAATTACTAAAACCAATATCGTTTAATTTTTCAATTAACTTGTGGTCTATACGGTCAAAGACGTTTGCAAAATCAGTGTACACTACGTCGACCTGACCTCTATTATCTAGTGATTCTGAAATAATCTGAACTGAACTAAACAAATCAAGTTTGTTACTTCAAAAGTTTGTTAATGATTCTGAAGCAAACTGAGTTAAACAAGTCAGGTTTGTTAATGTAGAGCGTTTCTCCATAGAGCCGTGAGTGGATATTAAATTCTTTACCTCAGAATAAATTATAGTATACACTGAGGACACTTAACTATGTCTACCATGTTTCCGTTTTTGTAAATAGCACACACTTTTGCAAACTTCCAACATTCTGATGAGGTAGAGGTTCATAGTGCAATAGTAAAAAAATATTTACTTTTGAAACATGTATAGCAAGGAAAATCTAAATAAATATATCGGTATGTTTTACTTGGACAATAAAACTCATAATAGTTATAAAGTTGATCATGAATATCTCATATTAATTTTGGCAAAAGTTCTAGATAAACAATAAAATACCAAAGTTTCTATTTCGCCATATTAGTATTTTTTAGTTTGCTTTGGTTTATACGCTACTATATAGATTGCTTACACATTTTAAAGGTGATTTTAGATTTAATAAACCGGTTGTAATTGAGCATAAATTCCCGTTTAATATACGATGTACTCATACTACGCTATTGGAAATTCAGATTAATAAATACAAAAACAGAAATTAGTATATTCTAATGGCAGATTATAATTGTTGAATACTTTGTAAATAATTGCAAGTAATGTGTCATTAAATATAATAATAATTATGACTTAAATATTTATTATAATTATGGAACCAATTTTTGTACTTGTTATGTCTAATTATTATTTGTTAGAAACAGTAAAGTCACCTAAAACAGCAACTAAACATACGGGTAATAAAAAAGCATTTGCATTAGTAGTGTAACTAACACGAAGTGGGCCCTTTATGCCTGTATCACACACTGTCAAGTAGGTCCATAATGAATATAGTAGTACAGTAAAAACTGCATATGAATTTGGTATAACTCCTATTCGACATGTAGCTTAAGAATCCAAAGAGTCCCCAAAAATTAGAGGAGCGGAAATGAGGTTTTGGGGCGAGGGAGGGATGAGAAATGTTTGAAAATCCCTATTCCTCCCCCCAAAAACCTCATTTCCACCCCTCCAATTTTTGGGGACTCTTTGGATTCTTAAAGTACATGTCGCGTAACACTGACAACCAACGTTTCAAGGACGAACTAATTTTTATGTTATTGAGGTACTATTGGCTGCAATTTTCACTGTAGTATAGGCTAAGGATCAATTTATTGACAGAAGAGCTCATATATAGGAATAGAGTGGTCTCAGACTGAGAAGCTGTCAGTGGGCGCTCTTAGTGAGCTCTTTATCATTTATACAGCGATAGTTTGCTCCTGATTTGCATATAATTTAAATACAGGTATCTCGGATCTACGCTGAGTCAATATATTTTAAAAGCTTTCAGAACTTACAATTCGGGGAAATAAAATCAATAATAGGGAATATCTGAAATACACTAGTCAAGTATCGCACTATTTCAGACATTCATGTCGTTCATAATACCGTGCTCAAGATGAAAATGTCATTTGGGAGGAAACATCACCAAAACCGCGCCTTCGCTGCAATATGGGAATTTGAAGCAAAAAAAACCTCTATCAATGATAGCAATAAATTCATTATAAATACCGCTAAACTGTAACAAGTCTATAACTCGGTATTTTTTGTTTTAAAGGATACCTCCAGGAAAGGTATATTGACTTTCCGAAAACTTTCTATTTTAGCAGATTTTTTTTTTAATCCCTTATTTATATCTACGTCCTGGCGGAGTTTAGCTGCTATAGCTACTCTTCCACTCAACCAGGACGGCGAAATGAGATGCCGTTCACCCATCCAAGTGACGGACTCGACCAACGCACTTCGCCGAAGTCTCAGCGCTTAAGCCGATGACGGTACCTCACTTCACCTCATTTTAACAAAGGTCTTCAACGAGAAGGAAAATTAATTTTCTGAACCACTCTTTATTGCATTTTTAAAAGTAATTTCGAAAACGTGAGCATGCCTTCGATTTCCTAGTCAACGTCAAGGTAGTAGCTTCTAAGGATAAGACCAAAACGTTATGTCATAGCGAGTGTCGTGGTGAAGTGTTTTAGTATTTTGTGAACGTGTTTCTCAAACACTAAACATATTGATTTGTGTAAAATACTCCTCATACGAAAACGCCCCAGTCTAAGAGCTGGTGACAATTTTCAGTGATTATTTATTCATGGCCTAAGCACGCTAAGTGTCCTCAGTAGGGATTATGTTAGGTAACAATGTAGGAGAGATACGGAATACCTCTAATATGTAAAAAATAGTGGCCATGACTATTATTCGTTCAAAGCTGAAACATTTTATACGGTTCGTCTGGTGGTGATGGTCTGGCAGATAAAATCCAAGGTTGGTGTATCTCGAGGCTCCATTCTTGGATCACTTCTATATATAATATATGTAAATAGCTTTCAGTTTAATAACTTCAGAATGTATACTGATACATCCTTGTTGGTCCCCGAACCTAGAATAGAGGATGGAACTAGAAATGCTAATATCCAAATTCAACAAATCCAGATTAAAGATATCTAATAATAAAGTTGACAACCAGGACGGTAATCTAAATAAGGAGATTAAATAAAAATAAATAATAAATATTTTTCAAGTCATCAGTGTTTTATTTGCACAACATAGTATTTGTAGAGCGCATGCTCTGTTGAAAAATGTTATAAGCCACAGCTGAAATCGTTGACTTATCATTTGTTTGGTTTAACACTAATAGTTTAGCTAATTTTTTTAACAAGAGATATTAATCTTCCATGTAATTGATACATATTTTACTTCAATATAATTATAAATTAATAACACTTTATAATAAATATTGAAACTAATTATTTAAATCTAAATGAATATCACTCAGAAAATCTTAGTATTTGACGACATATTTTCTTATTATAACTTATTATCATCTAAAAAATAATTAGACGTCGCGCCCTCTTACCATATTCGCCAACCAAGTGGCTTGAAATTCAAAATACTGTATTTATGAGGATAGTAACCCCCAAAATTACGGTACAGATAAAAAAGATAGTAAAAAATTTACGAGCTCGTTATTAACGCTGGTGAACCATTCGGTATGGTGTTATCAAACAAGCCGACGTACCTATAAAGGTAAGTGATTATGAAATAGTAACGGTACTTCAATGAAGTCGTAAAGTTGTTAATGCGTTTTTTATCTGCACGGTAAAATTGCAAACGACTATACCTATGTTATGTATTCACTGATGGTGTTTACAAAAAATTAGGGTAATCCGTCTGAAATGCTTTAGCTTAATCACCCACTTAGGATCGGTCTTTTCATCTTCCATTAAATTTATTTGGAAAATAATTTCCTCGGCTGTAATTATATCAATAATCGTTTCCACAGGATTTATCAGCTGAATAAATTTAATGGGAGATGAAAAGGCCCGCCCTTAATATTTTTTTTGCATTGGAGGGTGAAGTTCAGTATTTTGAAAAGTATTTCAATGCAAAAATTGGGTTTGTCGACATTAATTTAATTTAATTTAGATTCGGTTACAAGATAAAAATATATGACTTCAAATAAACGCAATGGTATGCAGATATTAGTAAAAAAACATTTTCACACTGACAATTAGCAGCAACAATTGTTATGAGACCATGATTTGCATAAAATACTTTTTCTTTGCAGCTAATTATTATTAAGATAATTTTGGGCTACAAATTGTGTAACTATGAAGGTAACATTTTTACGGTTAGTTATGTATTAATTGATTTTATAGCAGTAATTGCAATAAAACGAAAGATTTTAGTTGTTAGTAAAAAATATTAGTTAATAGATTTTTATATTTAGTAGATCAGCTGTTATTTGACCTCATTTCGTGTGTACCTATACTACTTTTTATTGGGTAATGTATTTCAAAAAGATTAATGCATACCATGCTGCTGAGAGTAGGTTCTCTAAAATTTCCAACGAAAGAAATTTAATTTTACATATGTTCATAATTTAGTTATAATTAATTTCACTATGAACCGGAAAAGCTAAATAGCAAACCTACCGCGACGGTATAAATCATCACCGGATCGTAGATGAAATCACATCTCTCGCGGGAACAACTATACAAATACCTCAACTACCCACAATAGAAGCAATAAGACTACAGGAGCGACAGTAAATACGAACATTAATGTGAAGAAAAACAATTATAGAAAGATACAAACATACGCAATGAAGTACTGGGTTCCAGTTGAAAAGATGGTACTCAACGCCTCCACTGTGTAATGTGCTAATCCAGAACATCGACAAAATATAAATAAAAAGATCTTCACAATGATACTATCAATTAAGAGCACCACGCGCAGACTAGGAAACGACCAAGCACGGGTAAATAAAGGAATACCGTAATGATCCATAATGCGGTGCCGTCAATAAACCATTCAGTATGCAGATGATATATGTATTTAGACCAGCCAAAGTTATATAATGATTTAATAATAAATAAACACTACAGAAATTAGACAACCCCCAATTCCAGAAGCCACAGGCTTGCGCAGAAGGGAGTTACACATTGAAAAAACGCAGACCTGCAACCATTTCCTCCGACAGTGCCGAAGCCGGGATTCGAACCCGGTGGCGTGATATCTGTGTGATTAATCGCGATTGCCACCTCGCGCCTTAACCCACGCGGCTATCGGCCAGACGATTGTGTAAAGTACTACAGGGGAAACTTCCCTAAAATTGATAGTATAAGGGGTAAGTTATAAGTTCAAAGAGGGCACAGTGTGTAGCATAGCCATGGCACGGTTGCCCCGGAATTGTGGTGTAGTGCTCACGATAAAAAGTAAACTAGCTCAGTATCTCTGGGCGTAACTGTACCCTATACTTACGGGATGAATTATCAGTTGCTCTCGTTTCCTTGACATGACAATAAAAATAAAACACCCTGATTCACAAATACGACACTTTAATACTGCAACAACTGACGCGGGACAGACTATATGTTTCAAATTTAACAATGTGATACTCAATATGTGATATATATTTATAATACCGTTTGGTAGCTACCGGAGGCGTACAGAAAATAATGATATATATTAACTTAAATATGATGAAAGAAATAAGTAGCAATTAATTCCCCAGACGGTGTGTCAGGTTGCTTGATATGAAAAATACAGAGAATAAACTGAATAAGAGGGTATAAATGAGATGTACTTACCCACTGGAATCCGTGGCTATCCCCAAAGGATAGGACAGAGTTCTGATGGTTTCGTAAATTCCTCGGTTACGTCGTTTGCCCAGATGGCGGTCGTGGGGGGGTCCTAAACGGCGGCGAAGGTGCTCTTCGAGTCGTACTCCAGACTCCCGGCGTGCCGGGAGGCGTACCAAGAAAAAGCGTACCAGTAACGTACTAACAGCGTACCATAAAAGCATCAACAGCGCACCATAAACGAACCATAAGCAATAATAAAGATCACATGTCAATAGGTGGAAGGGTGACCATGGAGAATATGCTACCGTTTGTCGACTAAAATCCTACTTAGTAGTGATAATTTTCTCTCTCGAACTAGTTCCATAAAATAAAACAATATCCAAAATAAGGGGAAACTGCAGCTGATTGCCTAAATTTACAAATCCCACGAGGATGGCTACAGATAAACTGGCAATCGTCAATAAAGCTGCCGCAAGCTCTACAAGACATATTATGAATGAATCGTGGCCGAGACGTAAGTTCTTTCAGAGCCCCTTATGTTGAAGCGATGCATATGTGATTTTATATGTATTATGTGATTTTATATACTTTATAGATTACGGTGGGTTGCCTATGGTCGAGCTGTATTATTTTCTCCCAAACGTAGCCAGCTCATCGTAGGCTCGTAACAAAAGGACCTAACACACATAATGCAATGCCTTAAACACTGGTTATTTAATACTGGTTTTACCATATCTCCTGAAAAGTCGGCTATTATGGTTTTTACTAGGCATAGACTCAGGCACACCGAATTCTATTACATCCATCGATCTTTGTATTCCAATAGTAGACCGTTATAAATATTTAGGTCTAGTTTTAGACAACAAATTAAAATGGTCCAGGAAATAACAACGGAAAGAATAAATGTGAGAAGGGCATAAATATGCTAAAGTGTGTCTCCAAAAGTAGAGGGGATGCAGACCCAAAAATTGATCTCACTTCTATACATTCGGTCTGTATTAGATTATGGTTGTGTGTTATTAGAGCTGCAACCAGTGCTCAATGAAAGTACTGGCAGTAATCAGTAAGCAGTAGCAAACAATTTCTGTTTTATTTGCAGTATTAAGTACCAGTATTTTTTAAAAGTACTTGAAGTATTAAGTAATGTACTCAGAATTAAACATTTACAGTAGCAGTATTAAGTAAAGTGATCTTCAAGTATTTTCAATATTTTAAATACTTAGAGTATTTTATAAATACTTGCAGTACTTTCAAGTACTGCAAGTACTTTTACTTTTGTCAGTAACCTTAGTGATTTACATATTTTAAATTACTTCCAGTATACTTGTACTAGTAAGTACCTTTTTAAAAGTATCACTAATATCAGACAAATATTCAAGTCATCAGTAATATAACAGTAACATATTAATATTAATCATAGCGGTGAAATTTTTGAAAGTATAATTTTCAAAACAAAATTCATGTTTGGAGTCCATTTTTATTATTATCGATTGGTAATAGTAAAGACTATTAACATAAATAAATAAATAAATAAACACCTTTATTAAATAAACTATACTTAATATATATCTAATACTTAATATCGTATGTATCATATGATATATGATGTATGAAAGGTACAGTAACTACACAACAGATGTATATTTAATACTTATTTTATTTAAGTACAATATATAAATTTACAAAAATGAAAATAAGTAAAAAGTATTTAAAACTTAAGGCAACTTAAAAGTAAACACAATGGACAATAGTCTAAGAGTCTAACATATTTTTCTGCCATTCTATTCCATCTGAGGAGTAAGCATTAGGCAAACATAATGAAAATACATTTATTCAATTGTTGTATATTATGATGGAAAAAATAATTGCAACAATACGTTAATGATAAAACGCAAAAGTTAGAATATCTTGGCAAACATGCATTACAAAAAAAACTTTATTCTTTCAAATTGTTCGCTTTTTGATATACTTTTAAGCCCTTGGCCCCCTGAATAAGTTAAAATACAAAAAACAGCTCTAATCATACAATTCACATTTCGTATTTTTCAAGTCCTAATTTGATTCCTCTATAAGTATCCTTTTACTTCCACATCTAATGGAAGTGTAGTAACGCAAAAAAAAATATTTTTTTTTTTTTGAAATAGGCTTAAAATGTCATGAAACGTCGAGATTTTAAATTTGAGCGAAAAAAAATTTCCTGTCTGTCGGTCGGACTGTCTAACTTTTTTTGTGCGCACGTTTACTAACCGTTTATGATATTGACTTGAAACTTGGCACACTTATGAACTATAACGAGATCTGGAACTAGATTATATTTTGATCTAATTGCATTGGGAGGTTCGGGGGTAAATGGGGTAAATAAAGGTAGCTGTCTAAACATGTAGTGACTCATAAAAACGCCTTTAATGCACGTCGCATTTTGCATATCTCTGTTCTTTAAATAAAAAAAACTGTACTGTATTTTTGATTTAATTAAAATCGAATTTAAATTATTAAACATTTTAACTATACTATTGTCACTATTCACACTTTGTAAATTATAACACTAGTTGTATCACTTTCAAACTTGATAAATTAATACCACCATTACCACCAAATAAAACAAACAAATGCTTAATGGGGTTGAAAGTTGAACGTAATGTAAAGTTGATATAAATCGCCAAGCATGTCACAACAGAATTTTGCGAAAATTACGTGAATTATAAACTAAAATACTGGTATAATTTTTTTTGGAGTAGTTTATAGTTTTACAGTTTTTATTATCGCTGGGAGTACCTTAAAATACTGGGAGTACTTTCTACTATTGGGAGTACTTTAGTAAAATACTTGCAGTACATTATGATTTTACAGTACTTTTTTTAAGTAATAAGTAATACTTCATCAAAAATTGTAGAAAATAAGTATCCAGTACAGGTACATTGCAAATGTACTGGATGTTTACAATACCTGTACAGAATTATTAAAAGTACTTAAAGCAAAGTACTTTACCTAAACTACTGGAGTACAAATTTGCAGTACATTTTTGTACTTACTGAAGTACTCAGCTCTGTGTGTTATATAGATCGTGTCCAACACAAATAATATTAGATCGTATTCAATCTCCAAATCGTTCTATTCACCAAAAAGAGAAAACTTAACCTTAGAACTCCTATGCTGAACGGAACGATCCTAAGCTTTTCCAGTGACGTCAAGTATCTAGGTGTAATTCTGGATCAAAAACTTACTTGGAACCCACATCTAGAAAGGACACTTACTAAAGCAACAGCGGCTATTTGGACATGCCGTAGGCTGTTTGGTAAGACTTGAGGTCTAAAGCCGAAAATGATACACTGGTCCTACTTATCGGTTGTCAGACCTATGGTGACCTACGCATCATGTGTATGGTGGCCAAAAACAGAAGAAGAAACAACACAAGGAAAGTTACAAAAATTGCAACGCCTTGCCTGTTTAGGGACTACAGGGGCAATGCGCTCGTGTCCCACAGCAGCAATGGAGGCAATGCTTGACCTACTTCCTGTACACTTGCATGTAAGGAAGGAAGCAGCACTTAATGCTTTAAGGCTGCATCAGGCAGTCAAGTTGGTGGGCGATCTGATTGGTTACTTAAGGATTTTGGAGCTAATCCATTTTGAGTCCATGACCAAACCTACTGACTCAATGCCAATCAAACAGGACTTTGATTGCCCGTTTGATGTGCTGATCGAAAATCGTCAGACGAGCAAGTTGGAGACGCTACGATTGGAGCAAGGGTCACTCATCTGGTATATAGATGGATCTAAGATGGTTGAAGGGGTAGGAGTGGGCGTAGCAGGGTCAAGATGCAGGCTATCAAAAGCCCTAGGCAACACCCCAACCATCTTCTAAGCAGAAATACATGCTATAGATCTGTGTGCCCAGAAATGCCTAAATAAAGGCATTCGAAGGGCAAAGATCTATATATTATCAGATAGCCAGGCAGCATTAAAAGCTCTAAGGTCCTACACCTTTGAGTCTCAAATTGCCTGGGGAATCCCTGAAGCAACTGGCCAAGAACAGCAAGGTTACCTTGATGTGTGTGCCAGGGCATGAGGGGGGTACAAGGTAATGAACTTGCTGACAGCCTTGCGAAAAAAGGAGCTGAAGCACAATTTATTGAAACTAAACTGTTCTGTGGCCTGGCCAAGGGACACAGCGGAGGAGATCCACAAATTGGAAAAGGACCAGATAAAGGTCTGCTGAAGGAATACTCCAGGCCAAAGACAAGCGAAAAAGTTTATAACTTATCCGACAAAGAATGCCACAAGGCTTCTCGAACTTGAAAAGTCCGAATTAAAGCTGACAACAGGCCTTCTAGTTGGCCACTGCCACTTGAGATATCATCTCAAGAACATGGGCAAGACAGTAGATGACAAATGTAGATACTGTGATACTGCAACTGAAACTGCGGAACATATACTTTGCGAATGCAAGGCATTAATCCGCACTAGGTTAAAGTTCCTAGAGCAGGTGGAATTAACGCCTGAAAACATAGGGAAACTAGCGCATAGGAGAATCACAAGCTTTATTAAAAGTTTTGGAATCCTGGGAAATAACTAGATGTAAGGTTATTCGCAAATCTCTTTAGGTCGAAGTGAAGGAAGGCTACTTACAACCAAACGACCCCTGAAAAAATCTACAATCTATTCAATCTAAAGCAAACTAAACTAAGGTTGTTTAACAACATTATAATTTTGAATAATATATATAATTTTTCAATAGAAAATCTTACCAATACATTTTAGAGAATAAAAATAATTCCTATATAAGTCATGCAACAACCATATAATTTTTTATTTTAGAAGAAAGTTAGTATCTCTTTATAAAAGAGGTACCAGCATATCTTTCATATGGACAAAGGGTCACGCCGGGATTATAGGAAACGATACTGCAGACAAACTCGCTGAAGAAGCCACATTGATCGCGTTCATCACGCGGTAGCGCTAACTGAGCTATCACGTATCATTACGTCATTTGATCACAAGAAGCCAATGAGGAACAGTGCAAGAAGCGTAGTTTAGGCATGTGATCAGTGATCGCTCACCGTGATGAACGCAACCATTGTTTCCTCAAATTAATAATGTAGCGTCTAACGACGACATAATTAATACACAAGGTGGGGCAATAGTGCGTCGGACCTCGATATCTCGAGTTCTACGATAGCTAGAAATTTTTTAAAAATTGCAAGTAAACTAGATAAGAAAGTCTAGAACTGGAAATTATTTTCGAATATACAGGGCGAGCCAAGACGAAATTACAGGACCAAGTGCCTTTTTTTAAAACGGAATGGTACATATATCAGTATATTTTTTGAAGCCTCTTTCTAGGCTTTATTCATTTCTATATTAGCATTGAATATCTGCCAATGTAATGAATTTTTTTGTTGAAATAATGCAATCTGCAGATGGATATTAAAAAAATCACCACAGTCACAATTATCTGTTTTAAGAAAAACTTATGTGAATACCAGTTACGAGACATCTAATTAATGTTTTTGAATCACTTTCATTTCCTAAAAATGTCCAGGGTGGTCAAAAATTTTTCAATTAAGAACGTTTTAAATTGGATTTTCTCAATTTCTTCAAATGAAACACCCTGTATATTTTTCGACGTGATGTAGAAATGAAAGTCGAACATTTTTTGTAAGTACTTCCCTGTGGCTATTTGCAACCATTTTCATTTTATAAATGAATATGTGTTCATTTTTCAATTAATAACTTTTTAAATTGAATTTTCTCAATTTTTTTCAAATGGAACACCCTGTATATTTTTCGACGATGTGATGTAGAAATGAAAAACGAACATTTCTTGTCAGTACCCTTCCCTATGGCTAATTGCAACCATTTTCGTTTTATAAATAAATAAGTGTCAAATTCAAGAATAAACTTTAAAAAAGAGGTTCCCTCAAATAATTCATTAGAAAAATTTATAATAGGCGTTCGACGTGTTGCCACACACGTCTTTATGCATTTTTGAAATGAGGCCATTTAGTGGGACCATTTCTTCCAATCCATTGAAATGAGTAAATAGTATTTAACTGGTCCTTTACTGTAATGTTTTTTTTGTACATTTTTTTGCAGTTTTCGTTATTCGACAAACAATAAAACTTCAGTTTGGTATAAATTGTCGTGTACAAAAGAGCATTTATCACACTTATCGGTCGTTACAATTTGTATTTAATTTAAAATATTTGGAATTTTACAATATAAATTTTAATAAAGCGGAACTTGTAGACATTACTTTTGTTTTGGGCGAGACAGACAGAAATTGTTTATTTGAATTTATCACCAACGTTATCCTGAAGAAAGGATTCCTGATGTGAGTAGCTTCCAAAGCCTTCTCGATAGATTTCTGTAAACTGGATATGTCGAATATAAACAAAGTGAAAGAATAAAACCTGTTGTGAACGAAGAAAATGAGTTTTCTGTGGTGCTGGCAATGGTTGAGAATCCCCATGTCAAAGAGAACTGAGGTCATTAGTGGGAATAAGCAGTGGCGGATCTTGATTTTGTGGGGCCCCAGGCGCAAACTAACCTGGAGGCTCCCTATTGAATGGGATGGTTCACTAAAATGAACAATGCGGAAAATCGTAAATATTTTTTTTATTTCGGGAATCAACAAAAATATAAACACATAAAAATAAGATATTGAAATAAAAAGTATTCTCAGGTACTAGAAAAAAAATTACATTCCCATTTAATACTTATTTAAGATACAAGTGTAAAAAGCCATTCTTTATTGCACGAATGGCTAGATGCAAAGCCATGAGTGCAATAAACAGGTTTTTTATAAGTGTGTCCTACGTTTTATCTTCGATCGTTCCAATTATTGTAAGAAATGGACTATTTTTCATGAATATCTATAGAACTGTATCAACTTTTTGTGAATGTCACTTTGACGGTTAGTATTGTTCGAGTTGTAGTTGAAGTCTCCATTATAATTATGTTACTTACTGAAAATTGTGTTAATTGCAAAGTAGAAGTACATATTGTTAAAAATTAATAATGAATAAAATACTGTTGTCCTTACTGATAAATTTTTTAGAAATCGTGCAATAAAAATTTTTATTTCAGAATTTCTTATAAAAGGCCACTTTTTACATTGGAAATGATGTAAAAAAACTGTTACCTTTTAGATGAAAAAAAAATCACATTATCAGGAAAAAAAATTACAATAAAATTCTGCGCTATATTTTTAGCAGTTTAGTATTACTAATTAATAAAGATGAACTTTAAACGAGTGGTGCTCGTTTAAAGTGGTTTTCCTTCACTCTGTACCAGGGACTAATTACATTTCTTTCCGTCAGAGGACAGCACATAACGATAGTTTCTACATTAGGAAATGTAGACTGCAGCCCATCAATTAATAATTTACATATCGACAGAATCGGATACGTTTTCTTCCTTGGCATATTTGATGAAATGGAGAACTTCTTCTTTAAAATATTTACTGTCGATATTATTGCCATATTTCAACAACAATCTATCCACACATTCAATAATTTCATCCATACTCGTTTTCTCTTTGAAGGAAACTTGAAAATATTTCAAAACATAGCTGTAAACAGTGGGTCTCCTGTATATATCTCAGATATGAGTACATCACAATCACATTAAGGAATATTTACTATGAAAGATTGCCTACTATCGAAACGTGTCATTATTGGATGTTTCTTCAAACTACAATTTTCTTTTCAAGTTTTGACGATTTAGAACCGAATTGGCAATATTTTTTGTTTAATTTCCCATGTTTTTTTATTGTCATCAATGACTATTATCCAATAACCACTATGAAAATAGGCTTTAGAAGATATTAAAAGTTGCCTACAGTTATTATTTTATAACTCTCATTAACAGATAATAAAAATTTAATTTTGGTTTTTGAGAGTGAGACAGCCAATGATTCTGAGGCCCCCGCTTTTCCGAAGCCCAAGGTATGCGTCTCGTGCTCCTGTGCGATAATCCGCCACTGGGAATAAGTAGACGGTCTGTCGGTCGAATCTTAAAAACAAATAAATTGCATGCAAATCATATTTAAATGCACCAGGAATTATCTGATGACGATTTTCAAAACCGCTTACAATTTTGTAATTGGGCCAGAAGTGAAATGCAACATGATGTCAACTTCTCTAATACAGTTTTATTCAGTGATGAGGCAACTGTTCATAAAAATGGATTTGTTAGTAGGCACAATTTCCATTATTATGCAATAAAAATCCTTACTTTTTATGCAAGTTGATAACCAACACAGATGGTCTATAAACGTTTGGGGAAGAATTATTGGAGAATATGTAATAGGGCCACATTTCTTTGATGGTACATTGACTGGAGCTATTTGTCTTCATTTTTTTGGAACTGCCACAATTATTGGTAAATCTCCCTGAAAGAATTCGAAATAGGATGTGGTTTCAGCAAGATGGTGTTCCACCACATTATTTACATGCAGTTAGAGACCACTTAAATAATACCTACCCTAATCAATGAATTGGAAGAAATGGACCCACTAAATGGTCTGCTAGATCCCCAAATCTTATAAAAATAGATTTTTTTTTATGGGCATACGTGAAGGAAATTGTTTATAGAGATACACCAATAACAATACAAAATATGAAGGAAAGAATAATAATGCTTTTACATCTATCACACCGGCAGTTTTAGGAACAGTGGGAACCTCATTTCAAAAGCGCATAGAGATGTGTGTCAATCAAAATGGGCAACATGTGGAACATTTATTATAATTTTTTCTACTGAGTTATTTAAAGAAACCTCTTTTTTAAGTTTATTTTTGAATTCTGTAATTATTGCTCAAAAAATTGAGAAAGTTAAATTCAAAACGTTCTTAATTGAAAAACAATTTTTGACCACCCTGTAAATTTTTAGGAAATGAAAATGATTCAAAAACATTAATTACATGTCTCGTAACTGGCATTCACATAAGTTTTTCTTAAAACCCATAATTGTGACTGGTGACTTTCTTTTATTATCCATCTGCAGATTGTATTATTTCAACAAAAAAATTCATTACATCCAAGTGGTTGAAAGATATTCAATGCTATTATAGGAATAAATACAGCCTAGAAAGAAGCTTAAAAAAATGTACTGATTACATAGCATTCCATTTAAAAAAAAAGGCGTTTGGTCCTGTAATTTCGTCTTAGCTCGCCTTGTATATTCGAAAATAATTTCCAGTTATAGACTTTCCTATCTAGTTTACTTGCAATTTTTTAAAAAATTTCTAGGTATCGTAGAATTCGAGATATCGAGGTCCGACGCACGATAGCACGATACCCGTACAAATTGGGAAACAAACGGGCTAATTTTGCAAAAAAATTCGCGGAATCATTATACCCTTATTCACAGCAAAGTACCTAAGACAATCCCCCACATATTCACTTATTCGGTCTCAAAGGGAAACAGATTGCTTGAAAGAACAACTCACATACTACAAATCGCGAGACAACGAGGTAACGCATTTCAAAACATCTACACATTCCATGCATGCCCTATTCAGGTACCATGGGCCATGTGATTCTCATTGCTAGCAAGAAGTATGGCCCCAATCCAATTTAGGGAAGACGTAGCCGACCCGACCTTTGTTTCCCAAGAATGGCAGCAGTGTCTACGGTAAAGTAGTTAATCAGATCAGTAGTATTAATTTCACTTATTATTGTAGCATTCAAATGAGCATATTTTTTGCTCTCGTATTGAATTAATATATTTACAATGTAACATAATAATTATGATAATTACTGCAACAGATCTAACCAAAGGTTACGTCTATTAATTCAGTTAATTCAGTTTTTCCCGCGAAGAGTGTCATTTCTCATATATACAGGATGTAACGCAACCATACGTGCTCCTTTAAATAAGAAATCGGTTTCTTGGAAAAAAAAGTAATAAAAGTCCAACACAGAGAAAGATACAAATTAATGAAAATTTGTCGATGTCTTGGTCACTGATGAAGGTATTTTTACGCGTATTGGTATAACCAATCTACATAATATGCACGTTTAGGCCATTGAGAACATCGAGTAGTTCGGAATAAACAATAAATATAACAATAAATACACCACAGGCAATGACGACCCCCTTTATCCCGAAAGGCTCTAGTAGAGCCTTGTGTGGGAGGGGGCTATACATTTAGAGACAAGGGACACACATCCAATATCCGTGTATAGTGAAAAAATCCCTCTCACAGTATTTTCCACTGCCACGGCCGGGGATCGAACCCGGAACTTTTGGGTGAGAGGCATTTACCATTTTACCATTTAAAATGCTTTATTCAATTTTAATTTACATATAATTTTTTATATTTCATTTATGTTATTTATTTTATTCATTTTATTGTGTACAATAAATTTTCCCCGTCGCGTACAAAATTGCATAAAGCAATGAACGACTACGGTCGGCCGATGTTCTGCCAAATAACACAACTATATAAATTCCTATTATCCTGAATTCTAACTTTCCAACCTGTCACAGTTAGTTTTCTTTTTTGTTCCCATTGGGTTATGATAGAATAAACGTTAAATTGTTATGATATCAAAAATGTCTAAAATAAACTTACAGGAAACTAAAAAAGTAAAAACCTGTTTTTAAAAGATCTGCTATCTACAACTTAAAAATGCACCGATTTTCTTAGTAAATTTGAATATCATTTCTGTCATAATTATCTGTCGTTTTCTGTGCTATTCTATAAATAAGTTTATACATTATGTTTATATTTGTGGATTCGGTTTTGTTATTTTATTCTGCAAGCCTTTGCAAAAACTATTAGTCTGGGTATTAACGTTATCTTTCCTCGTATAGTGGGAGGTTTTCGTAGATAAATTTATGTGTGTGCTCTACGTTATGATAGGCTCTTATGTCTGTCATGTTTCGAGTTAATTCTGAATTGTGAATTCTAAATTTGAAAAACTTATTTGCAGTTTCCATTATATAATCTCTGATGAATGGGATATTATACTGTGGCAAGTGCGCTCACCTCTCGACCATCAGTCATACAATCTCGACCATCAGTCATACAATCACTTTCCACATCGATGAACGCCTAATAGGTCCGTTCATATTGCCAAATCGAATGGATGGCCTGCAATATCTGCAGTTTCTCCGTAATGATCTTCTTGAAGATGTGCCCTTGAAAGTTCGAAGTCGGATGTTTTTTTTACATGATGGTGCGCCCCACATTATCATTTAGTAGTCCGAGATTACTTGACCGAATTAAAAGAAATACGTTGGATCGGACGGGGTGACCCGTAGCTTGGCCTCCACGGTCTCCGGATCTAAATCCTCTAAACTTCATTTTGTGGGAATATTTAAAAAATTAAGTCTACCAAACCGAAGTTGACAATATCGATGTATTACGTGAGTGTATCACAACGCCTTTCCATAATCTGTGTCTTCGGGAACAGCAGGAAGAGAGAACACTTCAACTAGTGTGACAAAATTGGATTACACGGGTTCAGGCGTGCTTGAATGTTAATGGATTGAATTTTGAACAGTTTTTATAGAAATAATGTGTTATTTTAACATTTCCATTAATTTGTAATTTTAACAATTTGCATCTTTTTCTGTGCTGTACTTTTATTTAAAAAAAAATTAAGAAATCGACTTATTTAAAGGTGCATGTACGGTTAAAATTTTTCGAATAAGTTGCGTTACACCCTGTATAGTAAAATGCAGTAAACAATAATAGCTTTGTATCTATCAAGAAATTTAAAATTTAAAATAGTATCGTATGATTCTGTTTATTATAGATTTATGCAAAACGTTTTTTTTTTATAAATGAATAATTCATATTGAAATAAAGTAAATGGCAGTAATTTCATAAATAAAATTGCAGACATATAGAAAGAATGGTAAACGTTTTATTACGTCACCAACCAATTGATCAATATAACTTTATTAACAATTAAAATTTATATCTGCCTCTCCAAAACCCACCCCGGGACCTACAGTGCAACTACCGCGCTGTTCGTGTTGGAGAATTGCAGGGTTGAGCGGAATGGGACTAGTTCGGCTAAAAGACAATTAAAACAACTAAACCTAAACACCTTCCATCGCAGATGGATAAAAGTAGGTAATACAATTAAAATATATCTGAAAACAGATTTAATAGAACTTAAAACTACACCTTTTTTTTAATACACACGGACTGTCACTGATTTAATTTTGATTTTGACGCAGGCACCTCAACTTGTGCAAGATGCCTTCCACGAGATATATCAATACTGGGCTGCGCGTGGCTGGCCTAAACTTTGATTTCAAAAAAGCATGAGGGGGCAGGAAAGATTTCAAGATACAAAAGGTATGAAATCAGTAAAGGTAAATAGGACAGGCGGAAGTTATAGTTGTTGAAGTTTGGCTACAGAGGTTGTCAGAAGATCGGTGACGTCTGGTATAGTAGGGTGTGTTTAATCCGAAATGGGCATTATGCTGTCTAATTTGTGTTATATTTCTTGTTAGCGGACTATCACCCAGTTTGAAGGAATAGATTTTTTAAAAGATTTCCTGGTCGTAATCCGTTATTAGGGTTATGTCGTGGCAAAGTGCGTATAGGTCTCTGAGGGAGGTGTATATTCCAGAATTTGATATGAGGCGCATAAGTTTGTGCTCGAGCACTTTTAGTTTTTTCATTGTCGTGGCCGATGTGCTGCACTACACCGGCGCTGCGTATGTGATGGACGGCTTGACCACCATTGTGTATAACAATTTTTATTTGGTCGGTTAAGTCTGCTACCCCTGACCGTGAGCGGATACAGACAAGGAGTAGATCGTCCGTACTGTCTCATTTATATGTATGTCAAACGTCAGTCGCTGGTCCAGTCTGACCCCCAAGTACTTCACGCACCTCTTGGTTGGAATTTTGCTTCCCCGGATCGAAATTGGTGTTATGATTTTGTTTTCAGTGAAACGGCGCGTAAAGTGTTTACCCGAATCTTCCACCGGTTGTAATATGCCGTGGTATGGGCCATGTACGCCTTCAGCAGCATATTCGTTGGTTGGTCGTTGTGTGAATACGCGTACATAGCTGTGTCGTCGGTGTACTTGGTCAACTTGGTATTCGGAAACTCTGGGAAGTCGGAGACGTACAGGTTGTACCATTTTGGTGACAGGCACGATCCTTGCGGGACTCCCGCGCAAATGTCCCGCCGTGTTGAAAGTTTGTTATTAACTCGAACCTGCAGAAATCTACCCGTCAAGAACGAACTAATGAATTTAATGAAGTAAGTCGGGAAGTTATAGTCGTGCAGTTTGTAGAGTAACCCCGGGATCCAAACGGTGTCGAACGCCTTCTCAATATCAAGGAGCACCATGATGGTGCTCTTCCCGAGGTTGTATTACACTTTGACGTCGTTAACTATCCTCACGACTTGTTGAGCCATGCTCCTGCCCTTCCTGAAGCCAAATTGGGGCTCACCGTTAATGTGATTTTCCTCCTGAACAATGTTGAGTCTGGTCAGGACGACCTCTCCACCAACTTGGTAATCGCCGACAGTAACGAGATGGGCCTGTAGCTGCCGGCAAACTTCGGATTCTTATCTGGCTTGAGGATGGATACAGCCTCCACAGCGCAATTCCACTGGCTAGGCCAGTGTTGTAGCCGCAGGATTGCGTTAACGATGTACGTCAACTGCCCAATACCTTCCCTCGGTAGATGTTTGAGTAGTTTATATTCGACGCCGTCTTTTCCCAATGATTTCGTTTATGCCATTTTCGGTGCAGCGTGCTCAAATCTATTAGGAATAGTTGCGTTATGCATATCTTTAAAATGTACAGCTAAGTCGTTCACTTTTTGGGCGTCTGTCATCGCCGTCTGTCCGTTGGCGCGTGTCAGTGCAGGTATAGCCTCCCGAGTATTTTTCAGGGCCCTTGTCAGCTCCCACACCGGTGTGTTAGAAACCTACAGATACTTTTCTCCCATTATTGTTTTTCTAATTTTCAAACAGGTTAATTCTCATTAAGTGTAGTTCAAGTATGTTTGGAACATTTGCTAAAGAGTTTCTATAGAGTTGTTGAACTCGATTTAATATAACGGGAATGGACCGTATAATTAAAACATACCGTAACCCTCGGAGAACGAACTGGGAAGGACATAAAGCAAATTTTGCTCAGGAACTTGCCAGGGTTGTCAATACGGTCAAAGGTAAGAAGGATCTAACTGCAAAACAAAAATAGAACATAATTATCTCTTCATACGAAGCAACTACCCTCTGGTGGAAAGAAAATCCACTAAGAACGTACCTTAGTGGAACAAGGACCTTACAATAATGAGGAAAAATGTGAAAAAGAAATTTAATGTTGCAAAAGGTCGGCAAATTGGGACGACTATAGGACCTGTTTGACTGAGTGCAACCGAGTCCTGAGAAAGGCCAAAAGTGATGCCTAGAGGAAACATTGCGAGTATATTGAAAGTATCTTGGAATGTGCCACACTCCACAAAATTCACTCGAAGAAGAATCAGAAAAGCATTAAACTCATTTGAGCCGTATTAGATTGATTAGCTTTCTTTAACGAAACTCAGAGGTTGATAAATCAAAACAGCCAAAAATATTAAGCAAAACTGATGTTGCAAAATTTCTGTAAGAAGCAGACTATGAACAATGCTTTTCCTAAAAAAACCATTAATTGTCAGACTAGCTGGAGTGTGCAGATAAGAGCAAGTTACATATTTACTTTTGAGCAATGCAAATAATAATAATAAACACCACAGAAATTAGACAACCCCCAATTTCAGAAGCCAGGGGCTTGTGCGAAAAGGGGGTTACACATTGAAAAAACGCGGACATACAACCATTTCCTCCGAGTGCCGGAGCCAGGATTCGAACCCGGTGGTGCGATGTCCGTGTGATTAATCGCGATTGTCACCTCGCGCCTTAACCCACTCGGCTATCGACCAGACAAAGGATGAAAGAAAACCATTTCGCTTTTCGCTCTCACACATTAAAACTAAAGTACCCAGAGAATTTTACGCAACAGCGGGGAAAATTGATGGAATCGTTTGAGTGCTGAATACAATTGCTGACGAACATATAGTAAATTCTGCCGAAAATAAAATGAAAATATCTTCTTCATCGGCAGGGATTTACTTTAATGATTGTAGATATTTTGTTATTAATAATTATAGTAAATAAGATATATTTATTTTTTTGTTGTGTTTAAAGATAATATGTATTGTCGCATTTTTTCTGCTGTCATTCTTTTATCAAATTCACCGAAAGCCGCACTTATCCCAAGGGCATACATGAAATAATTTACTATACCTTATTTTCTTATAGTATACTATCATCCCCTTATATTTATAGTTACATATCTATTTGTCATCAAATTATGTATTCACTTTTTTGTATTAATGTCATCGATAATCAGTGTCCGAATGTATGTATTCATTTAATTTAATATTTCACGAAAGATGAATCAAATAAAATATTTTTCAATTAACTTTCTTGTAATTTCGTCCTTTTTCAATTTTTGTTTAAATCCAGAGCAAAATATCCTAAATATATCATCTTAAATAATATGACACATTATAAATAAATCAGGCCATTATATAACTGAACTGGTAGAACATATAGGACGGCAGTTGATTTAATTCTATCCTGAACGTTACTTGTTGCATCTGAAAAGCACTCTGTTGCCTTAGCAACCAGGATCTGGCTCTCAAAAGAGAATCTAAAACACTGCAATCACATCGCCTGGTCGCCACATCATCAACTTTTCCAATAAAAATGAAATTAATTACATTTTTCTTCGATAACGCTTTTAATTTTTTATTGTGATGGGATATTAATCGAAAATTTTATTGTACTTTTAGTGACACACTGTGGGAGATGAAAATGTCGTTTAATGATGCAGGAATATATTGACTTGCCTATCCATCTATCAACTGCTACATCAGAAAACGGTTTTCGCTTCTTTCTAATAATCATACTGGAGATAAACTTACTGTGCGTTGTCATAAATATTGAGAGTGTCTATTTGACTTTTCTGAAAAGAAAATTGCTATTTTTTAATTCGAAACGTTTAATATTAATCTCATTCTACTTACTTTGCAAGTTTTTCACTAAAGTCATCCATTCATTGTCGACCTGTTGCGTGACTCTTGTTTGGTGAAGTAAACGCCGTATAGTGGATAAAACTTGCGACGCTGGGTCTCTCAAATTGAATAGTTTTTTAACATAATTTAAATTTGAATTATGGTTTGTACTGCAATTTTCAAAGTATGCAGCCTTGACTATTTCCATCATAAGTTAATATCTAAAGGTAAACTAATTAAATAATGACAAACTTTCTTCACGATATACAGTTCAAATTATGTAATATTGTCGTTCACATCATCATCCTTTAATTTCTAAATCAAATCATTTCAAGGTTACACAGAATGACACGCATAGGCGTATCAACATATGTAAAAGACAAATATTTTGTGATGAAAATATTTGGACCATAATAGCATACGATACAATGAATTTTAACATTCGTTGCCGCATTCAATTTTACAATTCACTTCATGGATTTCTTGCAAAGGTAAAAGGGAACATTTGTTACGTATTTCCTGATTAAAGCACTCACCATCATGTCTCTGACTACTATATTCAGTCTTCTATCCATCGCACGCTACTGAGTTCACAGAAATCTGACAGAACGCTCAACGTTGGTTGCGGCTACGACTAACGCTTATAATATTCATTTGCAAAACGAATCGTTACGATCGGAACTTCTGTCGTAGCCTCAGCAGACGCGCCTTTCTGTTTTTCACATCCTATGCGCTTTGTATTTTTGTAAAGATAGAAAAAATGCATGTCGTTAATAAGTATCGGGTTATTCACCCTTTTTCCCCTGATTTCAAATATATAAGCTTGTAAACGCAAATGAGCTGCTTTATTGCAAGAAGAGTGAGCCATGGGTATCAAAACACAAGTGAAACAAAAATAACAAGGTAGGCCACGAAAATAATTATGTTTTATTGTTTATTCAATTTTGACATTTCAAACCGTCATTATTAACTAACTCCATAGCAACAACCGTAAATAGTTATTTATTCACTAGTAAAATAAGAAGTCTTTCCTACGACTGTTTTGAAAAGTGCTACTAACTACGCACTACTAATTACGCTTGAAAATTATTGATTTCACACAGCGTGTGATAAATCTTTAACGCACACTAACAGTATGTGAAAACGCTTTCACGTATGAAAAGTGCTATTTTCAACATGTAAACTATATATGACCTAACTATAATCACGTGTAAATAATTAATGTTATTAAAATTAACTTCATATCTAATTTATTAAAAAACAGATTTAACAAAGCAAGAGAGGACTCTTTATAATGAAATAATACTACATAAGTAATCAATTAAAGAAATTGTTCAAAGTGGCCTCCATTATTTTCAACGCAAAGCTCATAGCGTCTTCTTAAATTTAGGAAAATATTGCAAATAACGTTATTATGGTTTCTGTTTAAGTTGTTAATTTTTTTTTGAATTTTTGCTTTAATGGCTTGAAGATTGTTGTTATGATTAAAATTGGCTTTGTCTTTTAAAAACCCCCCATAAAAAGCTATCTAATGGCGTAAAATCAGGGCTATTTGGTGGTCATCGAATGGTCCCAGCATTGCCTATCCAAATGGGAAATTGATTATTTAAATGTTCCCCAACTTCTGAAGCGCTGTGGAGTCGCTCCGTTCTGATGCCAAATCATTCTAGACAATACGTCCATAGAGAATTCTCGAATTAGACTATCTACATCTGGTAAAATTATTTCGAGATAGAGAGATTTCGTGTCAAAGTAAAATCATAATTGATTTTCTACCCGATTCTTTTATTTGCTTGACTTTTCTCTGTCTTTGGTTTTTATTCTCCCAGGAGAATCTGTTTTTTCTATTAAAAACTCTCGCCTTGGAAAAACTTGAATCTTCTGTCCACATAACTTCTTTTAGAAAATCAGGATTTTCATCTAATTCATGGACCATGGTCTGACAAAATTCTAATCTGCTACGTTTTTGGTGTTCATTCAGTTCCTGGACTGGCAATATTTTGTAAGGCCTATATTGATGCTTTTTTAAAGTTTTTTTAATGTTGGAATTACTTTTTTCTATTTCACGACAAGTATTTAATAAACCGAATTTTCTAAAACAAATATTAAAATAAGGTATCGATCTATTTTTATAATAAATTATTGTTTTACCTTCAAAATATTACAATATATCTAGATCTTCTTCCTCGTTTGCTGTAATGTTACGTCGTTTTCTTGAAAAACTATGGTCCTATTTACAGGACGATAAACATATTTATACCTCGATTCGGATACGTCATTCTCTTCTTGCGGCACACTTATTTTTATTATTTTTCACATAAAGGGAAAATATTTCGACCTTCTCAGCCTCACTATAACCCATTTTGATGACGGTTTGAAATGCCAAAATTGAATAAACAATAAAATTATTTCTTTCGTGGCCTACTTTGTTATTTTTGTTTCACTTGTGTTTTGACACGCATGGCTCACTCTTCTTGCAATAAAACAGCTCATTTGCATTTTGAGTATCAAATATGTCAAAAAGTATTTAAGATAGATACAATATTATACATTTGAAATCAGGGAAAACAGAACTTCTTGAATATGCAATAATATATAGGGTGTTCCATTTAAACAACGTATATTTATTTCGTATCACGTGACCTATACATGATATTGTTTTTTTTTTAAACGTTTCAATAAAATATAGGTAAGACCTTACAACTTTTATACGAAACTTTTTTTTATTTTCAATAATAGCAGAAATAAAGGAGGGGTCAAAATATAGTGAATAATCATGTACATGAATTGTTGACGTGAACGACAACATTCGTGGTTTCAACTATATGCAATCGTGATTTTTCAAGATTAATCGACTACAAACAGCTGTTATTTGCCATTATTTTCTACGCGTCGCCGTCGCAGCAATTTATTTTGAAAAATTTTACGCCGTGAAATATATCCAGTGTAAAAAGTTAATATTTATGGCACACGAAATGAATATTACCCAACGCACTAGGGTTGGATAACATAGTAAGTTCCATATAAATACACTTTATATACGACCGGGCGTTAAATTATACTTTATGAACAAGTTCTTGGAGCGGTAAGTGCAATTTATGGCCCGCGGGCCGCTATCCTCAAATTGGCTACTACTAACAACTTTATTTTGTTGCTAGGTAACGGCAACGAATTGCTTGATTTAAGACATTAAATCACAATATATTTTCCGTTCATAATTTTTATTGTTATGACGAATGTTAATTATCGGAATATATTTTTCAATGCGATTATATACATGGTGTAAAAAAACGATCATCAAAATGATCAAATCAACTAATTATAAATTTTTGTATAATAATATTTATTATTTATGACTTATACGATGTTACAATAATACAATGAAATAAAACATATTGAAGATTAAAGATATACGAATAGAATAAACACAACGATTTTTATCAGGTATAGATAAATACAAAACTCACAAAAGTCAGACTCGTGCGTGAATATGGTTTCTATACATATTCCACCTTAACAAGTGGTGCAAGCAAGAAGACAAACACAATGGCAATCTAAAATTGCTAGGTGAAGACCATTTAAAAATAAAAGAAAATAAGTGTAAAATGGTTTAATAACTGTGTATAATAGGTGATTTTTTTAAATTATTATTTACTACTTCCTTTTTCATTATTTCCCCCTCCTTTTTTAAGGTTTCTTTTACTTTGTTCGAGTTTGCCATTACTTCCTAGGTATGGAGGGAAAATAATTGTGATCCCTACTCTTCTTAAGGGAAGAGGTTCGGCAAAATTCCTGGTTGGGGGTAGCTCGTCTACAGGCGTCGGTGTTAGGCCTCAGTAGCGGAAATAGGCCGACGTTAAATAAATGTATAAAAAAAAATCTACTTTTGGATAATTTTCAGATTTTTTTAAGTAATTGTTAGTTGCGCCACCTCAAGCTAAGTAATGATTCCGTACAATAGATGCAATTGCACTAGAGCATAATACATTATTTTTAAGTGTTTGATATCTAGTATATTACTATGGTGTTTAAATTTTGGTATTAAGTATATATGTATTTAACTAAGTTATTTACATGGGCACTCCATTTTACGTGACGATCAATTATAATACTCAGTACTTTACTGTTTCTATGGATCTCGATATTTACATCACCGTTACTGATGAAGGTATATTTTTTGGAATATTTGCGAATGGTAAGTAATGGGCTTTATCATAATTCTCTGTCAATAGCTTAATGTGAAAAATTTAAATATTAGTTGCAAATCCTTTTCCACTTTAATTTTGAGTGTTTCCCAGTTAGTGTATTTATAGAATAAAATAGTGTCATCTGAAAAGCTGACAGTCTTCCTCTTTATTTTTTTAAAACATTTATTTAACGTCGGTCTATTTCTGCTACTGAGTCCTATCACCGACGCCTGTAGACGAGCTACTCCCAACCAGGAATTTTGCCGAACCTCTTCCCTTAAGAAGAGTAGGGATCTTTTACTTGACTAACATTTAATAGACAAGGGACCGACGGCTTTGCATCCCTTCCGAAGGATGGTATATCACCTACACAACCCTCGCCTAAGGTTGCATAGCTTCCGCGCATACACTGACATACAAGCCGCTAGAAGATATGTGAGGCGAGGACACGGTCTTCTTTGAAACGGTCGCCCATCCAAGTACTAACCACGCCTAACGTTGCTTTACATCGCATATCGAAGTATGTACATAGTAAAGACGTATCTACGCTCGCCCCCGGCTTCCCCTTAGTAGGCGATTTAAATAAATCGTTAACATATATAAATAAAATCAACCTTAATACAGTACCTTGTGGTACGCCATATTGCACTAGTTTAAGTTTGCTTGTTTCATTATAAATACTGACACACTGGTACTGATCCGACAGGTAGCTTTTTAACAACTTGTAACTGTTTTCCCTAGAATTCTGAGTTTCGTAAATCGGAGTCATTTACTGTATATATACAATGTATACGTATTTTAGTAATTTATTTATAAGTAAATCAAAACGGCTCAATGGTTGTGACTGATCCTGTAAACCGGTCGTGGTTAAAATTATGTTATAATACAAGCATTTACAGCTTTTGACGTGTAATAGCCCTCGGCTAAAGCTTCGTGCTATTATCATTACGCCGCGGGCATAAACGCCTACTTTATGCCCTCGATGCATATATAACTATTATCTATGATCGTATAAAAAGTAACAGTTTTTTACATCATTTCCAGTGTAAAAAGTGGTTAACATAATGAGAAGAGACTTCAACTACGACTTGAATAATATTAACCGTCAAAGTGACATTCACAAAAAGTTGATACAGTTTTACAAATATTCATGAAAAATTGCCCATTTCTTACAATAATTGGAACGATTGAAGATAAAACGTTGTAAGACACACTTGTAAAAAACCTCTCATGGCTCACTTCGCTCGTATTTTTAATCTATTCATTCGTGCAATAAGGAATGGATTTTTACACTTGTATCTTAAATAACTATTCTGCATATATACTACATAACATACAATATTCTTTCTAAGACCATTGAGAACATACTTTTCACGTTTTCATTGCACGTTACCAAGGCAACGTGCAATAAAATTGAAAGTCCTTTAAACATCACTTTTGACATTAAAAATAATTTCAAATCCTGTCACTTTTGACACTTAAAAAATATGATACACGCATATTAGACACATTCTTATGTGCTTTATTTATAACTATACAAATAAATTACCCATTTAACACTTCGTTTTCTTCTTTAATATTTACGTTTTTATATTTTTAAGATTTCTATTTATATTAATGAAATATTTGATCAGAATGTAAAATAATTTAAAATGATAGACCGCAGTGAATAAACAGATTAATAATTCTTAACAACTAATATAGTAAGGAACAGCGAATACTGATGAAAATTCGTTTCCAAATAAATTTCCGTTAGAATCCGGTTGAGTGGAAGAAAGCTTAAAGCATCTATCCCTCAAGATTTACTTCAAGCGGATTCATTATCTTTCTAGTGCTGCGTGAATAAGTGAACACTCTCAAGGCTTAAAACAATATATACCTATTATTCAATCGTAGAAACCCTATTGCTGATTCTCCAGTTATCTTTACGTGGTTAATGTAATTAAATTAAATAATATAATAAAATAAATTTAACTGTAGATATTTATCCAGTGAGGCTAAACTTAATTAATTTGTACTATTTGATAATCGAGTTTGAGTATTTATTAAACTTCAGGGTTATACTGTACTGTATATTAGATCATATTTTATCCTTCTCTTTGATAATGGTTTTTTGTTTTATTTTATGATAAAGTATAGTAATACCAATTTATATCCAATAGATACTAAAAGTCCTTGCCATCGCTGTATGAAAAGATGGGGACTATGCTTGATCACCAGATGGTTTTCTAAAATAACAAAAAGGTCTTCACAGTTTACTATATTTATAACACTTGAAGATGGCATACGTAATTTTGTCAAAAAATTTTTAAATTTTATTTCTCAGGATGTTAATTAAATGTTGATCAATGATACTCTTCTTTCTATCAAGCAAGGAACATCTGAAAAATGGAATTTCTACTTTTAGGATTCGTACGCACATCATTAATATAGTCAGTTTCATGATCAGGCAATATATTATTAATCCATCGATATTAGTCATCGGCGAATAGAGGAAGTAAATCATAATGTTTTGCCCTTTGATGATTATACCGTAAGGAACGACTTTTAATAAACGAAAGTATCCCCAAAGTTCAGGCGGTCACTTCACCCTTAAAAGCTACCCCTAACTAATATGCAGCGTCGCGATTTTTCGCAGTTTTACGTGAAGTATGTATTCTCCCATAAAATTTTATACTCACTAGTATTCTTACAAGATTTACTGCAAATAAATCCCTACAGATATTTTCGACAAGTGTGATGGTTTTCGGATAATAAGCGACAGAATCAGGGGGTAGTATCCTTATCAGTGGTAATATTAAAACCATTTTAAGGGGTTATAAGAGAAAAATTAGGGCCTGATAAAGTTTAAGTACCTCCGATTATAACAATTTTCCATTAAGATTTGGAAAGAATATGAACAGTAAAATACGTTAAAGAAAAAAAAATTGCGGATGAACCATAAATTAATGAGAAAAGAATTACGAAGTTACGAGACCTGGGAGCGAAATGGGGTGCTCAGTGGGGAAATAGCAGTATGTAAATAACAGAGAAGGAGGCAAATAGTGTTGTACAACTTAATACCAGTTGATGAAATGTCATCGGTGTACAGCATGAAAGAAAAAATAAAAACCCATAACCTAACCTAACAAAGTAGCACGTTCTAATCGAAATAAAGCAAACGAGCGCAATAGGAAAGTGAACCGAACGCAAGAATCGAACGTACGTTGACACAAATGTAGAAGGAGTGTAACACGTTAAGATTGGATTTTATTTGTCGGAACAGACGACCGTCTCGCGCTACATCCGATCTTGGCTGCCGCCAAGGGCAAGAGAAATTTTCTATCATAAGTAACTCATAAAGTAACTATACATCAAACAAAATATTTCTTTAGGTTAAGGTGTTAGGTTAATAGGGAGTTTTTGCCAATTCCTTTAAATACCACTCACGTTATCCTTAAATGTCACGTGACCAAATACGGTCAACAAAATAAGGGGGTTGTTGTATAAGAACTTTTGCACGAGCTCCGAACGGTTGACGCTATTTGACAGATTTAGTATGTAAATGAGAATTAACAGTTCGATTTCCTGTAAGATTGGGTATGTATATATTACATTTTTGAACAATACAAACAACCATAATTTAAAATAAATTTTCCGCAGCTATGGAAAAAATTTAATTGTAAATTTGGAGAATGAGGTGGAAGAAGCGCTCATGTAGGCGTTATTAACACCAACTCCTCCTCGACAATACCCCCTGTTCTTCAGATCTACTATAAGTATGACACGTTTCACTTTGACTCTTAACATCAAATAACTATAGCAAGAACAAAACTACGTGACCAGTGCGGCCACCGCATAACTACCACAAACCTAAAACTAAATATAGTAGGATTTCTGACCAATCAGAAGCGTTACGGTCCATTTAAAGTGGGTAACCTAACGTCCCTTATCCGCAGCGAAATAAGGTGATACGCAATTAGAGTAAGGTGAACGCTATTTGCGCACATGCGCAACTATATTCTTCCTTCCACGTTAGCGGTAACGGAGGTATAGCGTTAGTGGGCAAAAACTCTCTAATATTATTTGAAGTATAGTTATTTTATGAATTACTAATGATAGAAAATTTCCCTTGCCCTTGACGGCAGTCAAGATCGGATGTCGCGCGAAACTTTCTCATTTTTGTCTCATTAATTTATGGTTCATCCGCAATTTTTTTTCTTTAACGTGTTCTACTGTTCACATTATTTCCAAATCTTAATGGAAAATTGTTAATATCGGAGGTACTTAAACTTTACTACACCCGCACCATACACTCTTGGTCACAGCTTCCTATATAGACCGGGGGTTAGCGACGTTGTCTCGAACGGGTTTTTTCGTTGAGGTTTTTCCCGTATCAGCTAATCAAATTATTAATTTAGTGTTTCGCTTACTTTTACTAGATATTTTTTGGAATTTTTTTTAAACACTATTACCTATTTAATTTGTCGCTCTGACAAAAGGAGTTAGGTTTTTTATTTATATCTGTTTTTCGCCAAATCGGAGCTGATCCGTTCAGCACTTCAATTGCCACGGCGCCGTGGATATTTGGCTGGCTCCGAATCAGGTCTAGGGAAAATCATGTATTTAAATATTTAATAAATTTGTGTTTGATTTTGATTTTGAGGGTTAGCGACAGATTTTTGGCCGTGATTTTAGTCAGTATGACTTTCAGAGGGCATTATGCTACGCAAATTCTCATGATAATAAGTAATATGAATCAAAGAGTCATCCTGAGTGTAGAGTCTCCAGTTATTCGTAAACGTATACGTTTTGGTACGTTTTAGTCAGGCATATCTTTTAAAGTAAAGTTCAAGATAAAAAATTTCAAGGAAAACCATAGGCATACCGTTAGCCATTCCATTCATTGTTGATGTAATCACGATATACTTAGGTGAAATTTAAAATGGCATATAAGTTATGCGAATTTTACATGTAGACAAATGTAAAAGAAGATGCAAAATTATGAAAAATTTTTCCCTGTTTTTAATCAGTATGCCTATTGGTTTATAATAATAGTTATTTATGTATCAAGGGCCCTAAAGTTGATCTTTCTTGGTTGAATCCGAAGTTTGCGGCCGAAGCAGACCTTACACCTTATCTATCGGTATGCCATTTGTTATTCCACCTAAATACATTGCTTGCATTAAAAATAGAACGGCATACTGACTAACCACACGGAAATTTCTGTTTCTATTTTGCAATGTTTTTTGTGTATGCCTGTAATTTTTACCCTTATAAACGATATGTCAATTCCATGTACATACGTATGTTATCAGAAACTGTATGAAAAATATAATGGCATACTGACTAAAATCACGGAAGTTATCCCATAATTTTACAAAATTGTTCCATAGTAAACTGTACTTGGCCATACGCAAACGGTATGCCATCCTTTTCTCCAACATTTTGCAATAAGAACTTGTATACTTATATTAGCAGCCTGTTTAAAAATGCCGAAGAAAAAAATTATACAAATATAAGCTCACGTGACCATAACAGCCCTTTGGGCCCACGCTAACGGTATGCCTATGGTTTTCCTTGAAATATTTTATCTACAACTTCACTTTAAAAGACATGGCTGCCTGACTAAAATCATTACAAAATGTATAGTTTACGAACAACTGGAGACTCATTTTTCCATAGGAAGAACCCAGGATCACTCTTTGATTCATATCACTTATTATCATAAGAATTTACATAGCATAATGCCCTCTGAAAGGCATAGTGACTAAAATCACGGCCAAAAATCTGTCGCTAACCCCCCGGTCTAATAGGTTACCCTCATATACGAGGGATAAATAGACAATAACTGAACTTATTACAAACAACTTCGAGAAAAGTTAGTTTTATCCTCCAGTGTTGTGATTGATAATTTACCAAATAAAATGTTTCATCGATGGTAGTATTATATGTATTAGTGCTTGGCATTTTTGTAGAATACTAATTGTATGAACATCCTGAAAAGTTTTTTTAGTTGATATCTCTTAAATTATTTTTTGACACTATGATGTATTTTGACATTTAATAATATTGTCAGCCATTATTTATAATAAATGAGTAATACTTCACTAGGGAATCTTATAGCAACTTTCTTATTGGGCCTCCATACACGGAAGGAAACGATTCCAGATCTGGGCACAGATATTTTTGTCTCCACACATGTAAAGATCGCATAGTTTATTTTCGTCAAATATAAAGTCGTTGAAGGAACGGGTCACGCATTGTGCATCGAGTGGTGAAAATGAGCGGGACGTGTACCGAGCATCGAGCAACGAGAGCACAGCGATGTGGAAGCCCCACAGACAGCGACGAGACGGCGTGAAGAAGAGGAAGTTCACACGTCTTTTTCAAGATGGTGAACTAAAAAAGATAAATAAAGTCTCCCTCCTTTGGAGACACCATTTACTTACTAATAATTGTTTTTTTCTCCAATAAAAAAATATAGGTATTCCCTTGCAGGTTAAGAGCGACGATTTTACTGTAGAGGACGGTAAAATGGACTACGACGAGGAGGAGAAGTCCCAAAGCGGAACTTCCCGTGAGAGTACCCCCGTCAGAGATGACGAAAAAGACGAGTTAATAAGAAGACTCTCAGAGGAGAACAGAGAGTTGAGAAAGCAGATAGCCGATCTGCACGGACAAATGGCCAGAATGCAAGATGTGCAACGCACACAGCATGAAGAGGTCATGAAAGCGATAAGGGGAGATTCGCAAACCAGAAAGCGAAAGAACCCTGCCGCCGTAACCATGGACTCTGACGAAGAGGCCCCTAAGGCAGCAAAAAAGGTGGCTGAAGAGCCCCACGAGTGCCTCCCTGAGACACCCAAAAGCCGACCAGAGCCCGGAGCCCCCCAGCAGGTGGCTCGAACCCCTCAACAAGAAGCCCGGAAAGAGGAGGCCGAGGCCCCTCAGAAAAGCCAGCGGATACCCCCGGTAGTCCTGAGAAATAAGGAATCGTGGACGACGGTCAGCCGGCGGCTTACGGAAAGCCGCATAAACTTCAAGAAGGCCAAAGTAACAGGCGAGGGCATCGCGATAGAGCCATCCACCCCGGATGACTATTACAAAATGACCAGGCTGTTTGCGCAAGACAAAAGGGAGTACCACACGTACGCCCTGCCCGAAGAGAGACAACTACGCGTGGTAATTCAAGGAATTCCCAGCGGAGTGACCCCCGAAGAAGTCAAAGAAGACCTCGTAGGACAAGGCTTCAACCCATCCTCCGTGCAGAGAATGACATCGAGGCGTACAAAACAAGAAATCCCTCTGATGCTTATCCTAGTCCCCCAGGACCAGGAAAAAATCCTGCAAGTGACACGGTGCTGTTAACTTGTAGTCAAGACAGAGAGACAGCGGGCGAAACTTGCGGTGTCTCAATGCCACCGCTGTCAGCATTTCGGCCACGGGCAAACAAGGTGTACAGCCCAGCCGAAATGCGCAAAGTGCGGTGAGGCTCACCGGACGACGGAGTGTCGCAAGAAGAGCGACACACCAGCCAAGTGTGCAAACTGCCAGGGAGCACACCTGGCCATCTACAGGGGGTGCCCAAAGTACCCTAAAAACACAGCTGGCACAACAAAAAAGCCAGTACAGAGGCCGACGACGGCCTCAACACAAAAGGGCGGCGTAGCGCCAGGGACAAGCTACGCAAGAGTAGCCCAGGGCAAGGCAGGACAGAACACCGCCCCTGTCGCAAAAGAACGGGCATCGCCAGAGGCCAAAAACCTCACAGCGGTGCTTGCACGAATGCAACAAATGTGCTCAGCAATGAGTGCATTTTTTGCACAAATGCCATACCTCACTAACCTGTAATGCCTTTACAGGTTAAACCGGAAGTCCTGCAGATGGCGACCTGGAATGTCAACGGCCTGCAACAAAGGAGACTTGAAGTCGAAGAGCTCCTGACCAGGTACGACATAGACGTCATGGCACTGCAGGAAACCAAGATGACCCCGACCAAGGATATCAACTTCCCAGGATGCCACACCTACAGGATGGAGTGGGTAAACAACCCTCAGCGATCCGCGAGAGGAGTGGCCCTATTGGTGAAGAAAACCATAGCCCACCATCCGACAGTACTGCCTGAGCTAGAAGACATGAACGCCACCGCCGTAGTAGTGTCCACAGCGCGAAATGGCGACATACAAGCGGTCTCATGCTACCAGCCACCCCGCAGCACGATTACCGAGGGGGACCTGGACTCAATCCTGCCCGCCAGGATACAGGTCGTCGCAATTGGCGATTTCAACGCCAAATCCCAGGAATGGAACAGCGGCATAACCAACACTCGAGGACGAGAGCCGCTGAGGTTCCTGGGACAGCACGCCGGCGAACTGCTGGTGGTAGGACCGGACCAGCCCACCTTCGACAACGGCAGACATAGGCCAGACGTACTGGACATCGCGATCCTAAAGGAGATGACCCCCGAAGTAGAGATCACCACCAGAACGGAGGGATCTACCGACCATAACCCGATCTTCCTAACCCTAGGACAGGCGGGTGAGGACAACGCCACCTTCACGAAGAGACGAACGGACTGGGAATCGTACCGGCAGCACCTGCAGCAGTACATCGCACAAATTTCCAGGCTAGAAACCGTGGAGGACGTTGAGAGGGCCATCATTACCCTAGAGGAGCAGATCCTGGAAGCAACACTTCATCACTTCATTAATGTATAAAGCTGTAGATAATAGAACGCCAGCATTATATACATTTTTAGATTTAAAAAAAGCGTTCGACACTGTCTGCCACAAGAGGTTGCTTGAACAGTTAGAACGATTGGGCTTTAGGGGGACAAGTTACCGTCTGTTTGAAAATTACTTACAGGAAAGAAATCTGTATGTTAAAATAAATGGAGAGCTCAGTGATTCGGGAACTGTAACATATGGCGTGCCACAGGGTACAGTTCTCGGACCTATTCTCTTCATAATTTACATGAACGATTTGCTTTCTATAAACTTTACAGGAAATGTTCTATCGTTTGCTGATGATACAGCAATTTTTCTTGAAGACACCACTTGGGAAAACCTAAAAGAAAAAGCTGAAAGTGAATTAACATTTATTAAAAACTGGTTTGACAATAAGAAGTTGACTATTAATTATTCTAAAACTTACTTTTTACCTATTAGTTCATATCAAAATCAATTACCAAATTTCTCAGAACTTAATATTCTTTCTAGACTAGCTCAAACTAAAATAAAATCGGTTAGTAATATAAAATATCTAGGAATCTACTTAGATAACTATCTCAGGTGGGATGTGCACGTAAAGAATACCCATAAAAAACTAAGGGGTTTATTGCACAAATTTTAAAGTATTGCGAGATATACTAAAAATAAAAGAAACAATAATAGTATATAAGTTCCTGGTGGAATCTATATTAAGATATGGTATCATAGGATGGGGAGGAGTTGGAAAGAGTATTCTAAAACCGTTACAAAGAATACAAAATCAAATAATAAAAATAATTTATAGTAAAAATATAAGATATGCTACAGATATGTTGTACAATGAATGTAAATTATTTGACATAAGGCAATTGTTCTAGTGTGGTACTCCTAAATCAATTTAAAAATAAAAATCAAATGCTATTTGTAAGTCATGATTACCACACAAGAAGTAATGAAAATAAAAATCAAATTACATTAAAGTCAAAAAAACTTTAGGGCAAAGATATTTTAAATATTACTGTTCGAAAATGTATAATTTACTACCATCAACATTGAGAAACAAAAAGTTTTATTTACCTTTTAAGAAATCAGTCAATGCATGGATACTTGAAAATACACAAACTCTTAACCTAATTATAGACGAGGTATTAACTAAAGTAATCCTTAAGAAATTTTTTAATTTTTAATAAGTTGCTCACAATATGTATATTTTATTTTATAATTGAAAATTTAAATCTAGCTTTAGATACAGTCATAATTAAATCACATTTTAGATTATAAATAATAAAGCTGCATTTAAAGGTGCGCACACAAGTTTTGCAATCAAAACTTAAGCGCACATTTTTGTAGTTATTTCTCTTTTGTAAAATTTTCTCTCTTTCTCTGAATAATAAAGTTATTATTATTATTATTATTAATAAGGGCCAGCACGACGGAAACAGAAGTAAGAAGACACCCAGCACAGATGGCGAACCTTCCAGAGGTCACCAGGCAGCTGATAAGGGACAGAAGGAGCGCCAAGAGACGGGCTCAGAGGACCAGGCTCCCCGCCGACAGAAGGGAGTACAATGTCCTCAGCCGAAGAGTGAAAGCCGCCCTCCAGGAACACCGTCAGGAGGGGCGGCAACGCCACCTTGAGTCACTGGATCCACAGGACAGAAGCATGTGGAACACACAACGTGCCCTGCGAAACCTAAGGAAGCCTATGCCCCCGATTTACGGAGAGCGAGGGATCGTCTACACTAACCAGGAAAAAGCCGAGGCGTTCGCCGACAGCTTAGAACTGCAGTGCAGAGAGAACGAGCTCGATGACGAGGACGAGGACTGGGAGGACGACGTCGAACGCAGAGTACGAAGGATCCGCCGCCTGCCAGATGACGACCACATCCGTCCGACTACCCCCGAGGAAGTCAAGGAAATCCTGAGGAGCCTAAAGCCGAGAAAAGCTCCGGGATGTGACAAGATAGGAAACATCGCCCTCAAAAAGCTGCCCAGGAAAGGAGTAGCGGCGCTAGTAAACATCGTAAACTCGATGTTAAGGTTACGGCACTTTCCAGCCAGGTGGAAAAAGGCCGATGTCATTATGATCCCTAAACCAGGGAAAGAACTAATTTTCCCGTCTTCTTATAGGCCCATCAGCCTCCTCCCAGCCATGAGCAAGGTTGCAGAACGGGTCATCTTGAAGAGGCTAACAGAGAAGACAGAAGAGCTAAACATCATCCCGGATGAGCAATTCGCATACTGAACAGGACATTCCAGGGAACTCCAAGTGCTTCGCCTCACCGAGGAGATCACCAAGGGGTTCAACCAGCGTCAAGTCACCGCGGCGCTGTTCCTAGACGTCGCCAAAGCGTTCGACAGGGTCTGGCACGACGGTCTCCTAGCTAAAATGATGAGTATAGGTTACCCCATCGAACTCGCCAAACTAGTGAGATCCTACCTACACTGCAGGCAGCTAAGGGTGAAAATCTCGGACCAACTCTTCACCTACAGGACCGTAGAGGCGGGAGTTCCGCAAGGATCGGTGCTATCACCGCACCTGTTCGCCATCTACACCTCTGACCTCCCCCGGACCGACCACACTGCCCTAGCCCTGTATGCAGACGACACCGCGCTGATTGCCAGATCCTGGAAAGCCAAGAACGCAACCAGAAAACTCCAGGAAACGGCCACACTCCTGGAAAAATGGTGCACGAAGTGAAAAATCGCAGTCAACGCCGACAAGAGCCAAGCCATCCTCTTCAGACGAGTGCGGAAAGAAACTCCCACAGAACACGTCTCCATGAACGGCGAGGACATCCAATGACACGACACCGTCAAATGCCTTGGCGTGGTCATGGACAGAAGCCTAACGTGGAGACAAAACACGGACGCCATCACAGCCAAGGCCCGACGTACGAGAGCACTCATCTACCCAATGACAGGAAATGGGAGCCGACTCGACATGAGGAATAAGCTCACGCTTATCAAGACCCTCATCAGGCCGCAGCTGACGTACGCCTCGGTAGCGTGGGGCTACCAGGCGAAGTCCTACATGAAGAGAATCCAGGCAGTGGAGAACATCGCCCTCAGGACGGTAGTTGACGCCCCATGGTACGTGAGAACCGCAGACATCGTCAGAGACCTGGAGTACAACACGGTCACTGAAGTCATCCGGGAACGAGCGAAGAAGCTGTACACCCAAGCCGAGGGGCATGGGAACCCGCTGATCAGACAGGCCACTGATTATGACCCTGCCGACGCCCCGAGGCACAAGCGACCGAGGGTACAGCTACTGGACAACGGGTAAGCATAACCTTTATTTCCTGCTAACAGATCTGTTTCAGACACGCCAGGACGGACCACCACTACCAGAGACATGACGTTTTTCAACCCTAACCCAACCTTCTTGAGGGCGTCGGGCAACATACCGTCCAACGCCCGTTGTCCTACCTGTTCCGTGGAGACCGAAAGTGCTAAAATAAGCACTTAGGTTTCCACACTCCCGAGCTACACAGCTCATCCTTACTTTTCCGACGATCCGGGGTAGGATATCAATTGATGTCCTATGTACCGGCAGTCAGTCCCAGCCAAAACTTCCTAAACCCAACTCGACCGATGACTACCCCCGGGGGTGATAAGCTGGCGAAGAAAGAGAACATCAAGACAAGAAGAGCTTCAGAAGAGACCTCAGCCAGCGAGGTTCAACAGCCAGGTCCAGGGGAGGTCCGCAGAAAATACCACGACACATCTCACATTTGTGAGCTGGGTCTGGTAGAAGTACGCGGGCCCACCTATCACGAAGGCCGGTCCAGGTCTACAGACATAATCTAGGTGCAAAGAGTAATAGTCCTACTCGGCCCTAGTTATCGAGACCGACATCCAGCCAATGGATATTGGCGCGTTGAAGGGACGTGCAGTTCGGTTAATGGTAAATCCTCTTTAAATTCCGAGGCCTCCGAGGGAACTAACAAGCGTTCAGATATTTTAGGTGTGCCTAAAATCCATCCAGAAGGGATTTGTTGCGTCAGTAAGATGAGCAGGGTTCACAAAAGAAGAAAAATTGCACTATGGGTCTATGTATCTGGCAAATTTGTGTAAATAAAAAGAAGAGAAATCGAACAACAAGTTGATGAAAACATGGATCCTAGAGAAAACAAAATATGGACATATTTTATTTTAATGGATTGTTTATATTTTACGTCCTGGCGGAGTTTAGCTACAGCTCTTCCACTCAACACGGACGGCAAAATGAGATGCCGTTCATCCATCCAAGTGACGGACTCGACCAACGCTGCTTAACTTTGCCGATCGAGGTCTCAGCACTTAAACGGATAGGTATAGTGCTGAAAACCTATAATTGAGAAGGGGGTGCGAGGCGAGACGCTAAGAAGGTGGACCACTCTCTCTTTTAATGTACGCGACATAAAAGACGTAGAGCTTTCATCGAGAAGAAAGGTGCCAGGTGAGATGCTAAAAAGACAACCCCCCAAACCTTCTCTCTCATTTTAATACACGCGACATAATAGACGTAAGACGTGATCATGCATCGCCACTGTCCACCACTATTCCCACTACGTCTGCGATTGTTTTCATTTATCGTTTTCATCTACAATACTTCACTTCATATGCGTTTAATCCAAGAACTAAGGGCGAATGAGCAGGATGATTTACAAAAATTATTTACCGGCCACGACAATGAGAAAACTTAAAGTGCTAGAACACAAATTTATGCGCCTCATTTCAAATTCTGGAAGGTACACATCCCTCAGAGACCTATATGCACGTTGCAACGACATAACCCCGCTAGCGGATTACGTCCAACAGATCTCTCAAAACTTCTACTCGTTCAAACTGGACGATAGTCTGCTAACAAGACACATAACACAAATTAGACAGCATAATGCCGCATTTCGGATTAAACACTCTCTACCATACCAGACGTTACCGATTTTCCGGCAACCACTATAGCCAAATTTCAACAACCATACCTTTTTCTAACCCTATCCACCTTTTGCTAGTATTTCATACCTCTCGCTCATCTTTACTCATTTTCTGTCCCCCTCTTCCTTTTTGTTTGTGTATTTTTGTCGCGTTTGTTTGTTTTTATTCATTTCTTTTTGTACATTTTTGTTTCTAAATTCATTTCACGTCATCAATCTTTTTCAGAAAGCAAACCTTTTCGAAATAAAAAATTTTAAAATCAAAGTTTCGGCCAGCCCTGCGCAGCCCCGCATTGCAGTATCTCGCGGAAGGTACCTCATTTGAGTTGTGGTGCTTGCATTCAGATACAAATTTTTTTTGTGCGCGAGTTCTTTAAATGTAAGTGTAGTTTTAAGTTTTGTTAAGCTTGTTTTTCAAGCATGGTTCAATGTTACTACCTATTTTATATGTTTGTAAAAAGGAGTTTAGGTTAAGTTGTTTTTACTTGTTGTTTTCGCTGTTCCAGACAAGTTCTGCCCGATCCTGCAATCCTCCACCGCGTCAACGCGGTGGTTGCACGATCGGTTCCGGAGCAGGTCCTGGAGAGGCAACTGTTTCTATGTTAATATGAATCAATATCTTTTGAATTGAAATTGAACTGAATGCGTACCTGCAACGATCTGCCCTGTCACACATCGGATGTTTTACCGATCAAATCGGTCTCACGTCACTAACATAAATATCGATCGAAACATCGACAACAGATTTAGTCCGTGGCGGGACAAATCCTTTAAAATTCCCTTCCATGTATGGGGGCCTATTTGCAGTGATCAAATTCTTTTTTATTTCAGAAGTTCGTTCAATTAAGATGTTTCCAGTATACTCACATCACAATAGACGACAGCATCTTTGGCACTTTTATTAAGAGAATTATTGGTCACTTCATCACAACCAAATATTGGTTTATCGCCAAGACTATTGTTTCTTAGAATAAGGTCAACACGATCGTTGTCGAAAACTACCTTACACCGACGAATATTAATCCTATCTGAACCTCTTTTAGGCACTTTTTACAAGAAGCCAGTGTTAAATCACCTATCGGCCTCGGAATCATCTTAATATTAACCTTGTAATAATAAAAGTTTATGTTGACAGAGTAAAAATTGATTGATTGACATTGACAATCCAATACCACTTTTCGGATAGTAGTGGTGTGAAATAGAAAGAAAACGCAAATAATTCCCCAATTTCAGCTAGTATGTGCACTTTTGCATACGAAAGTAATGTACTGACCGAATTAAATACTTAAAATGAATATTAAAAAATCATTAAATGCTTTTATTTGCTTGGTTATTATAATACTAGTCCGACCAAGAATGACCAACGAATTAGTGTCATTTTAATGAAACAAATTGAATAGCACATTGAGGATCATTTATTTTAAGTTAATCAGTATTATCTTAGCTATGACATTGATTTAAGCCAAAGTAGTCAGCGGTCAAAATGTGCATCGTTAATTTTGTCAAAATCATAGTGTCAAATTAACAAATACTACTAATAAATTACACATCCATCGAAATTTTAGTTCATGTCTAAATTCCAAATTATTAGTCATGGGGATGCTACTACCCGTTCTTGTGGCATATATCGTTCTATGCAATGGAGGATATATATTTAGAGAGCCAAAAGAAGTGGCAAATGGACCTTTGGTGTCAACTTACATTTTTACATTTTCGTCATTTCTTTTATTATGGGATATTAGGCTATATCCAAGATCACTTAGGAAATTGGATTGGTTTAGCCAAGGAATTATTGAGGTAAATATATTAATGTACCATTTGGATAAAACTTCTTATCTCTTTCTCTGTTCAGTTAATTTTTAATACAAGCTGTATATTAGACAGTTCTTATCTAGTTTATTACTATGCAGCAAAATAAATGGTACTAGAACATTTACCACCCAATTCGATAATCCAATGGTTTTTACTGCCTATGCAAGTAACTATTGCAATCTCATTTTGTTCAATATTCTGCTTCTTCTCAATCTTACTTTACCAGATACTGTAATATTTATGTCTATTGGTGCATAATTTTCTTAATGTGAAACTATTTTCTACCTACAAAAATTTTAAATTGTTATGAAATTGCAGAAACTCAAAACGGTAACAATATCATGTAAGAAACATTAACAACATTAATTAGTTTTACCGATACATGCCCAGGCCATTCTTTTTAGTTATAATCATGTTCAAGCATATAAGAAAGCAAATCTCGGAAACGTAATATTATTTATTCCATGTCATTTAATACTTTTTCACTGTCAATGTTTTTGTGTCAGGTTTTTAAAATTTGCAATTTTCTTTCATTTATACTTTTTAAACTAAACATACATAGGACCATCTTGTATCATCTTACAAAACTTTTCAAATTCACCTCATGTTCTGGTAGCCTCTTTAAAATTAATATTAGTATTTTTACTCACTCATCTACAGAAAGAGAAAGTATTTTCAATACTGGAATATGGATACTTTCAAAATCCATATTCCAGATTATGGTGATGTTTTGAAGTCCAAAAGCAGTAAATACATCCGAATTGGTATGCTGTGTATGTATTCGTGTGTGAGTGTGTCTGTCTGTAGGTAGTACGTTTCCCTCGAACGTGTTTATCTAGATGAAAATGGTATGCTGATTGGACAGCTAATGACTGGATTGCGCTTTATTAATAGACTGTATAAGGAACCACAATTGTTAGCCCAGGCGGTATCTGCTTAAAATCGCCTATGTTTGGGTGAATCGGGTAGTATGGCAGATTTTTGGCTTAATCGCTCCTAAAAATCATAAGAAATGATAATTTCAAAGACGCTTCTTAAAAAAAATCATGATGATTCGTTTCTTAGAACCGGTATTATAATAGACCAAAGTTAAACTCAATTTATTTCGTCCTAAATTGTTTTGTACTGCTTTAGGTTTCTAATATATATTTTTTAAATTTCTATGTGTTTTAGCAAAAAATGTTTTAGATAAAAGTTGTAGGTCTAGATGAGTACTATCCAACGATATACCGCATGTACATATTTGATTCGAAATAAAATTTTGGATTGATAAAAAAAGTTTACCCATTGAAAATTACCACAATTTCGAAAGTCCGCAAATTAAAATAAAATTTTTTTTAGAAATCTCAAAAATACAAATATCGGAATTTTTAAATGTTTCTTCTAAGAAAATAATATTTGTTATAGATTTCGAGGTTGTTTATAAAGAATTTGTAAAAAAATGAAGATTTTTAAAATTAATTTGAAAAAGCTCCAAAAGACGAAATAAATTAATGAAACATTAAATAATACAAGCATATTCGTTTTTTATAGAAAATAGTTTATTAACAACTTATACTAAATATTAATCATTATAAATTTTAATGATATAAATAATTATGTTTTTATTTTAAAGAGTAATCATGTCTAATTGTCTCCGACGTTTTCGTTTTTGATGTCATTCATTAGTATCATTGGTGGAGCATTTAAGCAGCTAACTCCTTTGCACAGTAAACATGCTATAGAACAATTTAAGCCACTTTCTCTACATCCACAAGCAGAGCGACATCCATTTTTACATAAACAAAAAATCATTTTCAATAAATTTTCAGAAGCTGGTGAATGGTTCATTGTAACTGATATTAGTGAATTATCTTTTTTTTTTTTCATCCTATTCTTTTGGCAACATTTCATGTCCCATTCACACATACTGGACTTTTAAATACACATTTTTTATATGTTCTGAACTAGCATCGAGTGTAGGTATCACTGAAGCCTACTTGACACAAGTATTTTTACTTGTAGTTTTAAGAAACGATTGGTCTCGAAAATTATTTATACTTTCTTGATTTTTAGGAGCGCCATATAATGTTAAAGCATATAAAATACCCGATTGCAAGATATTAGTGATGTCAGTATTTGCATCAGTAAAGACAACAGCAGCATCTTGTAAATCTGTACGATTTTCGAATAATTTAGCAAATTTATTTTTACCCCTTTTGTAAAACGCTGAAGTTGTATCACATTCAGTTAATGCATGTAAAAACAAAATATGATTATTACACAATGGCATGTTTATTCAAGACTTTTATTAGAGTACATTTTTGCGGATACCGTGCCTTTTGCCGGTTTGAGAACATATATTTCTCTATGAGGAGGTGTTAAAGCTGTCAACAAAACTAACACATCAGTATCTTCAGCAACAACAACATTTTCTGTTTCAACATTAATTCCCGTTTGTATGATTAATGTATCAGCATCGCCTTCTACTTGACACTAGAAAATATTGTTATCAGCTAGTTTCTTCCTTAACATTTCGATGAATCTGCTTTTGTTGTGACTGTAAAAGGAATATACTATACTAGAAGTAACGTCATTTTCATTTCAAAATCATTAGGGGAAAGTTTCAAAGGGTAAACTTTTTACTTTATAGTATAGGAAATTGAAAAAACCCGGAAGCATTCAAATCCATACACTATAGCTGGGGTCCGAGGTATAAACCTAATAGCACTGGACTAATGTTGATGGTACCTATTGTTCAACAGGGAAAGTAATAATTTTCAAGCTTTGCGTCAATCACACTGCGTACATAAAGGCCATCATTTAATAAAATCCGCTATAATTGTTGCTATAAATGGTTACATATTGGCCATACATGGACCACATTTTTCCGAGTCTCGGAATAATGATTCATCGATGCTAAGAAATGGATTGGAATGAGACAGATATCGGATCAGAAACTGGTTTTTCGAAAATGACATTTTTGTTGTTGATAGGGGCTACAAAGATGCAGTACCACTGCTGGAGCAACTAAGCATATATCACAAAATACCTTCATGACTCTCCTCGTGGTGTAAATTGATTTTGAAAAATTTACACGTCCTTGAGAAATCTCCCTTCTTGAACTTTCTTGAGGAGCTATCAATCCATCCTCATAGAGAATATCTTACGATAGTTGCAGTACTAGACGATATTGGATAGAATAAGATAATATTAATTTTTTGGAAGTCCTTTTTCGATGGAGCTTTTAAAATGACGCCTTGTGAATCACGTTCACTTCTTGTGAAATTTCGATAGTTTTGAATAGGTATCATAATTATTACTGGAAAAGATAATGATGAAACGACGTGCATATACTTTATTATGGCAGGTCCAAAGAATTTGAAAAAAAAAATTCGAAGTGGATTTTCGTTGCGTTGCAAAATATTTATCCGATGGCATCTTTACATGTCACACGCAGTTCCTGCAAGATATTTTCGTCGGATTTCACTGCAGTTCCGCAAAATCCCGCTGACGGAGATTTTCACTGGCTTCGCATGGGTCAATATTTAGTGCATGTAGGTTGGGTCTTTAACAGGCCCGATAACATTTTTTCTCCTGAACAAAAATTCAGTATATGGCACGATAATAAAGTATTGCCAAACCTAGAGATCTGGCTGGCAATACGATTTGTTTTCCTAGACCAATCCATTGATTAGAATAAAGTTCAGTTAAATTTCACCGGCATCGATAAGTAAGCTTCATCTTGCTGATACCAGAAGCTATTTCTGGGCAGACCTTCGTTGGAGAACAAATCAGCCACATTTCATCCTGAATAAATTACCACTTCGCATAGCTAGCAAAATGTATATTTTAGTTAAGCTCCAGTCAAATTAGGCTGGTTAGTAGTGGCTGGTAGTAGCACCAGCAACCAGCGGCTGGATTGTGGTCAGTCATCACTGCTCTACATGCGGCTGCCGTGAAGTACACCAATACCAAAATAACTATCACGTGCGAGATACTTCCTGCACTGGTGCGGTCAGACTGAGCTGGTGGCTGACGGCAGCGACGACGAGTGAATCATGCGATCGGCTGCTTGCTGTTAAAGTTGAACATGTCTGACTTCACTAACCGCTGGTATATTTTCGCCGGCCAGCGAAACCAGCAGCGCTATTCTTGACATCCTTCGCAGTTGCGCGTATACGTGTTAATGCGAGCGGTGTATTTGCGAACACTTCCAACAGATGGTATTCTCGACGGCACTTCGCATATGTATACGAACGGAATCAATCGTACGTAAAATAACACTCGGCAACATCGCAGTTTCGAAAAATATTTAATTTCACGCTGTTTGGGATGATAGATTTGTCGGCTGACATTTCTTTATTGTTAGTTTGTTGTAGGTTATATTTGTATTCACAAAGAAAAATATTTTTTTGCTAATAATTTATTGTGTAATGGAGACTCCACGCAGAACTGTTAGTGCTTCTATTGAACAAAAGCGGTTAATACCCTGGAATTTATAAAGAAAAATCCAAAACTCTCGTCTGGTAAATTTTACTCAAATCGGTAGCTCTCCTTTGTGGTCTCATAAATGGTTCTAGACTAAGAAATCTGCATAATTCCTCAGACAACTCTTTTGTCGCTGTACGAGGGCTTCTGCATTTTCCATATTTTCAATGTTCGCAATATATTATAAATCAAATCACAATACAAGAGACTTTTTGATTTATACCATATCACGAACGTAATAAATTTTCATCATTCGCATATTTACCGATTGTCAAAATCCACTCGCTGTTTAATGCGAATACTCGAATGTCTTGCGAATGATCAAGAATATCTAGTATGAGTTTTCGTTCGCATTATAATGGTATGCGAGCAACTTTTAAATATGCGAACAGTCAAGAATAGCACTGCAGGCATTATTTTTGTGATCACACTAGGCTATCTGGTAGCGGCTGGCTAACTAGCTGCTGGCAACCAATGTAATGTGACTGGGGCTTTATGAAGCAAGAGCTGCTGAATTGTTCACTCAGCATCTGAGGACCTCCTTCAAGTCTTATAGTGTGTTATCCTATTTACGGAGACAACCCTACACCGGGTTCGGGTTCTGGCAGTGGAGGCGTTTTCGTATGAGGGCTATTTTTTGAATATCACTGTAGACAATCAAAAGTTTAAACATTTAGAAAAATATGATGTGTCTACAACCGTGTGGTAAGCAGGTAGTTAATTTGCGTTCGGTATCTACCACTTTACCGCACGTGTGCTGTAAAATGTTGCAGTAAAAGTTATGTTTTTGATGTTTGAAGAAAACGTAGTTTATTTGCCATAAAAATACATGGTGAGCTTGTTGTCACCGCATTTGTGAAATTGCAATACTCGCTTTTGCTCGTTTTGCAATTTCACACACGTACGGTAAAAACCTACCTACCACACTTGTTATACAATATGCTATTATAAATATAATTTATCACAGATGCACTCTCTCGCACTATATCTAAAGTGAGAGATAAAAATTACGCGCAAAAGAAAAGAAAGCTCCTCTTTATTCACTTTTAGAGAGACGTCAATTGTTGAGCTGTTACCCTCTCACTCTATATGTTGTTTTCAGCTTTTCCGAAATCCATATCCCTACGTCAATTCTAAGACGTCGGTATAATAGATCTTTTTTGAAAATCATATCAATCACGATTAAAAAAAGAGTTTTTTTACTAGAAATCTTTACGTATTTTCCTAAATAAAAAATATATACTACCTATATTAAATTTATTAATACTGACCTTATTAATTATTATTTACGATATTTTTCAGTATTTGATTGCAGGCTTTTTGTTAGAAAACCTATTGATAGACTTTTGGTTTCCTTTGGAATCAGGGGCTCTAACTGGATTAAAAAGCCTAGCAACTTTGATAGAGGAGATGCTCCAAAAAGGTCACTGGCATTGTGGTGAAATATGTAATATTTTGAGAAGCGAAAAAACTGCATTTGCAGCAAGTTACATTATAAGCACGTTTTTTCTCCTTGCCGTGCTGCATGCGACGAGGGCGATAGATTTGAGAGAACTGTTGGAGTAAGTTACCATTAAGAAATATTTCTTTGTTTAAATTTTCACCGGTGATGTTCATTAACGCAAGGTTTAAATTACAATTAAAATTTATTTTCCTACAATTTCCTAACAAAGCATTCATATTCACTTAACATAATAGCTCAACTAGCAATTTGATGTTTTGTAGAAGCTAAAAGAATGTTTATGGAACATTTTTTATAGAACAAGATTGTTGATATAAACATTTCTAAAACTATTTAGTTCTTTAATTTATTTTATTATGGCTCTCATAGGTGTTATAAAATAATTGTGTAAACGTTTACATACAATTTTAAAATATGGTAGACGATAATTATAAAATAGTTTTATAGCAAACAGTTATAAAATTTAAACCTGTTTTTGTAATATATCAATTATAAAATTTTATAAGCATTGGGTTATTATCACCATTGCTACTTTTTTGTTATGTGCAGCAACAACAACAGAGGTTATTTATTTTATAAATGTTTTTGCAGACAATAATAGTTCTCAAAATAGTTTTAAAATATTACAAAGGTAGCTAGATCTTATGTGACTATATATGGCGGCGTAACTAACAACATATTTAGTGAAACATGAGATAAAAGTTATCTGATTAAGCAAAGCGATTTTGGACTGCGAAGAAAATTTTTCTGTGAAATATATGGTATATATACAATGAAATTTTAAAGCGCCTTAAAAATAACGAATATTTATCGAAATAAAATTAAAAAAAGTGAAAATAATTTTTTTGTATTTTATCTTTTTGTGGTGTTGTTTAATTGTGTTTCGTAGACGTATTTCACAATAATAGATTATCGCTAAAATGTTTGTATCGCAATAATTTTTATTTTTAAACTATTTTTATTTTCCAAAATGGCCGCTATAAAAATAATTCAAACATAATAACATTATGGCGTCCATCTTATAAAGCATATTTATAATTATAAAAACACTTATAGAATAAAGATATTTTTCCAAGAAATGTTATATATCAATAAACTGACAGTCTCCGAGGCAGTGCTTATGGAATTTAAAAAAAATATAATTGCTCCGAAAGAACATCTTATAAAACATATATACAACAACGTTTTAATGTTTTACAAAAACTCTATTTGCAATCCTTATAGAGCAATACATTCTGAAGCTCTTCTTAGTCGAGCTAAATAAACGGCAAATTTGTATCTCAGGGATCTTTTATTCACTTGTTTATTAACAGTGGAAATAAATATAATAATTGTGTGTTTGTCTTTAATCCAACTATGTAATATTGTGTACCTACATATATAGTTGTAACTTTAGATGTGAGACATCCGTTGATGGGCGAATAAACACCTACCCATGTTTTATAAAAATGGTAACGAACATTTTATAGTCTTTAAAGACAATGTTTAGTTTGTCAAATATTTTATAAGTGTTTTATGACAGCAATGTGTGCTTCCTTTATATAACAATTGTTTAGCAGTTACAGCAGAATACAATATGTTCCTTGAAATAATATGTGTTATAAAGAATCCTAATAAAATTGTTTTATTATTGCTTAGCTAAACTTTTACAAAATAGTTTTATAGGCATTCGTCAATTGGCCAATAAGTGCTAGGGGTCATTATTATAAATCAATTTTGTTCCGTGAGCAAAAACATCTTATAATAATTGCTGTATAAACGTTTATAAAACAGCGAAAAACAAATTGTACAAAATGCTTTATAATTTAGCTATAAGAACATTCTTAGCACTTATTAATATGATAATTTAGTTGCGTAAACTAAATAATCACCTTGGCAGTTTTAATAAAACAAAATAGCTTTTGCAGAACAGTAATGCAATAGTAATAAAATAAAATTATCCTATTATTTTAAACCTATAGAGCAACTTTGTTAGTTGGGAGGTCCAAGCAGCCCTTAAAGCTCTTGGATCCTATCGCTGTAATTCTAAAGCAGTGCCAAAAAGCTCTAACCCAATTGGGTAAGAACAACAAACTGACTCTGGTCTGGGTGCCTGGCCACTCTGGGCTGGAGGGCAATGAAATTGCCGATTGTCTAGCTAGAGAGGGTGCGGCATCAAAATTTATAGGACCAGAACCAGTTCTTGGCATATCTTCAAACACTGCCAAAACAAATATCCTAGACTGGGCTGAGAGCAAGACTCTCCACCACTGGCAGGAACTACCAGGATTAGCTCATTCGAAGGAGTTCATTACAAATCCTTCGAAATCAAGAGCTAAAAAACTGCTAGAGTTGAATAGGTTACACCTAAGCACTCTAATCGGCATATATACTGGGCACTGCAGATTAAATCATCACTTACACAGACTTGGACTGGTGGAAAACACCGAATGCCGTCTGTGTCTAGAGGAAGATGAAACGGCAAGGCATGTCCTGTGCACTTGTCCTGCTGCAGAAAGAACCAGGTTCTCATTATTTGGCAAAGGTCAGCTTTTGCCTGAGGACTTGGACAATCTCTCACCCAACAAAGTTATCAGCTTTATTAAAAGGCTGAACCTATTGGGTGAAATATAAATTAGGAGAAAGCTACAATAGACCTGATTGGTCGCGGTGGAGGGTCTGGTATAGACCCACTCACATTTCAACCTAACCTAACCTAACCTAGTTGGGAGGTGATAAAATAAACAATGCAGTCAAAATAGGATTTGAAGTGGAACTTTTTCCATAAACAATTTTATGGTTGAAACCTGTTGGGGAGGTGCTAAGAAGTACCCAAAAATGTTTTGTACTTCAAAGACAATTTAATTTTTTAACCGCGTTTTTCAACCTAAAAATATGAATAACTCGAGGTTCTACAAATCGACGTTTAGTGTAGGTCTTAGGAGCGCAACCATAACCTACAAAAATGAAAAATCTGGTCAAAAATTGTTTTTTCTTTATTTTGCTGTCCAGAGCCGCTGGGTGAACCAATTAGCTTCAAACTATTAGAACATCTGCCTTGTGCTCTAACAAAAACACCCTGAAAATTTGAAAATTTAAACCCAGTGTGCGCAATTGAATTTGTTATTTAAAATTTGAACTGGCCGCCATTTTATGCCATTAAGTTCAAAATGGATCATTTTTATTGTAAAAGTTAGGTCTCGATGCCAGCTTTTTGATGCCGTAAATTTTTTTTTTAAACCAATTTTGGCAATTTTTGCATTTGTTTAAAATTCAATTAACAAAAAATAAATTTTAACGGCCAATTTGAAAAAAAATTTTGACCAAAATAAACCCTTTTTTTTATTAAAATAAAGGTATTAAAATTTTCTTTATGATCTGATAAAAGATTTTCCAAAACGGCCGAAAAAATTCTATTTTTGATTATTCAACCAAATACCTATTCAAATAGTACACCCCACCTAATACTACATAATTCCACCCGTCCCGTAAATTCTTTGTAATTCTTAGAATTTCTTCAAGGAGTTGTATGACTCTGACCACATCAATCTTTCCAAATCATTGTGCCACACTTGCTGGTATAAACTTGCTGTTTTATATAGTGTGCCCGAAAAGTAAAAATCCATCATTGTTAAATCCGGACTTCTTGTTGGGTATGACTGTGGCCTAAATCCAATTTATTTTCCTCCAAATATATTATTCAAATAATTCCTTATCAAAAGAACTGAGCGTGAACTGCAACCGTCTTGGTGATAATAATGTTTTGTCTTTTAGCCAAATTCCTTTCATCAAGTTAATTTTGTAAATAATTTTTTAATATTTCCAAATACGCATATTGATTTAAATTTCCATCCAAAAAATAAAGTCCAATTATCCCATCGTATGCAACGGCACACCAAACGGCAACTTTTTCTTAATACTGCCTTCTGCTATTTATTTTAAATTTGGATTTTCATCTGACCAGTACCTACAAGTTTGTGAAGAAACGACTCGGTTAGTGGTAAATGACGCTTCGTCCGAAAAAATAATGATCTTTTCAAAATTTTCTTTCCATGATACACTTCCCCTCCAATCCATAAACAAAAGTTCAATGGTTTTCCTTCCTCGTTTGGTTCGAAAGTGTGAAAAAATTTAGGTTTGTAAGGAATTATCTTATTTATCTTTCATATTTTTTGCAAATGTGATTTGCTCACCCAAGCAACATTTACCGACTACCGACTACTTTTTTACTAATTCCAATATCAAAATGAGTGCAAATAGTAGTCGGATCCCTGCTAGAAATACCGCATTATTTATCATTATTATCCAATGGTGTCATAATGGTGTTTTTAGAAATTTTTATTCAATTAATAGTGGAGTCAGACCAGCAAAACATAAGGAATTGTTTCCAGTGTCAATTCTTTTTTATTAACATGTTAGTTACATCAAATACTATACGAAATGGACATTTTCTACTTCTAGCAACCGCCGCTACGCAAATTTTCGGCCATTTTGTGAAAAATCGATCATTTTGGTCTTTCTTTTCAAATATAGATAAGTATATCTCGGTATGTGTACGTCCACAAAAAGAAAAAAAAATGAGGCTGTTCGTTATGATATAGGCTATCAGAGGTTATAATATGAAATTTCTGTCTGCACACATAACCCCAAAAAAAAATTAAAACTGAAAAACTGCTAAATTTCGGTTTTTTGGTTATAACTTTGGATGTTTTAAGTGAAATTTGATGAAATTTTCAGAAATTATACTATAATAATGTGAACAATGACTGGTTAATATTTCAAGTCAAAACATCTAATACAACTCCCAAAAATTGACTTCAAATTTTAAAATTGATTGGCTAATAACTTTTGTGCATCGCTTCGTATGAGGTTCTTTTTTTTTTAAGTAGGTTTTTTTATGCACTTTATGAAGGTGAACAACAAAAAAAATTTAAACTTGAAAAAAGTGAAAAGAATCGATTTTAAATTTTTATTCATATACAAATTCAATTATCCATTAAATTAAAACATAATTTTTCAATCGCAAACTCCTCTATAAAATCCTGATTTCACTATAAGGAACGTAACCAGACTGCTACTCTCCGGGCTATGTGCCCCGTCGAGTGCTGAATTACAAATTACAAGCCTGGCGCATTAAGTGTAATAATTGCATATTACCAACAGAACGCTAATGCTTCGATTGCAACAAACATCAGCCGAAAGACTGATCATACTTAAAGGCGCTCTCGTGCCCGTCGTTCCACACCACTTGCAGACTGCCGTTTCGAGCTGTTGGCTCTCGTCAGTGCAAGGTAGGCATGTGAAGACCGACACGGGGATCTTTTAACCATTTGGTACATCTCGGTATCTTTAGGACAGCGACATGTAAAATAGTCAGCAGGCGCCATCTAGCGGCACGAGAGCTCCTGTAAGTAGGATCAGTCTTTCGGCTGGTGTTTGTTGCAATCGAAGCATTAGCATTCTGTTGGTAATAAGCAATTATTACACTTAACGCACCAGACTTGTAACTTGTAATTCAGCGCTCGACGGGGCACATAGCCCGGAGAGTAGCCATTGGTTGCAGTCTGGTTACGTTCCTTATTGTAAAATAGGGATTTTATAGAGGAGTTTGCGACTGAAAAATTATGTTTTAATCTAATGGATAATTGAATTTGTACGCGAATAAAAATTTAAAATCAATTTTTTTCACTTTTTTTCAAGTTTAAATTTTTTTTCTTGTTCATCATTATAAAGTGCATAAAATACCTACATTTAAAATAAAAAACCTCATACGATGCGATGCACAAAAGTTATTGGCCAATCAATTTTAAAATTTGAAGTTAATTTTTGAGACTTGCATTAGATTAGAATTTTAACCAGTTATTGCTCACATCATAAAGTACAATTTCTAAAAATTTTATCAAATTTCACTTAAAATATCCGAAGTTATAACAAAAAAATCAAAATTTAGCAGTTTATCAGTTTTTTTTTTTGAGGTTATGTGTCCAGACAAAAATGCCTTATTGTAACCGCTGATAGCCTATATCATAACGAGTAGTCTCAATTTTTTTAGCTTTTCTTGGACCTACACATGTAATGAAGTATACAATACTACAGGAATACTGTATACTTTCATTCCAGTTTAACTTATTTTAATCATGCATGGATCAAGTAGTTCAGTTTTAGATTAGTTCAATACCTGATTAGTTCCTTTGTTAACTTTCAATTCTAACTTCACCAGGCCAGGCCGCAACTTGCGTGCCGTGTGCATTTCGTGCCGGGTGCAAAACCACGTGACCGTGATTTTTGGGTATAAAATAGCTAGCCAGAAACCAGTAAATTCAGAGCTTGACTTTCACCTTTCTCGAGTGTGTTGAACTGAGATAACCGGAAGCTCAAGTTTCTCCGGCATCGTGGCAGCCGCTGGCCAAGTATCTGTTAGGGAGGATCCGAGTGCGTTGAACTGGACCTCCTGTCAGATTGATTCGAGTGTGTTGAACTGGATCTCTCCTGAAACAGATTTCTTGGTCGCGTCTGTTATGTCCTGGAACTTCGATTAGAGAATTGGGGTTACGACGACGTACATAGAGGAAATATGTTACACTCTCTCTCTCTCTCCGATTACTATGATGTACTTATGTAATAACAAGATTGTCGCAACCTAAGCCATAAAAGATATGGCCACACTGTACATATAATTATTAGGAAAATAAATGTCTTATTTTGGATCTGGATTTTAATTAACATTAACATTGAACCCTGGAATAATCTCCAAACCAGCTACCCGAGCAAAACAAGCATCACACACATACCGAGATATACTCATCTATATTTAGAAAGAACGACCAAAATGGACGATTTTTCACAAAATGGCCGATTACTTGCGTAGCGGCGGTTGCTAAAGGTAGAAAATCTCCATCTCATATAGTAAGTACTCAATGTTACTAACATGTTAAAAAAAAATTGATACTGGAAACAATTCATTTTTCACTAAAATTTGATGCTTGTCTGACTCCACTATAAGGAGGAAGTCTTGAAAGTCAGTATACTGATTCAAAATACCATTGTTATTAATGGGAAAGTTAAGTGTTTCAATGATGTATCTGTGTGTATATAACTGTTGGTAATATATGTCATTAATATACGTCGATAGTTTTATAGTTTATGACAACTAATGGAGATTTGTGTTTTGTAATAAATGGTACTTTTAATCATGAACAATTTAATGGTCAAATAATTGTTCAGTCGGATATAATGGTATTTACTCCCATTGCTAAGCAATGGTATAAAATTGATAAAATGACATAACTAATTTTTGTTTTTTATGGTAACTTGTACCATTACATCTTTAATGGTAATGATAATTTACTCTTCTTTATAATGACACAATTTGCTATTATATTAAGTGGTATTTAGATACCGTTTAAAATGATATATATTTAATGGATAATTAACGTCCCTATAACTATTCACTAGCATTTAATTGTCATTAATATCATTATCAAAGAATGGTACAGAGATGATAAAGTAAGAGAACAAATTTTATTTGTTTTATGGTAAATTGTATCATTAATATTTAATTGTAATTTACTGTTCCTTTACTAATATATTTAAAGGTAATTTATATCATTTTATTTTAATGGTAATATTTATGACACATAATGTGAGGCACTGCAGTAAAAATATATATTTAAATAAAATATATACCCAATGGACAGTTAATGTGTAGAACTATTTTCACTTGCATCTAATGGTCGTTAATATCATTATCAAGTATGCTTAATGTTAAAAAAATGAGAAATAGCGTCTTAATGGGCATTAATATTATTTATTATTATTAAGGAATGATACAAAAATGATATAGCAAATTTGTATTTGTTTATAGTTACATCACAACTGTTTCAATGTTAATTAATTTTTTTTTTTTTTTCATTTTAATGTAATGGTATTTTTGTATGATATAATGGTATGAGGTGATACATATAAATAAAAATAATGTCATTTAACACCATTAATATTTAATGCTTAATTAATATATCTAACTATACCTACCATTAATTATTTAGCAGCGAGGTTCAATGGTATAAAATTAATAAATTTCTGTTTGAAAAAAATATGTTATTATTAATGATAACCTAATGGTGTTGTTGGCACTTTTTTATTGAATTAATGACATTTTTTGAAAACCAGTTGTATAGTTCAAAAATAATATTGATTTTTAATAGCAACATTAAATGCTTCAATGATATATGTAGGTACATTTTTAAAAATAAAAGAATTGGTTTTATCATTAATATGCTCAGTGGATTAATGCTTACGTGTTAGGCTTGCGACCAAAGAGTCCCAGGTTCAAGTCCTTGTTAGAGTCTGGATGTTTAGGGGCGTTTTCAATTACCATTAATGCATGTTACCATTATAATTTAATTTACCATTATTCCATATGTATGCCTCAACCTCGTAATCATTGATTTACCATTTACTGCACTATTTTACCACTACTACACAATTCTATCATGCCTCATATTTATCATTAGGTTACCAATAATGCACAACGTGATGTATTATTTTACCATTAATACACAAACATATCATACCACATATGTATCATTAGTTTACCAATAATACACACTGAGATGTATTATTTTACCATTGTTACACAATTATATCATCCATCTTTCATTGATGGATGGCAATAAATTAAGTTCCCTTTTATAGGAAATAGTGAAATTATTGGTCTATAGTATTAGGTATTTTAGTACATATTATATATATTATATCATACTTCATAATACATAAACAACACCATCAAAAAACAGAGCATAGCCAATACGAAAGAAGTAAAGAAATATACAGCGACCACTTACCTACCATATATACAAGGTTGTTCGGACAGGATTGGAAGAGTGGTAGCAAAGAAGAACATCAAAGCGATCTACAACGCAAAACAAAAAATCGGACAACAATTTCCTAAATTCGAGCCACCAGAAGAGCTCGACTCACCAGGAGTTTATAGCATTCCATGCTCGTATAGAGAAGTTTACATAGGAGAGACCAAGAGATATATTAATACCAGGCTTAAAGAACATATCAGGCACATAAAGAAGGAAAACATCACTAAGTCTGCAGTTGCGGAACACTCAAAAGAAACCGACTACTAGATTTGACGAGACCAAAAGATTGGCGAGCACGAGACACTAATGGCCATAGCCATAGAAATACACAAATATCAAAATTATTTCATCCGTGATGACGGATTACAGTCATCGTTGACATGGAAATCAATGTTCTGGTCCACTTACCATGCGACATCACTGGAACCAAGCCACGCCTTCTGACGATGCATATAAATAGAGGAGCTCAGGCCAACGGAACTCACTTCGCTTCAGAAGAAGACCAGACAAGATGGTCGAAACGTCAAATATTCAAAATGATCAACGCGGAAGAGAGCCCGGAAACCTGACTGTGGATCATTGATCAGTTAATGGGGTAGTGAAGCGCAAGTTATAGCCTCTCCTACTCAATTGTTAATCTCACCTTCGCGATGAGTTCAATTTGAACTTGGTGCACCCTGTTTTTACTAACGAGGCTCTAACGACCGTGTAAGGGCGGAATAACCCTTACCTTTTGCCGTGAGCACATCCACCTTCTCACGAAGAGTGCGGTAAAAATAACCCACCGCACACAAAGGTTGCTTTTGGAATCGTTTGGTTACCCCATCGTCGCAGTCTCCGTCTGTGTCATGGGACCACACCACTCGCCTTCCGCAACCGAGCTGGTCAGTTGCATACCTGCTCCAGCTACTAAAACTTCAAATGCAGCTTCGTTTTCAGTCGATTAAGGCTTAAAAAAAATGATGGAGCGTTCAAGTGGGACAAAATCATCCGGAAGTAAAATACCCTCCCGATCGGATCTCCGGGGGAGGGTGACCACAGGGACACCTCATCGAATGTCGAAAAAACACCGACAAGTTAAATCCAAGAAAACTAATTCTTTCATCTACGGCACTTGGAATGTTCGTACTTTGAACGACAGCACTCGCACCGATCGGCCCGAAAGAAGAACTGCTCTAATAGATAGAGAGCTTCACCGACTCAATGTTGACGTTGCAGCTCTCAGCGAAACTCGATTTTTGGAGGACGGCTCTCTCACAGAAACGTTCTACACCTTCTATTGGAAAGGTCTTCCCACCAATTCAAGAAGACAACATGGAGTAGGATTTGCCGTTCGGAATCAACTTGTATTCAACTTAACACAAGTACCACAAGGCCTATCCGAGCGTCTAATGCTGCTACGCTATAAGCTATCAGATGGCAACGCGGTAAATCTAATAAGCGCCTAGCCACTCTGGATGCAAGTCACGAAACCAAGGAACGCTTCTATCAACAGCTGGAAGAAACCCTCTGTAGAATACCTAAAACGGAACGACTCGTTATTCTTGGCGATTTTAACGCTAGAGTAGGGAGAGATGCAGACACCTGGCCAGGCATCATAGGCAAGAACGGTTTGGGCAACATGAACGCTAACGGTCAACTACTCCTAACTAAATGCGCCGAACATGATCTAGTTATAACAAACACCATTTTCCGACAAAAGGATAAATTTAAAGGCACCTGGCGTCACCCCAGATCAGGTCACTGGCATCTAGTGGACTATATTATCGTACGTAAGAAGCATCTCAAGGACGTCCAAATTACAAAGGCGCGCATTGATAGCGAATGTTGGACCGATCATCGTCCTGTTGTCTCTAAAATGAAAATTGTTATGAGACCCAAACACCGAAGAACTCAAATAAAACGTAGACCCCGTCTCTGTATTAGTAAATTGCGTGACCGTCGAACAGCTAAAGCAAAAAGCTCAAGAGAATTTGAGTGCACTAGAAGAAAGCAATTCTGTAGATGTCGCTACTACCTGGACACAAATTAAAGACAGTTTAAAAAGTGCGTGTGAGGAAATTCTTGGCACTGCAGCAAGTAAAAAACAGGAGGACTGGTTCAATGATAATGAAGCTTTTATACGAGAACTTCTTGACCGCAAACATATTGCCTTCTAAAACGCTATCAACCACCCCAACGACTCATCAAAAGCAGAAGCTTTTACCCAATCTAAGTATGAAACGCAACGCGAAATCAGAAGAATAAAGAACGAGTGGTGGGCAAGCAATGCCAGAGAAATTCAAAGGTACGCCGATTCACACGACTACAGGAATTTCTTTCAAGGAGTAAAAGCTGTGTACGGCCCCAGTCGGAAAAATATGTGCCCTATTAAAGATTTAAATGGAAATCTCCTCAAAGAAGACCATTAAATAAGAGCCCGATGGAAAGAACACTACTCTAACATTCTTAACCAGCAAAGTCAAGCCGATCACGATATTATAAATCTTATCCCTCAATATGACACCTTCGAAGACTTAGATAAACCACTAACAACGGAAGAGATCTTAACCGCCATTGGGCAGCTAAAAAATAACAAATCTCCCGGCGCCGACTCACTCCCAGCTGAGATCTTTAAAGCTGTGTCGTCAGAGCTCATACCCTACCTCAAAAAACTGTTTGATGTTGTGTGGGAAAGTGGTCAAGCTCCGCAGGAGTTTCGTGATACACTTTTAATCAACCTCTTCAAAAACAAAGGGAGCGCTGCGGACTGTGGAAATTACAGGGGTATAGCTCTCCTGGCTGTTGGAGGGAAGATACTCACTAAAGCGATGGCAAATAGGCTAACACCTGTTATGGAAAAGTTACTTCCTGAAACACAGAGTGGCTTTAGACCAAACCGAGGCACATCGGACCTAATCTTCACACTTAAACAGCTTCAAGAAAAAACACTCGAACATCAAGGAGAAATTCACATGGCCTTCATTGATTTAACCAAGGCGCTTGACTCGGTGGACAGGGAAGTGATCTGGAAAATTATGCTCCGCTTAGGTATCCCTAGAAAATTTGTGGAAGTATGTCGCAGTCTACATACAAACAACAACGCCCAGGTTATGTATAATAATGAGGCAACCGAACCTTTCTAAACCCTCACTGGAGTTAGGCAGGGATGTGTCCTGGCACCCCTACTTTTTAATTTGTTTACCACTGCTCTAACAATTATTGTTGACAACAAACTGACAGTCAGAGGAATAGGTCTCAGATACCGTTCTGATGGCTATCTCTTTAACATAGGGCGCTTTAGAGCTTTCACGAAGACACGCACACGATTCATTTGTGATCTCCAGTATGCGGATGACTGTGCACTTTTAGCCTCTACGCCGGAAGAGCTTCAAGAACTTTTAGATGTGTATGCCCAGAGCTATGATTCCTTGGGACTTAAAATCAACATTGGAAAGACTAAGATTATGTCAACTCCTCATCAAGTGAACCAAATAGACATTACACTTAACGGAAATTCTCTTGAAGTGGTGGATCAGTTCAATTACTTAGGCAACGTTGTTAATGACAAAGCAAACATGGACAGCGAGATTCGCAATAGAATTAACGCTGCATCTAGAGCACTCTGGGGACTTAGAGAGAGAGTATTTGACAACCACGAACTTGCTTTTTCAACGAAAATGGCTGTCTACAGAGCAGTTGTCATTCCAACACTGCTATATGGATGTGAAAGCTGGGTCACTTACCGTCGTCATGTGAAAGAATTAGAACGTTTTTAGCAAAGACACCTCAGAAGTATGATGAAAATCCGTTGGTTCCATCACATATCAAACGTGGAAGTACTCAGGAGAGCAAACAGCCTTCCAATTGAGGTGCTTATTTCAAGAGCACGCCTAAGATGGGCAGGTCACGTTCATCGTATGCATGATAACCGCCCTCCTAAATGTACACTTTATGGTGGATTGCTAAGCGGTAGAAGAAGGCGTGGCGGTCAACGAAAGCGGTTCAAAGACGTTCTCCAGGATTTTAATCCTGCGGTATTCCAGACGAGCAATGGGAACAACTTGCAGCGGACAGAACCGAATGGCGAGGGGTTGTTGCCAGCTATCAAGGAAATGTTGCTGCAAGAAGGCCGAATCCAAGACCTAACCAGGTCTATGTTTGTCCTGACTGCGGTCGACATGTGCTCTCCCGAATTGGCCTCTATAGCCATAGTCGTGTGCACCGTAGATGAATGGGAATTACAATAGACTACACCTTTTACTTGTTTTTTATTACACACAATCTATCGACTGTAACATTTTTTTACACTCGGACTCGAGTAAAGGCTAATAATAATAATAATAATATGCGATATTTTTTAAAGTATTTTTTACAATTTTTTTTAATTTCTTTTGAACGAGAAACTAAAATAGAAGTATTATTTTAATACTTTTAAGATGAACGTAATTTTACCTAGCTTAGCCGACATACATTTATCAATAAAATTGGTTTTGTTTGAATTTTGGTCTTCCCTTCACACGAAATTTACTAAAATCTTTCGTTGGTTCGACGTTGGAATGTTGCTTGGGCACGCCAAGTTCTGCTGCCGTACGTCTTAATGAAATATGACCATTTGCTCAAAACCAAAACTGTTACCGCATCACCTTCATCCAATCTTTTCTTCTCTTTCTCTCGATTTTCAACGGTCCTAGTTCTTGAAAATTTTGTCGTAATACTATTAACAGTAACGGCGCTTATTGAAATCACTGGAAACTGTTGTTAAAAATGCCTGACCTTCCCTTTGTAGCTAATTTACTCCAACCCATAACATTGTACAACAAATATCTTTTGCTCGAGGGTAAGCATTTAAATTGCTGTGCCGATTTACAATAACTGATTAATGCCAAATCTTTGACACATTATAGCCAGTTTGAAGTTTTTAATGCAATATAGACCTGTGCTACGAAATAAAAAACTGTTTGCTTTAATTTTTAGTAGTATTATTATTTTTTTTTATTCACATGCAATGAACGTTGGTATACGGCTTTAACTTTCAATGCAAAATATTTTATTCAAATAAAATTTTTCCGTAAAATTAACAGAAAGACCCGTTTATTACCTACAGTGATTTATTTTCTTCTTAGGTTAACTCTGCGAGTTGAATCCCGTTTGAACTGTAATTTGGTGAAAATCCGTTCTAGGTCAAGTAGACGGAAACTGCATAAAATTAAAGCCGTACTAATTTTTCTTTTGTGTGTATTACACCTATCGCAAACTCTATCCGGGGACAAACTGTATAAAGCATAAAGGTGTATATTAAAAGATTATCAGTTTATTGAGTGACTTTGAAAAAAAGAAATTATGAACGATTTCTCCACCTCGCCTTCCTTGCTAGTTTAAATGAAAAACATTAATTTTAATCTAAAAATATTTCTGAAACTGTAAAATTATTGAAAATGACTAAAATTTGTATCGGAATGCTGTGTTATATGGTAGGTACTTATAATAACTTTCACTCATTTTGCAGGTGCGGACCTGGAGCGTTTTTCAAAGATATAGTCTTCAGGTCTACAAGATTTTTCAAAAAAACAATGAAATCGTATGGGATCATGGTGAAGACAGGAAGGCGGGTGCAAATTAAAGATTGCGCATTGAAGAAAAGTAAGCCGAATAATAAAAGTTCTATGAAGCCAAAAAAGTGCGATTCATTTAGCGAATTCGACCTAAATTTTACTGACGAAGATTATTAATATTTAAAATAAAAGAATATAAATTAGAAACTTGTATACATTGTCCAGTGATCTTGGAGTAGTGCCATCTGTACTGTATTATAAAAAGATTAATACAAAATACAGATTCGTACCTCTCAATCTTTTATTTCATGCTTTATATATTTCTGTCACATGATTTTAAGGTAAGGGTACCAATTGCTGATACTACTAGAGGGATGTTGTAGATTTGTCTGAAAATCAAAATCAAATAAGTCAAGTAAGACAATTCTATAGCGAATATGAATTTTCACATTATTTTAATTCTGAAATATATGAGAAATAATGTAATTTATTAATATATCAAATAGAAATTAATTACTACATATTTTAAATTTCAATACGTATGTACCGGTGTCTGACAGGCAAAAAATTGTAATGAACCAGTACCTGACTAAATAGTGTCCTAATAACTTCGTCTGTATTTTCTTCTAAAATTTTGTCAGGATAATGCTCTCCTTCATAATTGACAATAACATAGGACCCTTTTTATAAAAGGACTTCTCTGCTATTGCTGTCATTAGATTTTGAGTACGGACTCGGTTCATAATAGCTTTTAGTTTTCTCAGTTTTTATTGCAATATTTTTTAGTTTTTTTCCTTTATACTTTCTTTTTCGTTAGCTTTCTCCTTTGACGTTTTCTTTCCAATTTTTCTTTTTCCAGTTTTTGTTTTTCTTCTAAGGCCTTTCGGTGAAAGCTCTCCCATTGCTCCGAAGATGCAACAGGTGGTAGTTTAACTTTCGCCTTTCTCTTTTTCTCTGACTTTGGAGGTTCGGGCCAATATAGTAATGTCTTGAATGGAGAAGGAATATTTCCAGGGATGCTGGTTTAAACTGTATTTTGAGATTTTGATATTCATTTTCTTTTTCTGAAGTAAATTGAAAAGCACACAAATAACTCTGAAATCGGACACTGGGTCACTAACATTAGCCCTGTCTGTACCACTATCTGAAATCCTGTCAGCTATTAGAAATCGCCTAATGTACCAATAGCTAATATTTTCAAAATAGATATGAATTATTTGTAAAACTATTTGATGATTGTATTAAATGATATAGATTAAAATGTCCCAAATAATGCAATAATAATACTTACATCAAATTTTTCATCCAAACGTCTTGAAATTAGTATTGAATTTGAAGAAGTCTTAGTCACGAACTTAAGAAAATTTGAGTGTACACCAGTTGCAGCCATTGCTGATTTCAATGGGGAACAATCCACGCCAGTTCCTAATATATCCAATAGATGGCGCCATATGTACTCGGTTTAATGTCATTCTCAACATATTAACCTTTAAATAGTTTAAATATCCGATTCCGAGAGTTTCTCAATGTCTTATTCGTAAAAGTGAGCGAAAGTGATAAAAAGGATTGTGGTAGTTGATTATTAAATCGTTTAAAAGCGGAGCTGATATACTTTTTTGTATTGACAAACCTGCTGCAAGATATTAATGCCCATTTCTGGTCCATACGTGGACCAGTTTTGGATGTCCATTTCATGCGGCAAATTGTCTCTACTGGACATCTATTGGACGTCCATTGAGTGTCCATTGTATGTGTGCTGGACATCCATTGGATGTCCATGATTTTAAATGGGTTAATCCAATGGATGTCCATTTTGGACCTTGTTGTGCTGTTTGGGGTTGCTCAAAACAAAAGCAGTGTTTATTTCTTATAAAATGATATGTCATTAAATTTCATTTTATTTATTTGCAAAAATATAAACAACCTACTATAAATTGAGAAATAAAACATTTATTTTATAAAATTTTTAAAACAACATGAACCTTGACAAATGTACAACTTGCATGCAACATAAAAATTGTTTTAAATATTTTCTATGTTCCTAATAAACTTCGTTACAATCTCGTTCCCCAATACAGCTCAACATCTAGTTCTCTATCCTGGACTTTTTTTAAATTCAGGTAAGCATATGCTAGTCGAAGATTATAATAAGCTGTTACCTACTTCACTGACCGTTATAAATAAAAGTTTTGCGTTTATGGATTCCTTTTGTTGCAATCTGTATTGATTTTGTTTGCTTATAGTGTGATATAACGTTTTCAATAGTGGTAGAGGGAGGAAATGTTACAAAAATAGTTGCAAGTAATTTTTTATAAGATGTCATTTATACATGCAGTAGTTTTCTAAGCTTGTTACTATAGCTCGCTCCAGCCCTTCGATTCAGTTTCAGGTACTTGCCTGATTTCTTTTCAGTTATCACAAACACTATGGGAAAAACTAAGGACGTCTCTGCGAAAAAGATATTAAACCATTTCTCTTCCGGCGTGTATCATATTAGTAGAAGAGGATGCTTCTACCCTGCCAAAAATGCCCAGATTAAGACAGATAAAAAAATATAAACAATGTATAAGTCTCTTTAAGGATTTATAATCTTACTCTGTGATATTTGGCGATACACTTTTTATAAAGTTTCATAATTTCCCATGTGTTTCTAAGGCTTATTGAAAATATACGAGTTTTAATGAGGCAATACAGTTCTATTTTCATTTTTTGTTTTTACAAGACGAGAAATATTTGAAAGTTTACCAGTTATAACAAGATAATACAGTTTGAATTTTTATGTTATTTTATTACCGTTGATTAGGCAGGGAATTATGATAGATATATGAGTTTTATTAAGACAACGTAGATCAAATTCTGATATCTATGAGTAATTATTCTTTAAAAATACTTAAGAATTTATGAGTTTTTAGGAGAAACTGTCATTCTAATTTATATCATTTCCTATCAGTTGTTCAACAGTCTAGAGTTTTGTGAGAGATTTATGAGTTTTGAAGAGTATAAGAGTATTAATATTTTATTGAAACCTATAAGTCTTTATCAGACATGAAAGGACCCCCCCACACTCACCCCTGTAAAATGGCTTTCGGTCAAATTACTTCAAATTCGAGTATGTTGTATATTTCGAGGTCCTGATCAAAAGTCTCGAGGGACACGGAGCTCCAAATGCCTTACTTTGAGCTGCAGAGCTTTGAGATTGTTGAAAATGGCGTTTTCAGCAGTATCACTGAGACCTATATTGAAAACAATATATGTAGGACTATTATAAGGACCATTTTGTATGTATATGTTTGTGTATGTGGGTGTGTTCGTGTTGTCGTGCATGCGTGTTTATTAACCTTCAATTATTCGTGTATTGTTGAGATCTATCTTCGTTGGACGGTGTGCTGCATCCATAATTGTATTCAATTAAAAATATAGATCTTTTATGTTTTATACTTTTGAATAATACTGCTGAAAACATATTTTCACAATTATTTTGCCTTTTTACAATATAAAGAAAATTGTTACTCTGTAGTTAAGTGCTATTCTTTTTTGTTGTAACACATGATTAAAAGCACAATTCATTAATGGAACAATTTAAAAATAATTTGTCCCTCTATCCAGCACTTAGATATTCTTTTTTTATCATATTTTGATTTTCTACCATATGTCATTATTGACGGATTAATTATAATTGACTGCCTTAGGCATTAAAATATTTTTTTTTCACCGTCAACTGGCGGAAATATGGCATATCAGAATATGCGTTCTTGTTTTGTTTGCAATCTTGCTTCACCTCTACTACAGTTAAGTCGGCTTGACAGCGATGCCAACGTAAATAAAAGAGAAATCGCCATGGCAAGACGGAATGTAATAGAGATGGATTATTCAGCGAGATTGTGCATGTGCATTAATTGCAATCGATCAATAATCGAAGAGATCAGAGCTATCGAATTGAATCGTGCCTGTATGCATTTGAATGTACTGACACAAACGTCTAGCCATACATGCTTTATTTGTGGTGCTATTGCTGATCTGCGGAGACTGACTTTAGAAGCAAGAGTAAGAATCTTTGTCAATCGGAATATCTATATTCCCAAGGGAGTGAGATCTTGTCAGCAGCATTTAGATGATGAAGCCTCTGTAACTATTGTTTTACTACCAGATTTGAGGTTTGTAAATAGACCTTATGTCATTAATAGCGCAAAATTGAAATCCTTTCTGCAAGGTCTCCGTCAAGCATCAACTAAAATCCCTGATTTCTCGGATGAAAGTAACTTGAATGATGCTGATGATTTCAACTGCTTAACATCGCTGACAAAGGATCAGTTCCATCTACTGTTAACGTACTGTGATCCAGTCCCAGAAAATGGTAAAATGAGACATGTTTATAAAAAAGATCTTCTAACATTTCTATGTAAAATCCACCAAAGAATATCAGATGAATTCCTCAAAGTTATATTCCGCTATTCGTCCTGGCAAGCGGACAGCTTGACAAATGCCAACGTACGTAAGTCGTTGATGCCGATATTTGCCACTGAAAATGTGGGACATCAGGCTGTAACTAGGGAAGACTATATTGCCAGACATGCTACTCCTTTTGCGAATGAATTATATAATCCCAATCCTGAAGTTCCAAAAGCGATTGGCTTGCGTGGATCACATATTCTTATATTAACAAGAGTTCAAACTTTCGTACGTTACGACAATCTTTCTCCATGCATAAAGGTCATCACTTGGTAAAGCCAGTGCTAATAGTTGCTCCAGATGGATATACTCTCGCTGTTCACGGACCTTACTTTTCTGACAGCAGGAATAATGATGATCAAATGTTGATCAATGAATTCGAAAATGATGTGAATGGTATTCGAGCATGGTTTCAGGAAAGATACGTTCTTATAGTCGATCGCGGTTATCGCGATGCAGGAGATTACCTCGAGGCATTGGACATTTCTTATTGAATGCCGCACGTACTCCTCCGAGAACGAACTCAGTTCACTACTGAAGAAGCAAATGAAACTCGTTTGATCACGAAAACAAGGTGGGTAATCGAATCTAGGAACGGTCATATAAAGAACGTGTTCAAATTTTTTGATAATGTTATTGAAATGCCACATGTCGAGAATCTCAAAGATTTTTACCATATAGCGGCAGCATTATTAAACAGATTTCATCCCCCTATTCTTATGACAGGTGCCGATGTGCACATGGCGAGGATAAATCCCGTGAACCGAACGTTGTCCAAACGAGTGTCGAAATCGACGGGCTAGGCTAGATGATAATAATATTGCTTTTCCCCGTCTCTCCTTGAATTATTTGAGAAATCTCACATTCGGTGAAGAATGAAGAATTCCAGATCGATGAATTAACGAATGAAAGGGAATAATAGTTTACTCTAGATTCAGGAACAGGTCCAAGTATACGAGATATACATTTCATATAACGAAAATGTAGCAGAAGGTATGGATGAAAATCTCGATAATACCTTGGTTGATGCCTGCAAGACTGGAGCCAGGACTCTCGGCATATGCGCTCATGTTGCGAATGTTCTGTGGTATTGTGAACGATTCATCTTTTGGAGTCTGAAGGACTTTTAATATATTTCAAAAGTGAATGTTAACGTTCACAAAATTAGGGTTCAAGATGACTGTTACAGACGGAGAATAATATAAAAATGTATACTTACTGTTCGTTTTTGCTTAACTGCTGCTCTAATGGTATCTATTGGACGTCGCAACACTATAAACCTAACACTGGATGTACCACACTTTCTTAAAATTATACCTGAAAGGGAATTTCGTTAGAAAACACAATTAAAAGACAATATAAAGTTCAAAAATATATATTGAATCTTCAAAAATTTTTATGTTTTTACAACAACTTTTAACAAACACTAGTCTGGCCCGTGTGCAACACATGGTGAGGAACGGAACGATTCATAATGTACCAACTACCATCCAAAATGCAGTTTTGTGAGCTAACGATTACACAAAAAGATTCAAGAAAAGTTCAATGTTTCTGAAATTTGGTGGGTTTTTTCTTGACTGTCTTATACACGTATTTTTATTTCAATATCAATTTTGGCCGCGCCTCAGAGCTTGAAAATGCTTGAAGCGCTAATACTTCGAATTGTATTCTGCAATTACAATTTTATACGTTCAGGCAAGGCGGTCCCATGCACATATGAGTACATGGTTAAGATACTTTTCTGACACCGAATCACTGAGGAACCGGTTTAGAGCAAATCCAGTTAAAACTCATCATTTCCCCGTCAAAATCGACTGCTAGGAAATGATGGGGGTCCCATGTCGCTAAGGGCTATTTTCGCTAAAACTCACGATATACTTTGGATAGAAGTTGGATTAACTTGTCATATTTAAGAGCTCGTATGAGTTGCAGTGCTTAACAATGTGGATTCGTAAAAGGTTTTTTAATTCTGAAATTTCCGAAGTTCAAATTTTGTTATAGTTTCTAAATTTAGGTGGTTGGGGCGACATTACGTCCCTGTGCAGCGACATTTACTACACCTTCTAAAATGACGCTCCTTGAGGAGTTATGGAAATGTTTGCATAAAAATCGCTCCGTAGAGCGAAAATATGATTTAGAATATTAAGAACCTCTTCCACGATATTTTTACGTGAAGCAAGCTTTTCATACGAAATATTTCCTAAGTCGGATTTTGTTACAACGTCGAAAAGTATACCTACCGAGGGTTTTACCGTGTACTTTGACAGTATCTTGGGTACCCTAGATATGATCCGAATGTTCATTATCAGTCAGTTTCTCTATTGAATACATTTATGGATGCAGCACACCGAGCCCCCCCAAATAGATGTCAACAATCCACGAATAATTGAAGGTTAATAAACACGCTTGCACGACAACACTCACTCACCCACATACAAAATCACGTGCACCCAAAATGGTCCTTATAATAGTCCTATATATAATTTTCAGCATATGTCTCATTGATAGTGCTGAAAACGCCATTTTCAACGATCTCAAAGCTCTGCAGCTAAAAGTAAGGCATTTGGAGCGCCGTGTCCCTGGAGACTTTTGGCCAGGACCTCGAAATATACAACATACTAGAATTTGAAGCAATTTGACCGATAGCCATTTTACGGGGGTGAGTGTGCGGGATCCTTTTTGTTATATTTCGTGTTTTTGTAAGATAATACAGTTCTAACTTTTATCGTATTCTATGAGTTGTTCAAGTGCTTGAAGATTTATTAGCTTTTATTAGAACACAGAGCTTCAGCTTTTATATTAATCAGAAAAGCTGTACTTAATGCTTCATGAGACTAATTAAGTTCTCATTTTATCGAATATTCGATTGTCGACTTTTTTGTAAGACGATATTTACAGTTTTAATTTTTATCGTATTCGATGATTTGCTCATTATGTAACAAGCTATCTTTTCATCGCATCCCAAGTGTTTTTAATCGGCAAGAAATAATTATATGTGTTCTTTATGAGTCATTATATTTATCACATGAGGTTTTTGTTTGGAAAAAGTACTCAAGGGTTTAGGAGTGATTATTTAGGTTTCAATTCTCAGATAGATTCTCTACATGGAATCGCATCAAACCTTATATATTCCATTGTGGTTTCACGTACATTCTTACAGTGTCTTATATATTCTCATAAAGGGAACTTGTCCAATTGCATGGATACAAATCATTCAGGTTTCAATTCCTAGAGAGATCCTCATACACACTATTTTGAAACCACAGCAATCTTCATGTATTCCATTGAAATTTTATGTACATTCTTACAGTATCTTATATATATATATCCATAAGGGGAACTTGTCCAATTGTATAGATACAGTTTATTCAGGTTCCAATTCCCATACACGATTTTGAAATCATAGTAAAAGTCTCATATTCCATTGTGGTTTTACGTACATTCTTAAAGTATCTTATATATACTCATAAAGGGAACCTATCTAAATTGCATGGATATATAAAGATCATTCAGTTTTCAATTTCCAGATAGATCCTCATACACTCCATTTTGGAACTATATCAAGTCTCATATATTCCATTGTGGTTTCACATACATTCTTATAGTATCTTATTCCTAAAGGGAACTTACAAGATATAGATATATTCATAGTTTTCTCATTCATTTTTCACGTTGAGGCCAAAATCTACAAGACCCAGTTCTGTTCTTAGGTCAAATTATCAAGAGCCGGTCCTGCCTTTGTGTTATGCGCGTGCTCACGAATGCCCTGCGCAGTAGTCAATTGGGGTCAATTTATTAACACTGTATTGCTCCTCTATTTACTGTATATATCTCTGTGGTCAATGCTGGCTGCCGCTAGACATGCGCAATCATTCAGCTGAGTTCAACTTATTCGTATTGAATTACCCGTACGAATGGCTTCGTAAGTATTTAGTTGTGTGTAATGCAATAGATGGCAGGACAAATAAAGTCTCGTCGTTACTTACACATAGAAATATTAGAAATACATTATGAAAATGGTGGCTCAGTGTGTTAGAGCGACTGGCTAGCAAACTGAGTTGCCTAGCGAAGTGGGTTCGATTCCCGCAAGGCGAAACAATTTTTCATTAAAAAAAAAGTGCCCCAAGAGTGGTTCGGAGTCCACATTAAACTGTAGGTCCTCGTCTCTCTTTGCCTAGCACAAGATCCTTGAGATCTTCCAGGGGGTTACTTCGGTAACTTGAGAGGCGGTTAAGAAAAACATTTTAAGAAAAAACAAAACCATACATACAATAGTTAATGTTCTGTAGATTTGTTTTATTTATATTTAAAGAGCCTTTTAGTTCGTTCTTTTTGTTTTAGTTTTGCCGTTTAGTTGTGTATATATGCAACACTACATGCATCAGAGGAAATCCGTCTATCTATACCATGATCTATGTTATTCCGGGCTCCATCTACTGAATTAAATAGAAACCAAACACTTATGAAGCCGTCGATTAATATGGCTAGTGCCGTATGTCGAACCACCTAATATACTACACCGTCCCTTCGCCTAAGAGTCGATGAAATCTTTACATTCTATAGAAAATGTCATTGACTCGGTGAGTAAAGTTTGTTGTTTATATAAAAGTAGATATAAGTATTATTATATTATAATCCTTTATACCTACAAACGAACATAAAATATACATATGCCTATCCATCATTTCACCACTCTGTCATAATTTATAAGTTAATAAGTCTGTAAAATAGTGTTACGTATATAATAAACGATTTTTAAAATTTTGCTTTATTAATTACGTTAGTACAATAAGCCAACACAAAGTGGCTAAATTATTACAAAAATAATAAATGTGTAGTAAAGTAAAAATATACCTACTACGACAGTCCAGCATATTTCACTGTGTCCCATGAAAAGAAATCGATTCATTACCACCAATCAAGGTGCACAATGTGCGTTTTCAAATCATTTGAAAATAATGTCCTATTACTTTACGACATACTACGTCTTCAATCGGAAAACGCAAAATAAAATCTGATTGCAATAAGCACCCAGCAAGCAAAAAATCTAAGCAATCAATAGAATCACAATATTTGTTGGGAAGTTTGTATTCACTAAACAAATATAAATAGTCGTTGAAAAATCTGACAAATAATCAGGTAAAGGCAAAAACCATTGAGAACTCGTTAAGAATTATTTTTTTCGCCGATTAACAGCAAAGTACTAACTTTGCTGACTAATATCAATCATCAAAATGTCACTTTCCCTGCCTAGGCAGGAAAGTGCTCACTTTCCTGCCTAGGCAGGGAAAATGAGCACTTAGTTTCCATGGTAACCAATTAGTAACAACTGCGATTTTTAATGAATTTTTATTGAATTTATTACAACAAAAATAGAGAGATTGAGAATTGTAATAATTTCATCATTTTAGAATATATTTAAACAATCGACGAAAAAATTATATGTTCAACTCAGCAGCAAAATAGATTGACTGCCTTGGCTGAGTTCCTATAGCCTCGCTACGCTCGGCTATCTACCATTTTGCTGCCTAGTTAAACAAATAACTATTGCCTCCACGAAAATTGTACGATTTATAGAGAACTAAATTCTTATGCAATTAATTAGTAACTGATTTGTTTTATTACTGCCTATTATAAACACTTCCAATATTTCTTAATTTTGTCCGTGTAGAATGCCCTCCAGTTTTGAAAGGTAATTCTTTGCGCCTCGAAATTAGACAACCAACAATTCAATACGAATAAGTTCAACTCAACTGAATGATTGCGCATGTCTAGCGGCAGCCAGCGCTATTCTCATTCAGTAATCTATGGCTATAAAGCATCTGCGGCACGTGATCATATGGGCGTGGCTAATTGGCTTGGAGGATAAACAAAGCAGATACCATAACCTAAACGCATTTGGATAGCATTGTGTGAAAAGTTTCAGTTTATTGTGAACGCTATATTTGCTTAGTTTGTGTGCCTATAACAAAAATTTTATTTTAATAATGTTTAGTGATTATTACTACACCTTAGACGCTGAAAGTGCGGTTAGATATAGGGAAAAAATCGCTGTAATTGGTATAGATCCGTACTTGGTAGACATCAAACAATGCAGTAGTAAAATCGAAGATTTTCCCAAGACGATATATCCAGATATTGTTAATTATTTACTATATACTAAGAGTGCGTACACCCATGAAGATTTTAAAGCTTATAAAGGACTTGATGCCTACAAACAAGCTACTTGTGGATGGGTTAAAAATATACATGTAAAGAAAATGTATGAAAACTTCTTGATATTGGGAAGAGTAAGTTACTATAGTTGAGGTTTAAGCATGTCAAGCATTATTCTACTTTTTTACAGGTTATGCATTCCCAAAAACTAAGTGAGCAATTTTTAAAACCGTGGATTGTAACAAAAAGTGATGGTAGTATAATATGCGCTCACTGCAATTGCATGGCAGGGCTAGGCGAAACATGTACTCATGTTTGTGCTGTATTGTTTTACTTAGATGTAGCACATAGAAGGTCTCTTGAAATATCACCGACAGATATAAAAGCTTGCTGGATTGTCCCATCCAAAGCTTCTGAACCAAAGAGAGCTGCTGATATCGATTTTGCAATACCCTCGACGTCCAAATCTAATGTAAATCAACCTTTATATATACGAGAGAAAAAATTAACAGAAGTACCACCTTTAAATAAGGAAGAAATGAATTTAATGTTAATGAATTTAAAAGAAACAAGAAAAGGATGTGTATTGCATGCTATCGTCCCACCATTTTCAGAAGAAATTAAAGAAATGCACAATGAAAGGACCACCCACATGTTCAGTAGCTTATATAAACTTGAATATGAACAAGAAACGTTGGAGAAATTAGTGGAAATTGGTAAGTAATGCCCCTTAAAACATTTAGTGCCCATTCATAATTTAATTATTTCTAGGATCACAGCTGGACTTTCAAATTTCAATAGATTCATGCAAGGAAATTGAAAAGGCAACTAATAAACAGGCTAGTTCAAAGGCATGGTTCAATTATAGAGCGGGTCGTATAACGGCTTCTAAATTTAAAGCCGTTTGCCGAACCAATTTACATAAACCCTCACACTCTTTAATAAAGGCAATATGTTATCCTTTTCGAACAAGATTTAAGACAAAAGCTACAATATATGGGTGTGAGCATGAAAAGGAATCTTTAAATAGTTATACGTCGCATATGGAACATAGTCACGAGGGTTTTGGTGCAGAACCAGTAGGTTTATGTATAAACCCCAGTTTTCCTCATTTTGGAGCTTCACCAGATGGTCTAATTTCCTGCGATTGTTGTGGATTAGGATGTGTGGAAATAAAATGTCCATATTGTGCTAAAGACTTGGATGTGACAGACATGGAAGTCTTGAAAAAAGTGGGAATACAAAATTTGAATGGGGAAAGCCGCCTGAGTGAAAATCATGCTTATTATTATCAAATACAAATGCAGTTAGGCATCACTAGGTTAGGTTATTGCGACTTTGTTGTTTGGAATAAAAATAAGTTTATTATGGAACGGATATATTTAAATGAGACTTTTTGGGAAGCAGAAAGTAAAACTGCTTCGATGTTCTTCTATAATGTAATAGTACCTGAATTGTTGGGAAAGTTTTACACAAGAGGTAATGAAACTGAACACTGGCCTGCCCCTCAAGAAGAAATTGTTGACTAATGACAATATACCTACTCAATCTTTAAAGTGAAATACCCTATTAAATTATGCGTTATGTGCTGCGATAATAGTTCTTTGTTTATGAACAGTAATAAATGGTTTCTTTTATTAGTCTGAAATTAATTTTTAAAGGGGTGTTTTATGTAACTACTTCTGCAAAATTTCAAATGTGTGCAAATAGTATATTGTATACCTAGTAGGAAAAGTGTAACATTCCCGGACGACTGTGAAGATTGGTTGTCGAGGCGCAAGCCGAGACAAGCAACACGGAGTTCAGGAATGTGGCTTTTCGTACGAGGTATACATACTATTTTTCCGAAAATCGTTTAAAAAACGAAAGAAATTAAAATTTTGTTTAATTTTGAAAAAGCATGATTAATTTTATTCATAAATAAGTATTGCCATGAAACTCTTAGTAACATTTGTTGCGTAACTATGGAAACGTATTAATATTAAATTGTCAAATTTAACAGAAGTTTTAATCATTTTCGTAGTACATAAATAATAACTGTAAAGAATAGTTATTTATTGTACTAGTGTGTAATTATGCACATTAGTCACGCAAGAAAAAGTTAGGTCTCGTGGCTAATTTTCTTAAGTGACTAATGTGCAATTACACACGTGTGCAATACAAAATTTTATCCGACACTTTCTTTTAATGGAATTTTATTTGAATAATATTTTTTTAAATTCGACAATTCATTTGACAAATTAATTTTTATATTTGTAAAAATCATTGTAATTGGGAAAGTCATGGAATGGTTGCTATGGTGTTGACTGTTATTTATTGTTTACTAGTTTATACACATAAACAACATATAAAAGTAGAAAATAATCATTAGTTGTGAAACAGTTATTTTTCGTTGCCTGGCAATGACTAACTGCAAGGAAATATTGACTTTTGCTTCTAGAAATTTTGTCAGAAATGTCGATATTTACGAACGATTTTCGGAAAAATATTATTAGACAACTCATTTCAAAGTTATGATACTTTCCTCCTTAATTTAATGGGTGGCACCTGTCCTAACCATAGTTGTTTGTAGATATGTATGTTCGCTTAAATGTAAGTATACATAATTCCCTTCCTGTGTGAAATGGGTTTTCGCATCCCAAACTGATCACGTTATATTTTCATATAAGTGGTATAGGAATGATTTTGTTGATTTCTTGAATTAGTTATTATTCTTAATCTATAAAATGGTTCTATGTTGTATTATTGGATAGTTGTAATTAAAATGAACTAATAAATATTTTATATAAATATATTTTATTGTAAATATGTTAGTTCACAACAAGTATATGTTAATAAACTCATGCATAACATGTAAATATTTTATTTCTGTGCTGTTTGCTAGTTTTAATTTTTTTCGCACGAAAAAGAATAAAAGAATGTTTTAATGTCTCAAAACAGGGAGTAAAACAAATATGTATGCCTATGTCTATAGAATTGAAAGTCGTTGAAAACTAAAGAGCAGGTGCGCAAGGTGCATAAAATAAAATAATAATGAATGTATTTTTCTAGGAGACATTTAATCTAATGGTACTATGGCAGGGCATAAATTAATAAGAGCACAACAGACAACAACAATTTTATCTATTAAAATAAATTGGTCCTCATAGCTTGATTTTTCTTTCAGCATCTGTAATGGTAAAATATCTTTTAAAATCATATATTTTTGACGAAGCATGCCAATTATTCGTTCAACGTGAATTCGAATGTTTGCTGTCTTTCTTGTAGTTTCAATTTCTTTCGCAGATAACTGTTTTCTCCCTTTAGTGAAAGCTGGAGTCACTACTTCAGCAAAACACATTTTAACCGAGTTTGTTATGAGAAATCCTCTATCTGCTATTACAAGATCACCAGGTTGAAGTTTATTTAAGAAGCCACAATCTTCCGTAATAAATTTATCACTCGCTCTACCTCCATAAGCATTTGAAATAAAACAAACAGAACCTTGAGGTGTACTGCCAATTAAAAACTTTATAGTGTGGTGATGCTTATAATTTGACCAAGTTTTAGCAGCTGCTTCTAAATTTGAAGATCGTTCTATAAAAATTTCGAAACAATCAATAATGACTGTAGTCTTATTTCCAAAATTTTCCTGAAAACAACGAGGCATATTTTCCATGATATCTTTACGCTCAGGCCATATAATACAGCTCTAAAAATAATATGTTTTGTTATGAATATATCACTTTTAAGGGTAACCTACTACCTTCAATCGACCATAAAGAATATCAATTGTTCTATAAAATATACGAGCTACTGTTGTATGATGGATGTGAAACCTAAAGCCTAAGTCTTTGAAAGGTAAGTTTAGCCGTAATTTCATTAATGTTAATATAACCTGGGCAAATTTTGAAATAGCACATATATTCGGTAAATATATCTCAATTACATCATACAAACATTTTACGTATTGGAATTCCGGAAGACCTGTATAATATAAGGTAAAATTATTATTCTGTTTAAAGTATTCCATCTCATATTTAAATTTATTTACTAATTCCTGTAATTCATAATTTTTTGTATCTCGTTCTAAAATTTCTTTACGTAATTTCTCTATTTCATTTTTTTGTTGTAATATTATATTAGTTTCTGTATCTGCCTCATGTTCAATTTCAGGATTTACAGATTCTGGTGGTGGTCTTTGACCTAATCTGGTTTGCTGAAAAAAGAACTATCTATAAAAAGCATAATATGTTTTCAAAAAGATTTCCCAACCTCTAAAAATAAAATAATTTTCTGAAATGTAAATGTACACATAATCTACTCTAAAATATTTTTTAAAGCACCATACCTACCTATTCAAAAAAGTATAGCAAAGCAAATATTTAAACGTTCGTATCACATATAAAACAAAGGCACAGGAAAGAGCAAAGCATTATCTTCCTAATATTTGAATATCAACCATTTCATAATTGAAAACAAAATAAATCATATTAAACGTGCAACCTACATATTTATTGATGTAGACAAAAAAATCATGCAAAAGCAAAATTTCAAAATTCACTGCAACCTCTACATCGTCTCGTAATCTTTTCCTTTTCTCCATTCTAACAAATCTATCTTTACTAGAAGGTTTTGATAAGCTAATAGATTTATAACCCATATTTAAAGACGGTATCCAGTCTGGGTTATTGTGATCTTCTAACTTTGAAGGTTTACCTAAATATATTTATTTGTCATACTTACGAAACAATAATTTAGGTACATCCATGTATTTATTAGATACGAATAGTGTAAAGTATTACCTGAAATGAAATGTTTGGAGTATATTCTACCATAATCAATCTTTGATTTGGTTAGATCGTCCCTTTTTAAGGCATTTATCCAAGCATTCCGTCTATCACAGGCAAGTTGAGTAAATTGTTTATGATTGTTAAAAACTGAGGGAATTCGAAAAAAACTGACAGCATCTCTCGCCCCGTTGCTTCTACAACCAACTACCATACAAAAACTTGGCATTTTCAGTAAAATGTGAGGAAATAAAAACCCAAATAGATATAAATGTGCCTTGTTTCTGTTATGGTTAAGGTTATGTTATTTATTTGTATATCCTCCAAGCCACGACCTTGAAAAATGTGACGTCACGTGCAGATGCCCTATTCTTGAATCTTGACTTCGCATTTTTAAAAGTTGCTGACATACCACTATTATAGATATCTCAGTTTTGATTACTATCACAGATCGGAGTTGTTGCTTATATATAAATCTTTTATCTATGAAAAGTTTTGTTGGTATTGTAAGTTTCTTGTCATGTGATTGATTGTGACAGTTCTGCTTTTCCTTTAAATTAAATTTTAAATACAAAAAAATGTTCAAATTTTCTAAAATTCTCTATGGATCAGTGTTAAATCACTACTCCTCTCCTTCAAAGATTACATCAAAAATAGTACAAGGACGGTTTTGTAGATATGAACAACGTGTGAGGTTATATATGACGAAAAGTTTATGTAGCAATAGCAAGTCAAGTTTAAAATTCATTCCTACAAACCTCGCTATTGCTTTAAGTATTTTAAGTTGGTTAGGATTTACGGAGGAAGATGAAAATAAAGAATCGGAGCTAATAATGACATTAAAACGTGCAGTTTTGTGCACTCAGCGAGAACAATATGATAAAGCAGAGCAAATGTTACATCTCGCATTACGACTGGCTCAACAGCAACAAAACGAACAAGGTATTATTTATTGCTATGATTTAATGGCAAATTTAGCTTTTGATCGCTTGGAATTAAACAAAGCGGAAAATTTATTTGTAACTATTTTACAAATGCTTCTACGTCAGGGTGTGCAACAAGAAAATCTTAAGGTTCGTTATTGTTCAAAGATTGACCCACTTGAATGCATAAATGATTTTAGGTAATTCACATAAGTCTGAAACTTGCTAGGATATGTCAGTTAAAAGCTAACATGGAAAGGGCTGAAATTGGATACCAATGGTGTTTACAACAAATTGAAAAGCAAAAGAATGAAACTGTTGATGCGCAAATTTTGTATGGAGTTATAAATGATTGGTATGCGCAATTCCTTTTAGATAAAGGTGATTTAAATAATTCATTAGTACATTTACAAGAGGCCTACAAGGTTTGCAATAAAACTAAGAATGAAAATCGTGAGAAAAGCGTTTTGTTGCTGAATGATTTGGGTATCACCTGCTTTCGAGCGGAAGATATGGATGGGGCAGAGAAGTATTTGAAAGAAGCTGTAGAAGCTGGAAATAGTTTAGAAGATAAGTCACATTTAGGAGTTATTCATGCCAATCTTGGCTTAATTTTACTACATAAAGGAATTTTGACTGAGGCCGAAAAATGTTGTAGGGAAGCTTGGCATTTAGGTAAAGTATTTTATAAGTTTTAATTTTTACTCGAGTTAATTTAATTAAATAATATACAAGGTGGTCCAAAATTGTTTGCGCTGATAGTACATCCAAAAATAATAGTACTTAATCCTTTATATAAACTTTTTTCCGGAAATGAATAATAAGGGAGATATAACCCTTTAAAAGGAGGATAATAAATTTCAGTTTCTCTGCAATATTTTTTGACTCCCTTAAAATATCAAATTCATATTTTAAACTTAGTCATAGGCCATCCGTACACTAGTTTACATGGTATCAGTCAAACTCTCTGTTTTGCTTAAGGGGTAGTACTGTCAGTATTTTCCTCAACCCTTTTTTTCCCTCAAACCTTTTAATTTTTTCATGTTTCTAAAAATTATTATAAAAAACTAATTTTCAGATCATTAGAAATAAAAAAGGTATTCTTATTGCATTTCGATAAGTCAAACCGTTCTTGAGTTAATGTTTAAAAAACAACGAGCATTTACAACATATTATTAATAAATTCATTTACATAAAGAATGCTTTAAAATATTACTTTGACATTTCTGTTGTTTATTAAACTTTGATTCTTTTTTTTTAAATAAGTCCAGCTTAATCGTTACTATCATTTAAACATGGGTGATTACACATTCTCCAAATTAACAGACGTAGGTTTGACTTTGGGAGAGTGTTTTGGTAATGCCGTTGCAGCTGTGAAATGTTATGTTACGTGCTTACAATTTTCAGTAAACACTTTGTGGATTCAAATAACTTGCAACAAGAATTTTCACTAACCACTATTTTATTAATTACTAAAATTACACTAGTAAATACTTAAAAATCACACAACTAATAATAACTTAATCTAATATAAATTCACTACTTTTAAAACACTATGTACTTTACTTTTCTTCTTAAACTTGTCAACTCTTGTCTAACCTAAAAACTCTCTGTCAGTTTACTTCACTGAACTGAACTCTTCTAACCTACAAACTGTCTCTGTAACCAAAACTGTACTGGATACTAAACTGAACTGTTCCCTTATACTTCACTAAACTGTACTGTTCTCCCATCTGCTGGATTTACCTCTTTATATACACCCATAGAAATGTACCAGAACAGTATTCCATAATTTTCTGGAACCCTACAGAGTCTCCTACTATGTGACAGATGACTGTTCGTCAATTGGCTCATAGATGGCGCCACCCTACTACTGGCCATGAACACAATACTGGTTTCCCTTAATCACATCTTTGCTCGTTAGAGGGCAGCACATAATAGTTATAAAGATAAATTCCCGTACAGAAATATTCCTGATGCTAAAACTTTTTTAAGTAAGTCCAGAATGCCGACTTAGGAAAACAGAAAATCTTCAAGAGAAAAACAGAGACGCTGGCTGTCCAAGAAATGCAAGAACTGTTGACATTGAAGCAGAAATATTAGATATTGTTACGTGTTTACAATCTACAGTAAACACTCCGCATGTTCAAATAACTTGCAACAAGAATCTTCACAAACCACTATTTTATTAATCACTAAAATTATAACAGTTAATCCTTAAAAAAATAACACAACTAATAATAACTTTAATCTAATATAAATTCACTACTTTTAAATCACAACTGTACTTTATTTCATCTAATCACTTGTCAACTCTTATCTAACCAAAAACTGTCTCTGTCTGAGGTCTCTGTATATCAGAACTGTACTGTATACTCAACTGAACTGTACCCCATCTGCTGGACTCACCTCTTTATATACCCACTTGGAATATCCAGAATCTCATTGTAGAACTTTCCAGAATATACTGGAATCCTCTTCATAGGCACTCGAAATGGTGGTTTTCCAGTTGGTCCATAGATGGCGCCACTCTACTGGCCAGAATACAGTGGAGTTTGAATATACTGATGGCCGAATAATTTATATTTTAAACTAGAAACGGTTTTGATGTATATTACAGGCGTAAGATCAAAGTGAAAATGCGTACACGTAGTATAATTGAAATCACGATTTCAGAGATAGGCTAGCCTACCCTGGCTTGGCGCATGACATTCCTATTGGAATTCGACAGTATTACCCTTGGTATTAAGCGGATACATATGTGGACTTATATAAGGCGGATTAATATGTAATAAAAATAGTATCATAAATAAAATTAAGTTTTTGAATTTCAATGTTACAATTAATTAACCTCAAAATTTTATTTGATAATTTAACTACAAAAATATATAAAAATATAAATATAACTTTACAACTACGGCTTATGTAATTGGGTGGACACTGCCTACCCTGCCATGCTTGACGAGCCGCCACTGGTGTACAGTTTTAAAAATATACCAACTGTGGATCCAATCGTCTCGGTAATTTTTAGATCTAGAGTGCAAAATTAAATAGCAACCGTTTTTTTACAGAATTTATGTTAATTTAATATAGAATATTTTTCAAAAACGCGGTTTTCAAGATATATAGGAAAAACCAGAAGATTGGACCTAAAAACCAAAACGGTGACACGAGCTTACCCTGCAACCTTGAGGGATTTTTAGTATGTTTGACAGGGCACCACAATCAACACGTATACTAATTTTTTAAACTATGTATATTAATGTTTTTTAAACCCTTTGTTGCTTAGGCTAGTAGTGCTTGTGAATTTAAAGCACTTTTTCAGAGTGTTTAGTAATCGTGAGTACTTTACCATGTATAGTGTTTAGTATTCGAAAAATACTTTTCGAGCACTTTTTTTGAGTGTTCAGTGCTTGCGAGCACTTTTTGTCAGTGCTCGGCACAGCTCTGTGCCTGCCTGCATTAAGATTATTAGTAAAAACTTATAGTACCTATTCTAAATTGTTTTTTTTTTTTTTTAGGGAAAAAACATGAGAACACTGAGGCTATCGAGCAAGCCAATTACTGTTTTGATCAAATAAAACTCAATTTAGGAAAATAATTATAATTATTTATTAGTTCAAATGACACTAGTCACATTTACAAAAATAATAAAAATCACATCAAAATGTTGAAACAGATATGTGGACATTTTTTAAAATGGTTTGTTAACGTTTCTTAATAATTCCCTGTGAAGAGGTTGAAATTCTACTAAGATGAGAGAAAACAATTATATCACTAGTATTTTAAAAAAATAAGCATGTAAATAATCAAATAAAAAGACTACACAAAATTCTTACCGCTTTTACTTCCATAAGAGCTAATATTTTTTTCCAATTTTATATAAAATACAAAATATTTTAGAATAGGAAAAAATGCCTTCTATTATGTATAAGTTATTATTTTTATTTCTGTGAGAAAACAGGGGACAATAATGGTCTCTCATTTTAGTAAGTTTTGACATTTTATTGTTTTTAAATTAGATAATAGGTATTTTATAGTTGTTTTATGTCTGTTATAAATTTGAAAAAATAAAGTCTATTTAAAAAATACCTTAAACTTAGTATTATTATTACAAAAACAAATCATCACAGTTCTAAAAAAATATATAGTTCTTAATATAAGTACATAAATAATTATTGATAATTTACTAAACAATTTTGATTAATGACATTTAAACCAGAAAGTCACGTAAATGTATTTTTAATTTTTGACTAATGTTTTGGCTCGACTTTTGATATATACAATATTTTACTTTAGATGGCTACCAATTTTTAAATAAATTTTCAGTGGTGATATCCCACTTGTTTGTGATGTAATCAATATTCCAGCTATGACATCATCTGCAAATATTCTAAATGGAATGGTCTCTTTCGCAAGTAGATATTGTTATCTACTCTAGTTCATCACATGTACAAGCACTTTTCTACTCATAGAATTCTGAACAGTTTTCCAAATATCTGACTGACTACATATGTCACGTTATTTCTTATAAACGCGATAATTGAAGAAATGTGTATTTTGGTGATAAATAGGATTGTTTTTGGAAAAAATCGATCAGTAACTAAAAAATTACGAAATATGTTAAGAAAAGAATAATGATTGCAATATCTGGTAAGAACCTACAGAAACAAAAATACTACTTCATTAACCAAGCTGACACATCAGAAAATTATTAAAGGATAGTGCACGGAAACACGTGATTTGGGATCCCAGTGAAAATAGTCGAAATTGAGATATGTTGTAGTTACAGCACGGACAAAAGTCGAAAATTCGTAAATTCGTGAAAAATCTTCAAAAATATACATATACATATATTGTGTATCATATTACGTATATATGCATACGCATTTACATATACGATATACGGATTTTATAGTCAATTAAGTATAAAAGCTATATTTGAAACTCTTTAGAAGAGCGTTTTGATTTTACATTGTCTAGTTCAGGTTTTTACTCTTCCAAATCCGTGCATTTTATAAATACGAATACTATAAAATAACTCATCTACACAAAGAACGCTATATGAACGGTCGGTTTTATTCTATTTATCTGTGTTAAAATCTTATTGTCGCTCAAAAAATTGGAATATGTTAGTTGGAAAATTCGAAAATCCCTATATTGCAGGAGTTTTTTGCAAATAACAATTTTTTACGCTCCGCGTTTATTGATTTTTATTCTTGCATGAAGATATTCTATTTTTAATTTTTTAGCCTGTTCTCTCTCATTTCTAATATCAAACATTGAATATGACTAGCTCCTGAACTTGATAATCATAGCATATTTGCAACGGAAATTCCGTTTTCGTAAAATTTTACTTGCGCATGCGCTGCACATCTAGCAAACGACGCGATTTGTAATTTTAAATTCAAATTGCATTATGATGTTAATATCGCATGATTGTTATCTAGTACTGTATATATAAATATATATTTTTGATTTTTGAAGATTTGTCACGATTTTACAAATTTTCGACCTTGCTGTAATTCCAAAATAAAAGGTTTTAGAGCCTTGGTCCCATTTGAATTTTTCATCAGGAAGGTCTGAGCTACAATATATCGCAATATCGACCATTTTCACTTGGATCCCAAATCCCAAAATTTACGAATTTTCGACTTTTACCCTTGCTGTATTTCCGAAATAAAAGGTTTTTCAAGCCTTGGTCTCGTTTGAACTTGTCATCAGGAAGGTCTGAACTACAACATATCTCAACTTCGACCATTTTCACCGGGATCCCAAATCGCGTGTTTTTGTGCGGGGTCCTTTACAAATATAGACATTAAACCTAAACAATTAGTTTATTTCAAGAAAATAGCAAAGAATAACCTGTAAAATGCTTAAAAACTACAAAAAATGGCAGAGTGGAATGGTTACATTTAGTTTTTAATCATATATAAGGCAATAATACGAAAAAAAGGAGTTACACTTGGCACGAGTTTAAGTTTGGACCAGGTCTGCATGGCTCAAAGTATATTTAATTTATTGTAACATTGGCAAAGTTTGTCCACAGCTATTCCACCACTCAGCCAGGACACATGCATACACATACAACTGCACATCAATCATTTCCTGCGGCATTGGCAACAGCCACAATTGGGACTCCATCACGAGGTAACAGAGAGCTGTGTTATCTCTTACGTAACCATATCTAGAATACTACTACCATCTTGATAACATATTATAAATGTCCAGTCAAGAATCGAACCTGGGACTTCTCAATTTCAAGCCAAACACGTAACTACTAAGTCAAATTCGCAATGGCCCTATTTAAAATATAGGCGTTTACATTCTGTTCTATTTAAAATAGTATAGTAGAATCAAAATTGGTCTATATCCTTCATACAAGGTAATCCCCACAGACAAGTAAACTGCCATGTTTTATTAGGGTATATACCTGTTAAAACAGGCAAGCGTATTTGTAAGTATAAAATTCAAAATTTGTCTCATCAATTAACCTGATGATAATTTCTAGGAAAATAAAAACGATTCACACTTTTTTTCATTTGACCGCCAGTTTACTACCAGTTTTCGAAAAAAATAATGCTAAAAGTGTACGGACATAGTAGCTCAGTGGGCTAGAATGTGTGGCGAATACATTTGGTCGGACTGCCTGCCATATTCTGGGTTCAGTCCCCAGCACTGGCACTGACAACATTGGTGGGTAATGATGTTGTCTACTTATTTCAAATGTGTATTGTGTATAACCCCCCTTCTCGGCAACCTTGGCTGTCGATTTGGGAGTAATCTACTGTATGTGATGTGTTTATACCAAGGGCAAATTTTATTGCTGATTCTTAGGTATTTTGAAAATCCTCCTGATTATGAAAATGTGTTCTCCAAAAAGTGACTGGAATGTTAAAAGTTATATGCAGTTTTCTAAAATATGCTTTGACAAGTTTTCTGCATATCACATTTTAGTAATCGAATCATAACAAGAGAAATACTGATGGTTTATTCTAAAATAAATTCTTATGAAATCTAGACTTATCCTATATTCAAAGATCAATCTGCCATCTTGAAAAAAATTCAGAAACACCAGTAATTTCATAACTCAACATCTTTGCAATAGGAGGGTACTTTCACCAAAGTTGGTGAAAATAAATCACATCTGTGAGCAAATCGAATGCACCCAACCTGGACGCTGCAAATCAGATATAATTTTTTTATATTAAGATGAGATAAGCTATACAATGTCTTTCAAAAAAAAGTACATTTTTTGCAATTCTTCAGAATGCATTTTCTTTGAAGCAAGACTTCTTTTATTGAACAATTCTTTTTTTGGCTTCTAGCAGATAACTATCATATTCATTCAAAATCACTCTCTACATATACTGTTGATCCAATTCTGATCGGCTAGTACAATGAGTTTTCATATTAGATTTTGAATGAATGATAGTTACCTGCTAGAAACAAAAAAAAAGCGTTTCAATAATTGTTACAGAATAAACAAAAAATGTCATTTTTGAATACAAGACTTCTCTTATTAGCAACAACAAAACGGACGGATAACTGGATTTCATACACATACTATTGGCGCTGAATTAAAGTACTTAATCAATTTTTTTATAGTCTGTTTATTCAAAAAAATTTCTTTTTCTTCAAATGTCAAATATCATGATTTTTATGAGTTTCGTTAACTCTCATTTCTTGGACGATATGTTTGGGTGGCACTAAGGTTTTTACTGTCCCGCTTACCATTTTAAACGGCTCTAAAAGTATTTAAAGAAAGAAAAGCTTGTTCTAGCGGCCATGTAGTTCTTTCTCAGCCCATCTCCCCATTTTAGCATTATTGCGGTCTATATTATTTAAAGGCGAGTATTCTGTGTTGCTTAGTGTGTTGCCAGTCGGCGACTGTAGAAGTATGTGCGGATAAGATTAATTTGCATGTAGCATGCTTGTTCTATTTGGGTAAAACTGATTTCTTGTTTCTCAGCTGCTCACGCTATGATTTTTTGCTCATCCATCGAGTACATCCTCAACAAACAAAATTTCACTTTTACACCATATGAGACAATATACCTGTATATTGGAGTTATTATGTTAGTTACGTTAATTATATTATTTTGACAAGTCATTCGTAGAGTCACATTTTTTATTTTAAGTTATAAGAAAACAATTAGTATGAATAAGAGAATAAATATCGAGGTAAATTAAAAAAAAAAAAGAATTACCTCAAAATACTTTGTTCTTGTAATAATTGTGAAATTAATTAAATTTTGCTTGTAATTTTCAACCAAATTGTTTCAATCGTGTTGAATGACATCAAATACTTCCTCTCAATTTCTGGGTCTAAATTCATGTTTGTAAATCTTTTTCGGTGCATAATCATAATGTTCTTTTATAGTAGGTGTCAATTATTTTAAAATATTTATCCCATGTAATAGGTATTTTGCATGTTGTTGACACAAGTTCATTTTATGTTAATGATTGAATGTAACATTCTATGAATAAAGATTATTATTATCATTGTTATTAAAGTGTTGTGACTGTAGTTTCGACCTTACGTCATTATCAAACAATGATTCAAAATAAAATGATATACAGGAAATTTTTAAATCTATTTAAATAAGTTACGAAACAGGAAACATGGCCACGGCAAAAAGGATGATAACCCTTCTAGATAGGTGTAAAATGTAACTATACCTCTATTTTTGTTAAGGACCCCACCCAAGTAGTATTTCCTATTCAGTAACCTATTTAACTAGACCTTAAAATTTTCTGTATTTCATTCTATTTTGGATCATTGTTTGATAATGGCGTAAGGTTGAAACTGCAGTCACAACACTTTGTAAATATAATGGTAAAAACATAGTAGTGTGTTCCTCATTTCAGTGAAAACAGGTTTCGGCCATTGTTAAGTACCCATCATTGGTGTCGACGATTTTGCACCAATCGGGTATGAGTGACATACAGCTTCAAAGAGAACTCTGGTAGGAGTATCTGATCATGCGGCTTCTTCATTATTAAGAATTGCTTTAACTAATCCTCATCCTGAATTAACGCTGATTCTGAAATTAAGACTCATAAATCCTACAAATCTCGAGAAATGTATGCCACTGTCGAAGCTCTAAATAAATAGCAAAATGACGAAATTTCTCATAAAATTTCACTTATATTTTAACTAATTCTAATCTCAAATTAATCTCAATCCCGAGAAAAGGACTATCATTGTAAATCTCGCAAAAATGTGGATTGGAATTTTGTTAGCCAGATTAAAACCCTATGTATGTATTTCGCATAACAGTAATGACACCAAAAACCCAAATTGTTACAAAAAAGAGAGATGCTAAATTTTTTTTATTTTATCTGATTAATGGCATTCCATTTTGCGAGAGTTTTATGCCACATATCCTCTTATAAAAATAACCACAGAATTTATAAAAAAAAAGAATTATTCAGAATATTGAAAAATAACCTCTATTCTTGTGGCGTTTATGTCAAAAGAACAGACAGAGGGTATTTTTTGTCAATATAAATCAGAAGGGAAACAAGAATAATGTATTTTGCTGACGTTTCGGCAACTAAATCTGTTTCTTTTCTCAAAGCTTTCATAAAAAAGTCATATTTGCTGTGTATATTAAATACACACCCTAAGGTTTTCTTTATGTTATATCCATAGATACTACTTACACATAATTTGATAATTCTAAATGATGTGTATTTGTTAAGTTGTTTTTTAGCACTGGTAATCAGGTTGTAAAAAAAATTACAGAACAGTTTGACATGCACTAAATAATTTTCATTTTTCTGCTCCCTGCTACTTTTAAAAAAATTCTTGCCAAGTCTCACATTATTGTCTATTTTTTTTTTCATTGTCCTTGCAAATCTTTGGTTTCTGAATTTCATTCTTTCTAATGTAATTTTTGTGTCCATCCAATCTTACACCATAAGGCCTGAGTAACTCACCCACATCCTTGTTACTTTCGCACGGGATACTCTGATACAGTATTTTGAACTCTACTTAGGTTTAGTACTTTCGTTTTTATTAAAATGTAACTCAAATTGTTTCTTATTTGAAATACTTTTTTTAACATCAAATTTATTTATTACCTCTATGTGGGTAGGTTTTTCTGTAACCTGTATATATAAAAGATTAATTAACAAGCGATAATTCATTATATGGGTTATTAAAAAAGCTACACCATATTTTGACGTTAGGACAGCATTTTAAATGGGAATCACTATCAGATCTAGTTTGGGAAAAACAAAAATTATATATTTGAGTCATCCAGACTCTCAGTGTAAGATATAGACACAAGAATAAAGATCATAAAGGCATATCGAACTGCTTTATAGTGGACTTTTGTACAACCTGGTTACCAATGTTAAATAAAAGAACTTAACAAAATTAATATTTTGTTTGGAACATTAACAGTTCTGTATAGGCTGCAAGTATCTACGGATATAATGTAAACAGAACCTAAAATATATATATATATATATATATATTGTTATTATACATGATTTGCAGGAAACAACTACTCAGCGGGCAAATACCCCGACCTGCATTGAATTACACCTTACAAATCATGAAAAATTGGTAGCCATTGCCCGCTGAGTAGTTGTTTCCTGCAAATCATGTATAATAACAGTATATAGGTTAAGTCCACCAAGGGCTGAAGGTCGCCGCTCTCGGTACTTGCAAAATGGCAAGTCGCTATGCACCACGGAGACATCTATGATGTCTGGTGTATAGTAGCATTAGACCACATGAGAGGATTCAATTACCTCTCACCACTATACCATTTATATATATATATATATATATATATATATATATATATATATATTACCTCTCACCACTATACCATTTATATATATATATATATATATATATTGGTGTAGTGGTGAGAGGTAAGTGAATCCTCTCATGTGGTCTAATGCTACTATACACCAGACATCATAGATGTCTCCATGGTGCATAGCGACTTGCCATTTTGCAAGTACCGAGAGCGGCGACCTTCAGCCCTTGGTGGACTTAACCTATATACTGTTATTATACATGATTTGCAGGAAACAACTACTCAGCGGGCAAATACCCCGACCTGCATTGAATTACACCTTACAAATCATGAAAAATTGGTAGCCAATGTCATTTGTCAACTCCCTGACCAGACACAGACCGGTTTCGAACTTATTAGTTCTCCTCAGTATGCCATAGGTCATGGAGCAGACAAATGACAGTGGCCAACCTGCTAGTCTTATACAGACTAATGTAAATGGTATAGTGGTGAGAGGTAATTGAATCCTCTCATGTGGTCTAATGCTACTCTCTAATGCTCTCACCACTATACCATTTACATTAGTCTGTATAAGACTAGCAGGTTGGCCACTGTCATTTGTCTGCTCCATGACCTATGGCATACTGAGGAGAACTAATAAGTTCGAAACCGGTCTGTGTCTGGTCAGGGAGTTGACAAATGACATTGGCTACCAATTTTTCATGATTTGTAAGGTGTAATTCAATGCAGGTCGGGGTATTTGCCCGCTGAGTAGTTGTTTCCTGCAAATCATGTATAATAACAGTATATAGGTTAAGTCCACCAAGGGCTGAAGGTCGCCGCTCTCGGTACTTGCAAAATGGCAAGTCGCTATACACCATGGAGACATCTGTGATGTCTGGTGTATAGTAGCATTAGACCACATGAGAGGATTCACTTACCTCTCACCACTACACCATTTACATTAATCTGTATAAGACTAGCAGGTTGGCCACTGTCATTTGTCTGCTCCATGACCTATGGCATACTGAGGAGAACTAATAAGTAGTTGTTTCCTGCAAATCATGTATAATAACAGTATATAGGTTAAGTCCACCAAGGGCTGAAGGTCGCCGCTCTCGGTACTTGCAAAATGGCAAGTCGCTATGCACCACGGAGACATCTATGATGTCTGGTGTATAGTAGCATTAGACCACATGAGAGGATTCAATTACCTCTCACCACTATACCATTTATATATATATATATATATATATATATATATATATATATATATTACCTCTCACCACTATACCATTTATATATATATATATATATATATATTGGTGTAGTGGTGAGAGGTAAGTGAATCCTCTCATGTGGTCTAATGCTACTATACACCAGACATCATAGATGTCTCCATGGTGCATAGCGACTTGCCATTTTGCAAGTACCGAGAGCGGCGACCTTCAGCCCTTGGTGGACTTAACCTATATACTGTTATTATACATGATTTGCAGGAAACAACTACTCAGCGGGCAAATACCCCGACCTGCATTGAATTACACCTTACAAATCATGAAAAATTGGTAGCCAATGTCATTTGTCAACTCCCTGACCAGACACAGACCGGTTTCGAACTTATTAGTTCTCCTCAGTATGCCATAGGTCATGGAGCAGACAAATGACAGTGGCCAACCTGCTAGTCTTATACAGACTAATGTAAATGGTATAGTGGTGAGAGGTAATTGAATCCTCTCATGTGGTCTAATGCTACTCTCTAATGCTCTCACCACTATACCATTTACATTAGTCTGTATAAGACTAGCAGGTTGGCCACTGTCATTTGTCTGCTCCATGACCTATGGCATACTGAGGAGAACTAATAAGTTCGAAACCGGTCTGTGTCTGGTCAGGGAGTTGACAAATGACATTGGCTACCAATTTTTCATGATTTGTAAGGTGTAATTCAATGCAGGTCGGGGTATTTGCCCGCTGAGTAGTTGTTTCCTGCAAATCATGTATAATAACAGTATATAGGTTAAGTCCACCAAGGGCTGAAGGTCGCCGCTCTCGGTACTTGCAAAATGGCAAGTCGCTATACACCATGGAGACATCTGTGATGTCTGGTGTATAGTAGCATTAGACCACATGAGAGGATTCACTTACCTCTCACCACTACACCATTTACATTAATCTGTATAAGACTAGCAGGTTGGCCACTGTCATTTGTCTGCTCCATGACCTATGGCATACTGAGGAGAACTAATAAGTAGTTGTTTCCTGCAAATCATGTATAATAACAATATATATATATATATATGACATACACATCAAAAAATACAAGTTCTTTATGAAAGCTTTGAAAAAGAAATCGGGATTTCGCTTCCGAAACATCAATAAAATACATTATTTTTATTGATTCATATTGTTTGAAAAAAAAACTCACTGGCTTTTATAATATACTAGATAATTCGGTATTTTGTAGAATCCGTATTTATTTTTAGAAGATGACATATTATGTGACAGAAGATTCCAAAAAATGAAAAGGAAAATTTTAATTCTGAATGCTAAAGTGAATATAATAAATGAAAATATTTGTACTAAATTTTGCACACCTAAGAGGTGTGTGTCAAAATACTTAATAGCTTAATAAAAGGAATGTAAAATACCTTTATTTCATTTAGGTGTCTAATCGATCTAAAACTTTGGCATTAATGTTGGCTTGATATCAAAATGGCAACATGAATATCTACTAAAATCAAATTTTAAGGTCACTAATAAATGCTTGAATCTAACTCAACATTGTTTAAAAAGCTTAAAACACTTAAACAGATGCATATTAACACACTAGCAATCCAATGAAAATATATAAATGTTTTTATACCACTCCAAAAAGTACATAGAATTTAGTAAAACCAAAAGTGATATGTTGCAATTATGACAATTATAAATCACTAATAAAGAAATTGGTAAAGTACTCTTTCCTAAAATTAATTTTGTAAACCCTATCTTATATTTATATACCTCGATTTAGATATGAATTATACCATTTTAAACAAGTTTAATTTTCAGAAATAGTTACGTGAATTTCTAGACTATTTGCAAATAGTTTCATATAATATAATTTGACCTATAAATAAAAAAATAAATATTTTACGACATTTATTCATATTCAGCTATAATAACCATCATTCCTACACCAGCCAACATAGCCGCAACTTGGAGGATAGTTTGCAGAACGCTAGGTTTTTCCTCATCCAGCAATTCAGGTATAACTGACACAAGAGCTATGTAGATAAATCCTCCAGCAGTAAAAGGCAAGATCCATGAGGCGGCCACTACACCTGAACTATTCTGGGCCAATAAAGATAAAGCAGTACCTAAAAAAATAAACAGTTCATTGGTGGTGGGCCAAAAATGGAGAAATATGTATAGTTCAAATCACGAATGTTGTCACCCACATCATCATTCTTTAATTTCCGAACCAAGTAAACTCAAGGTCACACAGAAGTGCATGTATGCGTGTATCAACGTTTGCTGAAAGCAAGTTTTTGTAATGAAAATATATGGACAATAATAGCATGCAATACAACAGATTTTAACGTCCACTGCCACATTTAATTTTACAATTCACTTCATGGACTTATTGAAAAGGTAAAAGAGGACCTCCGTTATATTTTTCCTGATTCATCTTATTTTTATCACTATGTCTTTGGCTACTGCATTCAGTCTATTGCTAAGCAATTTGAAGTTAGCTTTTTTACGAACAGTAAAACTAAAGCATCACAAACTATTTACCTAATTGCAGGAAACTTAAAATATCACAGTAAAAGACACTAAAAACTTATAAAAAATTAAAAGAAAGGCAATCAATAAATTTGATATATGCATCCACCGTATGCTACTGAATTGACAAAGAACTAACAGAATACTGAACGTTGGTTGAGGCTACAGCTAGCGGTTGCATTATTCATTTGTAAAACACATTGTGAGCTCGGAACTTTAGTCGTAGCCTCAACAGATGTGACTTTCTGTTGTTTACACCCTATACTCTTTGTATTTTAATTAAATTAATAACTTGAATGACAACATTATGAAGGCGTAGAGGGGCCAATAATAATTTTCATAAGTTGCTTATTGCAATTTTAACTAAACGATTGTAGCTTCAACCTACAATTGTAAGTTCGACTTTACAATTGTAACTTCGACCAACAATTGTAACTTCGACCGACAATTGTAAATTCGACGTACAATTGTAAGTTCGACCGACAATTGTATGTTCGACCTACAATTGTAACTTTGATCTGCAATTGTAGGTAGATTTTATAACAGTTTACAAATTTCGTTAAAAAAGTAGGTATATGGAAAAGAAAGTCTTGCAAATATTTTATAGATCATTTACAAAATAATCAGGCACACGCATTTTTCAATTCTTGTATTGCAAATTTTAAACTCAATTATTATTTTACAGAACTTTTCATTTAGTCTTGATAGTTATGCCTTGAAGTATTGCTTAATTTATTCGCTCCAATAACAAAGATATGACAGGCTCATATTTCACCAGCCACCACTGCTTCTTGCTGTGTTTGGTCATGGACTTGATGTAGTCTCCTGTAGGTTAGTCGTAGTGTAAATGTCCTCTTCAGTTAGATTGATTGTTACATTGACGTCGTTTGCCCCAGAAAGACTATTGAATATGGCGATGTCATTATTCTCTGAACCAGAGGCTTCTTTCATCTGTTTTGTGGTTTTTGCAACATTTTATATTATTATTTATTATATTACTGATTGACGTCCAATGGGAATCAGTATACTAAAGGATACACTGAGCACAAATAAACACTAAAAATCGAATAAAGTACCTAGCCCCAAATAAATTTGGTTTCATGTAAGATCTAATAGATGAAATGACCTATCAAGTATGAAATTGACCAAAACGAGACTTGTTAGGTTATAGAATAACCCCTAATAGGTGAAGTTAGTGATTTACGTAGAATTAACGACATATTAAGTGTTAAAAAAAAATAAACACCACAGAAATTAGACAACCCCCAATTCCAGAAGCCAGGGCTTGTGCAAAAGGGGGTTACACATTGAAAAAACGCGGACATACAACCATCGCAAATTAAACAATTGTCAAAGATAAAAATATGTCTCATAAGTAGTTATTATTATCAACCATATAAGTATATAGTTTTACCTTTTTTACGAAACAGTTTTAAAGAAAGTGTGAAAGGTGGCAAATAAGTAATCCGCTACGTTAATTTAATGTATTCTCGACATTGAAACTTACCTGAAAGGTGTCTGGCGACCTAACCTAATAGATCAAATAACGCCTATTCAACTTGTTTTCCACCTCGAATCGACGTGTCAAAAAACACCATTTAGGTAGATTCGATGTCGAATTTATGTCGTATTTCATGTATTGAAATTGATGGTGTCATCTGTTCGATGTCGAATCGACGCCGAAAAGCACCTAAATTATTAGCTGAGAGTGTTCAGGCACTAAACATGATCATTGCCAACCAAGGTTACGGATTTGCCAATTGGAAAAATGTAGGGTAGATAATTAATTTCTTAGAAAAATTCTATTTATGGATCAACCATGATTTACCCGCGAAGAAATCAGAAATTTTTATAACAAATACACCATCTTACTTAAATGATATATAATGACATTAACAAACTTTTAAATACTATATCAAAATTATCAAAGGTGGCCATGGATTCTAAAATAATAATTATTGAAGCTATATTTAAAACCCTTAAAGGAGGATAATAATAAAAGTAAAATAAGTTTTACAAATGCAAAAGCTGATAAAATTGACATCACAGTGTGTAACATGTGCCGTGTGACAGATAAGTGCTTTATTATATATCAGAGTACTGGCTTTTGTATCAACATGACTAAGAGTTATTAATTAACAATAATTGCTGTCTGTTTTCTAATTATTTTTCAATGAGTTATAAATTATGGAGCAACAGCAGTCCAAAAATGATATGTATTTAGTTCAGGCACCGTCCAAAAAACCCATAAAACATATTCACTTCCAGACCTGGTTCTGGGAGCTGATGATGCCTTTCTTGCTAGTTCATCAGTTGTTTCATTTACCTTCCATACCAGACTGATCCAGAATCCACAATACAGTTATTTTAATGTAGTGTGTACTCTTAAGTTTCTCTCGACATTCTCACCAATCTGGACGTTAACTTTGGATTTGGCAATGCCCTTAGGAACACCTCACTGGTTGTTAGTATAATAACTTTATTTCTATTACGCCTATTTCTCTATAGTCCAGGGTACAGTGTACCTTTTTTTAAAGTGATTACTAACAGGCTGAATTTTCGTGAGTGGCTTCGTTTTGACTAGTCCTCCAACTTTTCTCTCTGCAAAAATTCTCAGTAGTAGTATGCAAAGTTCTAGGCAGCTGCTAAACATGTTGATCTGACGTTTTTTAAGCTTTTATACCCAAACAGTTTGTTTTTCACTTAAATTGCCAGAGAATTTACAAAAAAAAAAGGGAGCTGTGCTTGGGCGATGAGTCGGACCGGCGAGTCCTCCGCCACCAATATGTAAAAATAACGAGATCTAAAATTTTCATTACTAACGTGTTGATTTTTAGACCATTGCTCAATTAATATATTTGAAATCGAATGGTCAAATTGTCCTACAAATTGTCTGGCAAGGCTTCCCAGGTAGAACACTAATATTGAACCAATATTGGTTTAATATTACAAAAACGTTGGTTCAATGTAAAAAACGCAACATTGAACCAATAAAAAATTTACATTTTTGTATATAGACTCAATATTGGTTAAGCTATATTCAACAAATATTTAAAAATCATATCATATAATATTTTATTCCAATATAAATTATTATTTGAAATCATATATTGGCCCAATATTTAATGAAAATTTAGCCTAATGCCCAAAGATGGTAAAGCTATTTCTTATAATTTTCATAAAGTACAATTTTTGAATAATTATTATTATTTTAAGAACCTCACTAACAAGATCTAGGAGTGATTGTAGTAAAACCTCCAGCCGAAATATACCTCCAATACTTGTGTATGGTACGTACAACTACATCATCTGTAAAATTACTAAAGGTATCCTGGGCCTTTGCTAGTACAGATTAGGTGTGAGCATCACCACAGTGTCATTATTGAATCACATTGCCTGGAGACCCTAAGTCAGAAATTGTACGCTTATACAAGCATATTGCAAGGAGAGCCATCTATGCAACTTATTGCAATCAGCCTAGGCGCAGCATAACTGGAATAAATTTTGACAAAAAGGATGTAGTTTATGAGGAAAACTTTTGGCCAAAAAAAATTGCATATAGAAGGTTTAATTTCAATGCAAAAACTCATGCCGAAGATGACAAGGAGAAGGATTTTTAAGTACAAACAAAAAAGCAGAATCATCTAACAAAAAAAGCATACATATTAATTTTCCAGAAGATCCATTTAGCCTCTCTAAGAAAAACATTGGGTCAAAGAAGCATTACAACAACAATAATAAACTAGAATTATTCCATCTGAATATACAAGGACTAAAGTCTAAATATGACGATTTTCAAATATTCTTAAATGACAATCAACATTTTGATGTTCTGTGTTTATCAGAAACATGGACGAAACTGGAAGAAATTGATCTATATCAATTCGAAAAGTTTTATGTTGCAAGTACTTTCTGTCGTAATTTATCCCAACATAGGGGGACAACAATTTTTGTTAAACAAAATCTAAAATCAAAAAATTTAAATAAAATAATTGAAATGTCAGTAGAACAACAATGTGAAATCTCTGCAATAGAACTTCTAGATTCAAATATTATCATAGTATGTATTTACAGGACCCCATTAGGGGATTTTAATATCTTTTACAATACTTTTACAAATCTAATGGAACTTTTAACTAATATGAAAAAGGATACAATTATTTGTGGTGATTTTAATATAGATTTTTTGAATAACTGTGACAACAAGGTTCTAGATTTTCAAAATTTGGCGGTATCTTTTGGTTATACCATAACCATAAAACAGCCCACTAGAGTTACAGATTTCAGTCAAACTTGTGTTGACAATGTTTTAAGCAATATAAGTGTTCCTTACACTGCAAAGGTTAGTCACTTAAACGTATCGGATCACTATGGCCAAATATTTTCGTGTAAACGGGTAATAAATAAACAATTGCCAGTCTATAGGAAAAGTAGGCCTATAACACAAAAAGGTAAAGCTTATTTCCTGGACAGTTTATATGGATTTGACTGGAATGGCATATTTATGTATGACAATGTTGAACAAAATTTTGAAATTTTCATCCAACAACTTAATGATTGTTATCTGTATGCATTTCCAGAAAAGAACGTAAAAATGGTAGACAATCAAACCATGAAAATAAATTGGTATAATGATGATTTACGTAAAATTAGAGAAACCCTACATTTCCTGAGAGATCTGGCAAAAGTAAACAACACAAATGACATTAAACAACAAATCACATCCACTCGCTCCTTATATAAACGGGAAACTAAGAAGGCAAAAATACTGGCTAACAATCATTTTCTTCAAAATTCTAGCAACAAATGTAAGTCAGCCTGGCAAATTATAAAACAAAATCATAGGCCAATTGAACCTATGCAAACCAAACACATTATATCTGCTGATGACTTTAATGCATTTTTTTCAAGTATTGCTGGAAACATTGTTAACACAATTGCTTCAGGAGACAAAGAACCGCTAGATTACTTAAATAAACATAAAATCCCAGAAAATTTTTCACTTTATAGCCTAGAACCAGTAACACATGCTGAAATAAGGGACATTATCAAAAACTTAAGCAACTCGCACGCAAAAGATATGCATGGTTTAAGTAATAGTCTGGTCAAATATATTATGGAAGCCATTTTGGATCCATTAGTATATCTGATAAACCATTGCCTACACAGTGGTATTTTTCCAGAGTGTCTTAAATGTTCGAAAGTGATTCCTTTGCATAAAAAAGGCAATTTAGACGATACCTCAAATTATCGTCCAATATCAATAGTTCCGATATTTTCGAAAATATTAGAAGCAGTAATCAAAAAAAGGTTTTTGAATTACTTTGAATTAAATGATTTGTTTTCACGGGAACAACATGGTTTTCGTGAAGGTAAATCAACAACATCTGCAATGGTGGAGTTTGTTGATGTGGTGCTGTCCGCATTGGAGGAGGGGTGTCTTGCTTCTATCACTTTATGTGACCTGAGCAAGGCATTTGACTGTGTCGTTCATGAGGTACTGTTGGATAAACTCAAACATTATAATATCTCAGGGAGTCCTTTAAATATAATTCGCACATATTTATCCAACAGAACGCAGTTCGTTGAAGTGACCGAGGGAAAGTCATCCCTTAAGGAAATTACTTACGGGGTACCACAAGGATCCGTGTTAGGGCCAATACTGTTTATCATTTATATCAACGATCTTGCTAGCGCTATCATGGACACGCGTCTAGTCCTCTATGCGGATGACGCCACATTAATAAACTGCAACAAGGATATAAGCTTAGCCGAGAGCATATCAAGTGAGGCTGAAACTGAAGCAGAGGAATATTTTTCCTCCATAAAACTTAAAATGAACACTGACAAAACCCAAAGAATCACTATAAGCCTGAAACCAAACAACATAAACACAGAACCAGTGAAACTCCTTGGCTTTCATATTGACAGCAAACTTACATGGGGTGCTCATACCTCAAGCCTATCCAAGAAACTTGCCTCTAATCTTTATCTATTGCGGAAATTGAGCTGTTGTGTCTCTCCCGAGATGGTTCGCACAGCCTATTTTGCGTTTTTTCACAGTCACCTACAATATGGCTTATTAATCTGGGGTCATTGTGCTAATAAGGGAAATATTTTTAGAATGCAAAAATCGGCTGTGAAAGTCATTGCGGATGTAAGTATGAGAACTCACTGCCGGCCTTATTTTATTAAATATCAAATACTCACCTTACCTTGTATGTATATTTACGAATGTCTTGTTTATGTGAAAACAAATCACCACAAATATAAATGCCATACAGACATACACTCTTATGATACCCGAAATAAAACTAATATATCAAAAAGTATATATAAACTTTCGAAATCAATGAATGGGGTAAACTATTTTGGACCAACATTTTTCAATAAGTTACCTGATGAAATCAGACTGTTAGATTTGAAAAGTTTCAAGTACAAAGTGAAACAAATTTTAGTAAAAAAAGCATACTATGATATGATTGATTTCTTGAATGATGATTGTTTTAATGCCTTAATATTTTAGGGTTTTAAATGTTTTCGTTACTGTAAATGTTTATTTTTAAATATGTAAATTTTTTTTTTTTTAAATGTGTTTTGACGACTGTATACAATTTGAATATTGTTTTAACTGAATAAAATCTATCTATCTATCTATCTATCTAACTATCTAATATAGATATAAATCGGTTAAACAATATTATTTAAAAGATAGTTTAATAATATAATCTCAATATGAACATCCCGATATTTTAAAATTAATATTTGTCGTTATCAGTCAATGTTTGTTGTGCAATATTACTAAAAAGTTCAATAATAACATAATAACATATACACTTTTCAATATTGGAAAATCAATATTTATTGGTATTAGAAAATATTTCCTAAACAATATAATTTTACACATAGTTGTCAAATATGAGTTTTCAACTATTTTAGAATCAATATTTAACTTTATCAATCGATATTTTTTGGACAATATTATCAAAAAATGTAATAACAATATAACGTGAATATAGATTTTTCAATGTTGTAAAATTAATATTAACAAATATTTATCAATATTGTCTGCGTATATCTGGATTGGAATGTGTTAAAACAATATACTACCAAAATAGGCACGCCGATATTTCAATACCAGTGTATATTAATATTAGTTCAATATTTTTGATACAATTTCAATGTATCTATATTGATCCAATATTGAACCACAGTCCAGACAATATTATGTTCTGCCTGGGCCCAGGTAGAACAATAATATTGAACCAATATTGGTGTAATATAATATTTTATTCCAACATAAATTATTATTTGAAATCATATATTGGCCCAATATTTAATGAAAATTTAGCCTAATACCCAAAAATGGTAAAGCTATTTCTTGTAATTTTCATAAAGTACAATTTTTGAATAATTATTATTATTTTAAGAACCACACTAACAAAATCTAGAAGTGATTGTAGTAAAACCTCCTACTGAAATACACCTCCATACCTGTGTGTGGTAGGTACAACTACATCATCTGTAAAATTACTAAAGGCATCTTGGGCCTTTGCTAGTACAGATTAGGTGAGCATCACCACAGTGGATTTCTCTTTGTCGTTATAGAATCACATTGCCTGGAGACCCTAAGTCAGAAATTGTACGCTTGTACAAGCATATTGCAAAGAGAGCCATCTATGCAACTTATTGCAATCAGTCTAGGCGCAGCATGACTATCCAATATAGATATAAATCGGTTAAACAATAATATTTAAAAGAGAGTTTAACAATATAATCTCAACATGAATATCCCGATATTTTAAAATTAATATTTGTCGTTATCAGTCGATGTTTGTTGTGCAATATTACTAAAAAGTCCAATAACAACATAATAACATATTGTAACGTGCTTACAATTTTCAGTAAACACTTTGTGGATTCCAAATAACTTGCAACAAGAATTTTCACAAACCACTGATTTATTTAATCACTAAAATTACACTAGCAAATACTTAAAAATCACACAACTAATAATAACTTAATCTAATATAATTTCACTACTTTTAAAACACTAAGCACTTTACTTTTCTTCTTAAACTTGTCAACTCTTGTCTAACCTAAAAACTCTCTTGTCTGTTTACTTCACTAAACTGCATACTTCACTCAACTGAACTGTTCCCCCATCTGCTGGAGTCACCTCTTTATATACATACTTGGAATCCTTCTAGAACTCTTTTCTAGAATTCTCCATAGTTTTCTACCATGTAACAGATGATTGTTCGTCAATTGGCTCATAGACGGCGCCACCCTACTAGTCAGGGAAGTAACTAAGCTTCTGAGGAAAACTTTGAACATGAACTTAATCACATCTTTCCTTGTTAGAGGGCAGCACATAACACTGCCCCCTCCTTAAGCCTGAACGTCCCGGTCAGGCAATTCAGATTCCCCAACATACTTCATACTTCGCCAACCTATCCAAGTGCACGATCTTCATCTTGGACTTCTTACTACGTTGAATTCGGTAAACAACGTCATTGATCCGAGTGATGACTGAATACGGTCCTTCCCAGGGTGGGCGAAGCTTCGGAGATTTTCCCTTCTTTCGCTGTGGGTTATATAGCCAAACCAGATCGCCCTCCTTGAATCCTGCTGACGTTCCCTTCCGGTCATAGCGAGCCTTCATTCTGTCACTAGCTATGCTAACTTGGTTTCGAACCAATTCGTGGACATTCCTCAGCTGTTGACTAACTTCGTCTGCGTAGTCATCCACGGACAGTGGCTTCTTATCTGGTGTACCAAACATCAAATCACATGGCAGTCTGATCTCGTGCCCAAATATTACACGAGCCGGTGTCTGTTTAGTCGTCTCATGAATGGCAGCCCTGTATGCCATTAAGAAAAATGGTATATGTCGATCCCAATCTCGCTGGTTCTTGTGAACTACCTTAGAAAGATGTTCCTTCATGGTTTTATTATGTCGTTCCACCATTCCATCTGACTGGGGATGAAGAGGGGTTGTCCGAGTCTTGTGAATGCCCAGCAACTCACAAATTTTCTGAAATACCCCCGACTCAAAGTTTCTCCCTTGATCGGAATGTAGCTCCAGGGGTACACCAAATCGGCATACAAGGTTATCCACCAAAACTCGAGCAACAGTAACTGCTTCCTGATTCGGAATGGCATAGGCTTCCGGCCATTTACTAAAATAGTCCATAGCGACCAGGATGTATTTATTCCCATCATCTGTCACTGGGAATGGGCCCGCTACATCTATAGCAATCCTCTCAAAAGGAGCTCCGACGTTATATTGCTTCATTTGGCCCCTGCTCTTCATCTGTGGCCCTTTGGTAGCTGCACAAGCCTTGCATTTGCGGCACCAAGCTTCCACATCTTGACGGCTATTTATCCAATAAAATCGTTCCCGTACTTTAGCCAATGTCTTATTCATACCAAAATGTCCCCCGGACACTCCATCATGTATTTCCTGAAGTACTTTTGGGATCCGACAGCTGGGTATCACCAGACGCATGGTAACTTCCTTCCCATCTGGACTTTCCCATGCTCTCTTTAATAGCCCATCTATAACCTTAAGGGAATCCCATTGTGCCCACATTGCCTTCAGCTCCACACTTTTGTCCGAAACATCCTTCCATTCCGGTTGCGTTCCTTTTTCTTTTGCCCTTAATATAGGACCAATTACGCTGTCATCCATTTGTTCTCGTCTTAGAACTTCCTTTGTCCAATCATCTGGAACATCTACCTGAACTGTGTTTATTATTACCGTGCCCTGTGCTTTTTCAACCCGATAGCAGTGCTTGCAGTCATCTTTGCACGGTCTTCTTGACAGAGCATCTGCATTTTTATGAGACTTTCCAGGTCGGTGTTCGATTGTGAGGTCATATTGCTGCAGTCTTTCTATCCAGCGAGCCAGTTGACCTTCTGGGGTTTTCAGCTGCAGTAGCCATTTTAATGCAGCATGGTCGGTCCTGATTTTGAAATGTTGACCATAGAGGTACTTGTGAAAATGGTCCACGGACTTAACAATGGCCAATAGTTCCTTCCTTGTTACACAATAATTCCTCTCTGGTTTGGACAGTACCTTACTGAAATACTCGATTACTTTTTCCTCTCCATTTTGGACTTGAGATAGTACACATCCAATTGCGGAGTTGCTAGCATCTGTGTCAAGAATATAGAGGCCCTTTTGTTGGGGATATGCTAGCACAGGACTACTGCATAACGCTGCTTTCAGCTTCTTCCATGATGTTTCACACTCTGGTGTCCACTGATATTTAACTTTCTCCTCCGTTAGCTGGTGTAGTGGCTTTGCTATATCCGCAAATCCTTCCACAAAACGTCTATAATAAGTGCAGAGGCCAAGAAAGCTTCGTAATTCGTGTACATTTGAAGGTCTTGGCCAATCACGCACGGCAGAGATCTTGTCCGGGTCTGTCTGTATTCCCTCCGAAGATACGACATGTCCAAGGAATTTCACTTCTTTTTGGAATAGTAGACACTTCTTTGGATTCAACTTTAGGTGTGCATTTCTGATTCTCCCAAATACTTCCTGAAGATTTTCCAAATGTTCCCTGAAGTTTCGTCCCATAACCATTACGTCATCAAGATAAACTAAGCACGTCTTCCAAGTTAGTCCTCGGAGTACAAATTCCATCAATCTTTCAAAAGTAGCTGGCGCATTGCAAAGTCCAAAAGGCATCACGGTGAATTGATATAAACCACTACCTGTTGAGAAGGCAGTCTTTTCCTTGTCGTCAGGGTGAAGTCCCACCTGCCAATACCCACTTCGAAGGTCTAGAGTTGAAAACCATCGTGACCCTGCCAGCGTACTTAATGTATCGTCAATTCGTGGTAGTGGATAGCTGTCTTTCTTCGTAACATCATTCAGCTTCCGGTAGTCGACACAAAATCTCAAAGTTCCGTCCTTTTTGGCAACTAAAACTACCGGTGATGACCAGGGACTGGTTGATTCCTCAATTACTCCATCTTGTAGCATCTTTTGAACCATCGCAGCCGCTTCTTCTTGTTTAGCTAGTGGCAACCTCCTAGGTTGTTGGCGGATGGCGGCTGAATCACCAGTGTCTATTCGATGCTGTACTATATCAGTTTTCGTGAGGATGTCTGTGTTTTTGGCAAATACCGTACTTTCTTTTTCCAAAAACTTGATTGCCTCTCTACGTTCATCCTCAGATAGGTGTTCAAACTGGGAACTCAACAAAGTCACAACTTCCCTGTCTACGCTGGTTGACGAACATTTCTCCCCTTGCTCCTCGCACCTTGCTATCCACTGGACTGGTTCGTAGGATCCTATTGCCTCGCCTTCCTTGAAAGTCACCGAGTGGGAATTTAAATTAGCCACTCTAATTGGAATTTTGTCTTTTGTCCGGGTCAGAGTTCTTGCTAAGATTACGTTTTCTGTCTTAATTGAATCATCTTTTTCAACAAGGCCAACACGGTATCCACCAGAGTTTCCTTCCAGAATGGCCTCGATTATTTGTTCTGAACTGGCAGGAATCTTGATTGTCTGAGCCGTCAGTAGCCTCACTTTTTGAAATCGGTCATTTGCTGTTGACAAAATAAATTCTTCGTTTCCAATCTTTAGAACTCGTTCTACCACGTCAAGTATAAATTGATCTTGTACTCCCATAACATCCAGCCCCAAAATGAAATCATCAGTGATGTCAGCCACAATAACCCTATGACTAAAGCACAGGCGTCCCAACTGCAGATCTAGGTCAACTTCTCCATGAACCCTTACCCTGTCTCCTGTGGCTGTTCGAACGACCAATCCATTTTGGCTTTTATCAACTTTTATTCCTGATAAAAATCCGGGTCGCACTATTGATGACGTGGCACCTGTGTCGATAGTGAAGATACATCTCCGTTTGTTTACATAGCCATCCAACAGCAGACTACTCGGGACTCTTCTAATCTGGGAAACCCGTATCTCTCTGGGGGCACCGTGTTCACCAGCCAGCACAGCCCCCAAAGTGCTGGCTATCTTTAGTTTTCCTGCGGCTCTTCAGTCATTGCGGCATTTACTCTCTCAGGGCTCCGCTGCCGACAGTTTCGCTTAATATGCCCTGGTTTGCCGCACTTATAACATCGAATCACCTTCCTTGACTGTTCATCGGTCTGTTCTCTTTCCTGCTTCCTTGGAGCATCTAATTTGGTCATCATTTGGCTTATCATTTTGTGCATGTCAGCCATCAAAGATTCCATCTTTGATTTTTCTAAATGATCCTCTTCTTCTACCTTTATGGCTCGTACTCTCGGACGTGCAGTCTCTTTGTAAGCGGCTTCAACCTCGAGGGCACGGATCAAGGCTTCACTACCAGTCTTATCTCGGGATAATCTAAGGACTCGCCTGATCTCCTCATCTCTTATGCCATCGATGAAAGTACCAACTGTTAATTGTTCCTGGAATTCTTTGGGCGCATCCGGGTAAGCCAGGTATGTCAGTCGCTCAACAGCTGCTTCAAAATCTTGTAAACTTTCCCCAGCCTTTTGTGTGCGTGATTTGAGCTGAGTTCGGTATACTTGGGCGAGGTGTTGGTCGCCATATCTTAGATCTAGTGCAGCTTCCAAAACTTTAAAATCTCGTTGCTGCGTCACTGGGATAGTCTGAAGCAACTCTGATGCTTGACCTCTTAATGCTAGCACCAATGCCATAGCCTTGTCTTCATTGCTCCAATTGTTTGCGTATGCCGCTGCCTCAAATTGTCTTTTATAGGTTGACCAAGAAGTTTGACCATCAAAGGAAGGCGGTTGTAATCGAGGGCCTGACGATGATAATACTAGCTGGCCTCCTTGCGTTCTTAACTGTCGCTTAAGTTGTTCTACTTCCCCCTTAACTACCTGAAATCTTCCTTCTATATCGGTAACTTTCCCTTCGACGCCAGTAACTTTTTCTTCGACGCCAGTAACTTTTTCTTCGACACCAGTAACTTTTTCTTCGACGCCAGTAACTTTTCCTTTGATTTCACTTACTTCAGTCTTTATGTTGCCTATATCCTCTTTAATTTCGCTTTTGAGGTCTTCAGTGGCTGAAAGGATAACATCTTGTTGCCCCTGTATAATTTTCCTTAATTCTTCTTTCTCTTCTAGACGTCGTTTTTCTCGTTCTTCTTTTTCTTCTTGGCGTCGTTTCTCTTGTTCTTCTTTTTCTGCCTGACGTTTCCTTTCTTTTTCTTCTTCGCGTCTCTCTTGTTCTTCTTTTTGGTCTAGCATCATTTTTCTAAATTGCTCGAACATGTCTTGCATTTGCTTTTCGGCAGCCATGCTTCTTGTTTCCATCCAAACAATTAACTCGAAACAGCACGAACAAGTCTTATTTAAAGTCTATATCGCTTCTCAGTTGAAACCACTTAAAAACTACACTAATTTCTAAACAGAATGTCCCAGAAATTTCCTCACACTAGCACAAATAAATCTTGTCTAATGTCTATATCACTTTCCAGTTCCACTCACTTCAATATCTCCAGTGGTTTCCAAATAGAACACTATGGAACTTCGTCGAATTCTTCAGAAATTCTGTTGCAATCCCACTTCTGACACCAATTGTAACGTGCTTACAATTTTCAGTAAACACTTTGTGGATTCCAAATAACTTGCAACAAGAATTTTCACAAACCACTGATTTATTTAATCACTAAAATTACACTAGCAAATACTTAAAAATCACACAACTAATAATAACTTAATCTAATATAATTTCACTACTTTTAAAACACTAAGCACTTTACTTTTCTTCTTAAACTTGTCAACTCTTGTCTAACCTAAAAACTCTCTTGTCTGTTTACTTCACTAAACTGCATACTTCACTCAACTGAACTGTTCCCCCATCTGCTGGAGTCACCTCTTTATATACATACTTGGAATCCTTCTAGAACTCTTTTCTAGAATTCTCCATAGTTTTCTACCATGTAACAGATGATTGTTCGTCAATTGGCTCATAGACGGCGCCACCCTACTAGTCAGGGAAGTAACTAAGCTTCTGAGGAAAACTTTGAACATGAACTTAATCACATCTTTCCTTGTTAGAGGGCAGCACATAACAATATACACTTTCCAATATTGGAAAATAAATATTTATTGGTATTAGAAAATATTCCTTAAACAATATAATTTTACACATAGTTGATAAATATGAGTTAAATATGAGTTTTCAAATATTTTACAATCAATATTTATCTTTATCAATCGATATTTTTTGTAGAATATTATCAAAAAATGTAATAGCAATATAACGCGAATATAGATTTTTCAGCGTTGTAAAATTAATATTAACAGATATTTATCAATATTGTAATAATAATAACAATAATAATAATAATAATAATAATTCTAATTAGCTCAAGCTAAAAAAAAGATACAGATATATCCACATTACAAAAGTATGAGATTATGTAAAACTTAACTATTACAAATAAAAAGTTCAACCTATTACAAACATACAAATATAGATCATAACACTTAGGTAGTATCACACGGATTACACGGGCCATTTTTCTTTGACATAGCCATTTGGAGCACCATGCATTTAGTTTTCTCTAAATTTAAGTTTAAGCTGTTTTCTCCTAACAAATTATAAACATTTTCCAATTCATTGTCTGCGTATATCTGGATTGGAATGTGTTAAAATAATATACTACCAACATAGGCACGCCGATATTTTAATATCAGTGTATATTAATATGAGTTCAATATATTTGTTACAATTTCAATGTATCTATATTGATCCAATATTGACCCACGGTCCAGCCAATATTATGTTCTACCTGGGAAATATATTGTAGCAAATGTCACTATTTAATATGTAAGTTTATACACATAATTATTTTCATCGATATAATTAATTGCATTGATGTAATGAATTTCATAATATACAATAATGTAAAATGTATGAAATCTAGTTTATGCTATTAATAAAGTATTATTATTATTATTATTATTATTTAGATATATATTTTTTTTACAAGTACTTAAATCAATTATTATTTCAATGTTATTTTTAAGATATTTGAAATTTGCTAACACTTATGCACGCGTGCTTGGTAATTACAATTAAATAGACATATATGATAAACTATTTTAGTATCAACCTCTTCGTGATAACGAGACAGATTGTAATCAGTTGTTCTCTTCATTGTATTATCACTCGATACCTCATAAATGTAATGTTGATCATAATTTTATTTAACAAACTTTCCTGAGAATAACAGCACAAATTCATTGCTTCCCCAATGTTTAATTAAAAATTCAACAACGAATTTTTCTTTAAAATTTGTACTTCATAAAAGTTTACTGAATTCTGCTGGGCATTTATTCTCTCTGCGGATGTCATAATGTGAATCCTCCTCACCTCACAGATCATGTTCAAAATCTTTAAGACTTGTCTTCTTTGATTTAACAATATTGATGATACCATTTTCCTTTAAAGTAATAAATAATCACACATTTGTGATAAATCGGTATATACAAATGTTATTTAAATGAAGTGTCAAAATGTTAATTCTGATTTTTTTAATTCTATACAGGGTGATTCATAAGTAATGGTACAACACTTAATTTGTAGATAGTAGGAGTCGAAATATTAAGATTTAGCCAATAATGCCTTACTGAAATATTTATAGGAGGTAAAAAGATACAGGGTGTTATAGTTAACATTAAATTTTTCATTTTCCTTTGTAATTTAATGATTTTTAAATATTTTATAATGAAAATACGTGGGTGGGGGTTGTTTTTGGGGGAAATCATAACACACCTTCAACTTTCGTTTAGCTCCTAGAGGGCGCTACGTATGCTATGTTTAATGTGTTAAAAGGGCCGCTACTTTTTCACCCGCACCTTTATCGCAGATTTCGCATAAAGTTTGTATTCCTCTATCAGTTCTTAATAAAAAAGATATACTTGTTTCAAGTGTCTAAATAGGTTTTGTGAAAAGTGCGAATGAAAAATTGCATGCAAATTCATTATACAATTTGAAAAATTATATTGGCGGCAAAATTCGACTCTTTAGTTGTAAATATTTTTTTATGTAGCTAATACCGCTTATGTGCTAATTTCAGACATTAAAACAAAACAAGTAATGATACACTTTTAACTAGTAGGCATAATAATAATAATTTAATTCAAAATGGTAAATAATGTATCACAAATAATAAGAACCATAACAATAATAAAAACGACTTTAAAATGTATAATAGCTACTACAATAAATGTTCAACATAACCACCTTAATACATATTTTAAAACATTTAATTAGAGACTGTCTAACTTTAAATAACGATTTTCTGTTACCCCTAATAGTTTCCACAGCTTCACAAATGTAGTTCTTCACGGGTATTTATGTTATCATTATATCCTAATACTTACAGTAGCCCCAAAAGTAAAAATCCAAAAGATTGAGGTCAGAACACAAGGTGGCCAAAGAAATTCACTTCCTCGGCCGATCTGATGATGTGGACAGTGCATATTTCAATGATTGCGTACTTCTACTAAATAATGTGCTGCGGCCCCATCCTTCCACCACATATTGTTTCTTAAATTTATCGGAACATCATAAAAGATTTCAGGAAGAATGTTTTCTAAAAAGTCCACATAGGATGCACCATTTAAATTTGGTGGTAACTCAATCGGCCCTAGTATGCAGTCTCCAATGATAGCACACCACACATTCATTTTAAGTTCATGCTAGAGGTGTTTTTTCTTGGATAAATAGAGATTCTCAAGTTCTCACAAATGGCGATTTCTTCAATTAAATACCCTACGCCTGGTAAAAGTGGCCTCATCCATAAACAATATTCGTTTCATAAACATAAGGTCATTAAGTTATTTGTTATGCAAAAATAATGAAAAGTGTGATCTTTGTGGAAATTTTGCACTGGAGTAAGTGATATGGTTTAAGTTTTTCTTTCTTTAATAATCTATGAATTGATGAATCTTTTTACCTATAAACATTTCATTAAGGCATTATTGGCTAAATCTTAATATTTTGACTCCTACTATCTACAGTTAAGTGTTGTACCATTACTTATGAATCACCCTGTATATGCAAGTTCGCAATTTTTATTTTAAAGAGACTTACTGTCAACGTTATTGATAAATAATTTTTTTATTAATCAATAATAATTTCATTTTTTTAAACAAATGTTTCAATTTATTTCAATTATTAAATTTGTAATGTTAAAATTTTTGAAATATGTTTTTCGTTTTTTTTTGTCAATATCTCCTAATTTTATTGTAGGACAATTTTCTTTTATTCTACACTCCATTTCCAAAAGAAAGAAATGAAAATTAGGTTGTTAGTATTCAGTTTAGTTAGTTATTCAGTCATCGTGGAACTGAGACTTTCATGGCGCAGGACTAGAAAATCCTGCCAGACAATTTGACCATTCGATTTCAAAAATATTAATCAAACAATAGTGTAAAAACCGGCCCGTTAGTAATAAAATTTCAGATCTTGTTATTTTTACATATTGGGGACTCGTCGGTCCAACCCATCGCTTTTGGCAAGGGCAGCTCTCTGGTTTTTTATAAATTATTTGGCAATTTAACTGTAACAAAGTGTTAAGTATAAAAGTTAAAAAGTCGCCAGATCAACATGTTTAGCGCGGCTGCGTACAACTTTGCATACCTCTAACGAGAATTTTTACATAGAGAAAAGTTGGGAGACTCGTCATAACGAAGCCACTCATGAAAATTCAACCTGTTAGTAATCGCTTTAATCGCCTTGTTTCCTGGACTAATAGACCCTCATATTCTCTCTTGTACAATGCAATATTCTGTATATCTCTGCCTGAAAGATAGAAATATATTGTCCAAGTGATATGTACCTCATCTTACTATATATGCCAACATCATCAGTACTGCGGTCACTCCTGCAAGGTTCGGACTTCTTGTAGCCGAAAATATTCACTGAGTTTTCCATGACCAAAAAACTTGAGCATAGAATTAAGAAGGGGATGTCTTCTGCATTTTTGTGTTTCTTTTTTCATAAACGTCTTTTATATTGTTGTAGGAAGCATTTGTGACTTACGAAAATTTGCGCATTTTTTTATTTTAATCTTTGTGCGGGTGTGAAGGTGATTTTTGACCGAGATTTTTTGTAAATTTATTTTTATAGTTACCCTTCAAAAGATATGTATTTTGTTAATTTCGAACCGAATAAGGTTCAGATTCCCAGTATCCGATTATTATTCCGATTCTTAAGAGTATCCGATTCTAGAGATTCCTATTCTAAAAATTACCGATTCTGTCCATCACTAGAATGTATCAGTCTTTGTTGTTGACAAAATAATAAACAGATGTCCGCATTCGTCATTAGACGGAGGCACTCTGTCATGTCCGAATAATACAATAACCGATCGAATGCAGTCATGTAGCCGATTTTTTAAAATTACTTTTTGTTTAATTAAATTTATAACCTTAATTTTGAAAACAATTTAATGAAACGATGGGCAATCCTAGGAAATTTATTGTCTTCCATATTGAAACTTAATATTCCAGGTTATTAGCAAAATTTACGAATTTCTCAGTGATTTCCATGTTTTTTTTAGGAATATTAAAATTCCCTGAGTTTTCCATATTTTGACAGGGCTGCTTCCATCTGTAATTAGCTGGTGTAGTCTTTGTTCCTGTTATCCCTACACAGGCATGTCCATTGTACCTTGCTCAGTTCAGCAGCAACGGTGAACTGAACATCTTTGCCTACCAGATCAAAGATGGATGTCCAGTACACCATGCTGAGCTTGAACCTTCATGTCTCTCCATAAACTTCATCTCTCTCGAGTATTACTCCTAGGATTCTTTTTCAGGAATTTGCCGTAAGGGATGTAGGAATTTGTCATACAACGAAATAATTTGTCGCGAATTTCTAGTTTGTAAAAATAGGAAAATTAATATATTTTTTGCCGAACTCGGTTACCACCCTCGTAAATCATCAAAGGATGGTTTGTTTGAACTGATCCTTTCCCAGGAATTTGTCATAAGGGACATAAGAATTTGTCGTGCCACGAAACAATTTGTCGCAAATTTTTAGTAATCAAAAATTGGAAAATTAATACGTTTTTTGCCGAACTCATCATTACCACCTCCGTAAATCATCAAGAGATGTTTTTTTGAACTGATTCTTTTCCAGGAATTTGCCGCAAGGGACATAGGAATTTGTCATTCCATGAAACAATTTGTCGTGAAATTGTATTACGCAGAAATAGGGTAATTAATACATTTTTCTTGAAATTCAGTACTATCACCCTTGTAAATCATCAAGGGGTGTTTTTCCACATATTATTTGCCCACGACAAATTATTTTGAAACTCAGAGCCCTCTTCTAGGTCATTTTAAACCCTTCCGGAAGGTGGTGATACTAACTTGATGATCAAGTTGGCATAACCAGTTTTTTCTTAATAAAGCGAGTCATTTTATTGGATTGATTATTTTTCAGGAATTTGTCGTAAATGAACAACAATAGCAATAGACAAATTATGCAATTATGTCACTGAAAATCTTAATAAGAAGCAATGCCCATTAGCCATCTTCGATTTGACTAGAGCATTTGATACAGTTAATCATGATTTACTCATTGAAAAGTTGTATCGAATGGGAGTTAGAGGGGTGGCCGGCGACTGGGTTGCTTCTTATTTACACAACAGATTTCAAATCATCGATATTGACTCGGCAAAATCTCAGCCTACATTAGTTTAAATGGGGGTCCCACAGGGCTCGATGTTGGCTATTATTTAATTTTATTTATCAGTGACATGCATAACTGCAAAACTCCACAAAAAACGATCATCTATGCAGATGATACAAGTCAGATAGTAGCTGAACATAAAATTTCATTGGCAGTGAAGGCTGCAAATATTGCAACACAGATAATGGACTAATTGTTTTTTTTTTTATGGCTTTGGGCCAGAGACCATGCAGCCAGTCACACTATGTTAAAATTATCTAACCTAAACAAAATGGAGAAAAAGAATGAAGAAGAGCAACGAAGGAAAATGCAGGGAAACACGCTTCTCGTCCAGGGGTCTGTTAGGACATTGAGTTTGACATCACAAAAAAAGACCACGGTAGAGTAGGTAAAAACATAAGGTTAAAACAAGAGGAGAACAAATCTAACCTATAGTGTGATATTAACATCTATCAAAAAACCAATGATTAATTCATAGATTTTATTACTACTTATAGCAAGTAAACTGACTACGTTGAACGGAGCCATCATATTGAAGCATGAACAGATATTTTTAATAAGTGAATCTGTAGCTGTCTTGTACTTATCGCAAGCGAAGAAAAGGTGATCAAGATCGCCGATAACACCACATAGATCACAAAGTTGTGATGTGACTACACCAATTTTATGCAAATGGGCGGGAAAGCAGGCATGACCAAATCTTAGTCTAATAATTGTGGTAATATACTTTCGTGGAACGTTTAAACTGTCATGCCAGAACTGTAGCGGGATAGTTGGCTGTATTTTACAAAACATTGTTGAGCTGTTTAAAACGTATTGTTCCCACGTGCGAATCCACTTATTTCTTAATTGAAGCTTATGTAAATTGGAGCAATCCGTTAGACACAGTTTGTAATCTAATAGAGTACCATTAATGGCGGCGTCTTTGGCCAAAATGTCAACGTGTTCATTATGTTTTAAGCCTATGTGGGCTTTAACCCAGACAAATGTGACGACTTTACCAGTTTGTGCGATATTGTAGATGGCATCTTTTATTTTCAAAATATACGGGTTCGTTTTGTATGAAAAGGAGTCAGTAGATTTAATAGCTGAGAGAACAGAAAGAGAGTCAGATAGAATTATTATTTCCTTTGAGTTTGTTTCTTTGATATAGCTTAAAGCTTTGTAAATGGCAATTGCCTCCAAGGTAAAAATAGAGCAGTTTATGTCAAGTTTGAACTTTATCTCTTTGCATTCAAAGGGAATGAAGAAAGCGCATCCATTACCGTTTTTGGATTTTGAGGCATCGGTGTAAATAAATGTTGGATTAATAAACCGGTCAAGGACATTAAGAAGCATTTTCTCACTAAAAATGGAATTTTCGTTATAGACGGGGATGATAACACTAGGTTTAAAACACATAGATCAGTAATTGATATCATTTACAGTAATTTTTTCAATATTGTCAAACTGTTCGTTAATGTTACGGAATGAGAGGCACATAGGCGGAGAAGGCTTCTTAATCCAATAGCTGTTGGTTAGATCAAAAGTATTGAGGACAGAAATTTTTTTTAGTAAAGGAGGGTTGTAAAGATTCAGCTTGAGTAGAAATTTATTGCTTAAGAACTCTCTTCTTATTAGAAGCGGTGGCTCAAGTGCTTCAACATGGAGGGCTTCATTTGGCGTGGATTTCATCGCGCCTAGGCATATTCTCAGAGCTTTGCGTTGCATGATATCTAAGTTACTCAACAGGCTTTTGTTAGCTGAGCCGTATAAAATACAACCGTAATCCAGTATTGATCTAATATAAGCTTTATAAAAGCAAAGTGCCGTTTTAACATCAGATCCCCACCAGGTTTTGGTGACAAATTTTAAAAAGTTAATACCCTTCATGCATTTATTTTTAATAGACTCTATGAAAGGTTTCCAGGTGAGTTTTTTATCGAGTATGACCCCCAAATACTTAATCTCAGAACGAAACGGGAAATGATAGCCAGCTAACTGAATTTCAGGAGTTTGTAAGAGGTTATGTGTGTTATGTCTTGTAAAAACGCAAAATGTTGTTTTTTCTGTTGACAGTTCGAAGCCATTTTCAAATGTCCATTGCTTCAAATACGATACACCGGTTTCAAGGGTTTCAAGTGAATTCTGCCATGTTTTATTTTCGGTGTAAAAGCAAAGATCATCCGCATACTGTACAATATTTAAATTTTCGATCTTTGTATTGTAGATGTCGCCTGTATACAAATTGAAAAGCAGAGGTCCCAATACAGAACCCTGTGGTACTCCAATGTTGACTAATCTTGGCCCTATTCTGTGATTCCTACTATTTCTAATGTATATTACTCTGTTTGAGTACATATTTACAATATTTTTAGCAATGGCATTAGGTATGAGATAGAGATTACTCAATTTTTCCTTCAAAATATTCAAGTTTACTGACTCATATGCGCATTTTAAATCTATAAAGAGTGAACTCAGGTAGTTATTACGAGAAAAGCTCATTTGGATATCAGTAGTTACTGTTAAAATTGCGTCGAGCGTGGCGACTCCTTTCTTATAGCCAAACTGATTTAATGGAAGAAGGTTTTGACTCGTCAGCCACCATTCTAATCTTGACTTGATCATGCGTTCAAGAGTTTTAAGAATACAGGACATAAGAGAAATCGGGCGGTATGAGTCAGAACAGTTAGGGTCTTTACCCGCCTTAAGGATGGGTATGATGATGACGTTTTTAAGGTCAGCAATGTTGCAGCCTGTAAGATATATGCTATTAAAAAGTTCCAATAAAGCCTTTTTAGCATTACTATGAAGATGCATAAGCATAGGCTATTTTATGTCATCGTAGCCTGCAGAAGAATTTCTTACATTATTTAGAGCTGTTTCTAATTCGTGAAGTTGAAATGGGAGACATAGAAAATGATTATTGACTGTAGATTAATTATGAGGACAGTCAAGATTATTAACAGATGGGGGGCTACTCTATCAAAAAAACCGTCAATCCAATTGTCGTTATCTACTGTTTTTTGGCAGGATGGAATACGCTGCATTTTCTTGGCTTGCTTCCATAACTCAGAGGGTGGAGTATTTTTATTTAAATTAGAACACCAATTTATCCAGCTCTGTTTGGCAATGTTTTTTAGCCTCCTCTTCGTGCTTGCGCATATTTTTTTATATTGATCAAAGTTTTCTTCCGTAGGGTTAAGAGTGTAGTTTTGGATGGCCTGTTTTCTAGCAGAAATAGCTTGTTCGCAGGATTCATTCCACCATGGCGGTGGTTCCCGAGACTTACATTTAAAGGGCTTGTAAGTAGGTATCGAAAGAAAAGCTGCAGAATTGATACAGTCTGTGAGAAATTTAAATTTGTCAATGGCATTATCAATTAAAGGTTGATTATCAAATTTCTGCTTTATTAAACTGGAGTATAGGGCCAGTTGGCCTTGTTTAAGTTCCATTTAGCCTTAGAAAATATGATATTATTTATTTCGTATTGAAGTGAGAAATGAAAAACTATAGGAAAATGGTCAGAGCCAAGAGTGTCCTGGCAAGTGTTCCATGTAATGTAATTTGCAATGTCAGCTGAACAGAAAGTTATATCAACAACAGATTTGTCTTGTAAGGGATGATGAATACGAGTGGCGTTACCGTTATTCAAGGTTACGAGGCTGAGGTCGTCGATAACATTTATTAATTGAAGACCCACATTATCATTTTTTGAAGATCCCCAGAGTGCACTGTGGGCATTAAAATCTCCCCCTATTATGCAAGGGGGTGTAACTTGATCAAAAATATGTTCCCAGTCGCTAACATGAGTATTAATGTGAGGGGGCCTGTATATGGATAAAAAGCTATACTTAGATTTGTTAATATAAACTTCTGCGCAGCAAACGTAAATTTCATCATTGAAATTATTATTGAGGAGTACCTCCTTGAAATTGAGGTTCTTGTTAATAAGGATTGCTACTCCAGCTTTTCCGTCATATCTGTCCTTACGAACAATGTTATAGCCATGAAAATTAATAACGGTTCCAGGTTTGAACCAAGTTTCGTTAATTAGAGCAATATCAATTTTCATATCATTTAGGAATTTACTCAGACTATTTTTATTGGATGCAGCAGATCTGGCGTTCCACTGCATTATATTAATTTTATTATTTTTTAGGGTAAATTTTATTTTGAGATGCCTTCCTCCGAGGCTAAATTCATTTTTAGTTTAATGGTATTTATATCTATTTTTTTAACATCATCAATTGTCTCTAAATTTCCCAAAAGGTTACATATAACTTTAGATAAACAATCGACTAACCTATTTTTATCTTCCTCTATATTTAGAGATGAAGAGTTGGGGTTAATTGAATAACTGGAATGTCCTCTAAAGTTAAAGGGGGCATTAGAGCGTGCTTTAGATTGGAAGTTGAACGGGGCGGTCGGACCCGAGGGAGAAGTAGGATTTATTTTCCTCTTCTTTGAATTATTAAGGGAAGAAACTTTATAAGAAGTGTTACTACTACTACATGGTTGTGAAAATGTGACACGGTTATTATTATTTCTAGAGGGAGCTTTTTTTGGTATTCGGTGAGGTGACGAAAAAAGATTATGTACAGAAGTGGATTCTTGGTTGGGTAGTTTGGGAAAATTTGAATCATAATCAGAAAGCTAGTACATCAAATCTATTGTGTGATGTAAAAGTTGCGAAGGAATTCTCACAGTATTGCTGGGCTTCGGAAAAAGAAGTATTGTTATCGATCATAATTTTCTTGATGGTTTTCTGCCTTTCGAAAGTGGGACACTTATTGTCATTTGATTTATGTCCACTGGTTTTGCAGTACAGACAGTAAGTATCTGTACCAAGGCATTCATGGTCATCAGTTTTGGGTTTGGCACAATTAATGCATAAAGGGTTAGAGCTACGGCACTGTTTAGAAATATGACCGTATTTTAAACAATTAAAGCATTGGGTAACCCTGCCATAAAAAGTTTCAACAGGAAAGATAACACTATTGATAACAATTTCGTTAGGTAATACATTACCTTGAAAGGTAATAATTACAGTTTGCTTTGGGATTAAAGTAGTTTTATTATCAATTGTTAATTTCCTCTGCATTCTTTGAACATCCAGTATATTGGTAGGGGACATAATATTATCTTTTAGGTAACTATTGTCAAAAAATGTATCGACACCTCTAATTAAGCCTTTTTTTTCTAAAAGGTGATTGGGTATAAATGCTCGAAGATTTTCAGCTTCAAGTAGTTTATTTTTAACTAATGCATTAGCGTCAGCAATAGTTTTCAGATATATTTTTATTCTGTTTTTACCAGCACTTTTAATAGAAATTATATTTTTAACAAAGAGTTTTTTATGAAGTATATGACCCACAACTAATGGGTGTAATCGGCCAATATTATCTTGGTTTGTTTTTTCAATAAAGACAAAAATATTATCAGAGAAGTAATACTTATCAGAATCCAAGCAAAAAAGTTTAACTGGTTTGTTTTTCTGGGTATCAGGTTGTTCCGTTGTTTTTGCAGAGCTATAATTATCTTTTTCATTACAGGTAATGTTGCTGTTTTGTTCAATTTCCATCGATTTGGATGACATTTCATTTAATTTAAAATTCGAATTCGATTTGTAAAATTCTTCTTCATCGGATAGAACTATTTGGGCGATGTTGTACGTCCCTTTACTTGAACTGCCTTCCCCTTGGAGGGGAAGGGGCATCACGAACACCTAACTTATATTATGTATTATTGTTTAATGTAACACACACTATAAATTTAATATGTATTAATGTAACTTAATATAATAATCACTAAACTAAAGAGCACTGTTAGAACGCGTGTATAGTCTATTGACGTTCGCGACCAACTGGACTAATTGTTAATGTACACAAAACTGTATTCATGGCTTTTCAACAAAAAAAACATCAGTTACGACTTCTGCCAATTAATAAAACTAAACCATAAATCTATAGAACAAGTTGACCACTTTAAGTATTTAGGAGTGAACATAGGTCAAAATTTGACATGGGAAAGACATATTGGTACAGTTGTTTAGAGGTTGAGCACCCAGTGCTTTGTCTTCGGACAGCTGTATAAAACGGCTTCCCTGCAAGTACTTAAAGTTACATATTTTGGTTTAGTGCAGTCAGTATTAACATATTGACTATATTTCTGGGGTAATTCGGCACATATGTTGAAAGTATTCACCATGCAAAAGAAAATAATAATATGTCTTAAAGGGTTATATCAGAGAGAATCATGTAAAAACATATTTAGATCCTTAGGAATTTTAACATTGCTATGTCTTAATATATATGGTAGCTCAGTGTACTAAAACGTCTGGCTAGCAAACTGAGTTGCCTAGCGAAGTGGGTTCGATACCCGCAAGGCGAAACAATTTTTCATTAAAAAAATTGCCCCAAGAGTGGTTCGGGGTCCACAATAAACTGTAGGGCCTCGTCTCTCTTTACCTAACAGAAGATCATTGAGATCTTCCAGGGGGTTACCTCGGTAACTTGAGAGGCGGTTAAGAAAACATTTAATAGCCGTGAACATAAAAAAGAACAAATCGCTATACCAAAAAAATAATATGGTACATGCACATTACACACAAAGGGGTAATGAACTGAGATCGCTATTCTCTCGATTGACTGTTGGTCAGGCTTCTGCTAGTTATCGGGGCATCATCTGTTATAATCACGCAGTCAGGTTGCTGGGCAATGTCAATTATAACACTTTTTAAGTCTGAGTTATTTAACTATTTATCAACTAATGCTTTTTATTCTGTTGAAGAATTTCTAGAATCTAGATATTAAATGTAAAAACAAGTGCAATTAATGTAATTTTATTGTGTGTATGGAGCTGTAGTGTGTGAACATATGTATGTTTTTTATCTGTTGTTCTTAAGAGAATGCAAGGTTGACTAGTCTAATAAGATTTTATATGGTAAATTTTATATTTATAATTGTAATTTTTTAATAGATGAATAAATTGTATTATTAGTGGCCTTTGTCATGCCAAAACAGTTGGTCGCGAATTTTCGTTATGCAGAAATAGGAGAATTAATACATTTTTTTCCATACTCACTACCACCCTTATAAATAATATAGTTTTTTAGACCGATTGTTTTTCAGGAATTTGTCGCAAAATTATATTACACGGAAATAGAGTAATTATAAAATTTTGTTTGTACTCAGAACTACCACCCCCGTAAATCATCAAGGGGTGGTTTTTCGTATATTATTTGCTCAGGACAAATTATTTTGATACTCAGAGCTCTGTTTTCCACATTTTAGCCCATTTCAGAATGTGGCAGTGCTAACTTGACTATGAAAATTGTTATGAGACCCAAACACCGAAGAACTCAAGTAAAACGTAGACTCCGTCTCTGTATTAGTAAATTGCGTGACCAACAAACCGTCGAACAGCTAAAGCAAAAAGTTCAAGAGAATTTGAGTGCACTAGAAGAAACCAATTCTGTAGATGTCGCTGCTACCTGGACACAAATTAAAGACAGTTTAAAAAGTGCGAGTGAGGAAATTCTTGGCACTGCAGCAAGTAAAAAACAGGAGGACTGGTTCAATGATAATGAAGCTCTTATACAAGAACTTCTTGACCGCAAACATACTGCCTTCCAAAACGCTATCAACCACCCCAATGACCCATCAAAAGCAGAAGCTTTTACCCAATCTAAGTATGAAACGCAACGCGAAATCAGAAGAATAAAGAACGAGTGGTGGGCAAGCAAGGCCAGAGAAATTCAAAGGTACGCCGATTCACATGACTACAGGAATTTCTTTCAAGAAGTAAAAGCAGTGTACGGCCCCAGTCGGAAAAATATGTGCCCTATTAAAGATTTAAATGGAAATCTCCTCAAAGAAGACCAGGAAATAAGAGCCCGATGGAAAGAACACTACTCTAACATTCTTAACCAGCAAAGTCAAGCCGATCACGATATTATAAATCTTATCCCTCAATATGACACCTTCGAAGACTTAGATAAACCACTAACAACGGAAGAGATCTTAACCGCCATTGGGCAGCTAAAAAATAACAAGTCTCCCGGCGCCGACTCACTCCCAGCTGAGATCTTTAAAGCTGTGTCGTCAGAGCTCATACCCTACCTCAAAAAACTGTTTGATGTCGTGTGGGAAAGTGGTCAAGCTCCGCAGGAGTTTCGTGATACACTTTTAATCAACCTCTTCAAAAACAAAGGGAGCGCTGCGGACTGTGGAAATTACAGGGGTATAGCTCTCCTGGCTGTTGGAGGGAAGATACTCACTAAAGCGATGGCAAATAGGCTAACACCTGTTATGGAAAAGTTACTTCCTGAAACACAGAGTGGCTTTAGACCAAACCGAGGCACATCAGATCTAATCTTCACACTTAAACAGCTTCAAGAAAAAGCACTCGAACATCAAGGAGAAATTCACATGGCCTTCATTGATTTAACCAAGGCGTTTGACTCGGTGGACAGGGAAGTGCTCTGGAAAATTATGTTCCGCTTAGGTATCCCTAGAAAATTTGTGGAAGTATGTCGCAGTCTACATACAAACAACAACGCCCAGGTTATGTATAATAATGAGGCAACCGAACCTTTCCAAACCCTCACTGGAGTTAGGCAGGGATGTGTCCTGGCACCCCTACTCTTTAATTTGTTTACCACTGCTCTAACAATTATTGTTGACAACAAACTGACAGTCAGAGGAATAGGTCTCAGATACCGTTTTGATGGCGGTCTCTTTAACATAGGGCGCTTTAGAGCTTTCACGAAGACACGCACACGATTCATTTGTGATCTCCAGTATGCGGATGACTGTGCACTTTTAGCCTCTACGCCGGAAGAGCTTCAAGAACTTTTAGATGTGTATGCCCAGAGCTATGATTCCTTGGGACTTAAAATCAACATTGGAAAGACTAAGATTATGTCAACTCCTCATCAAGTGAACCAAATAGATATTACACTTAACGGAAATTCTCTTGAAGTGGTGGATCAGTTCAATTACTTAGGCAACGTTGTTAATGACAAAGCAAACATGGACAGCGAGATTCGCAATAGAATTAACGCTGCATCTAGAGCACTCTGGGGACTTAGAGAGAGAGTATTTGACAACCATGACCTTGCTTTGTCAACGAAAATGGCTGTCTACAGAGCAGTTGTCATTCCAACACTGCTATATGGATGTGAAAGCTGGGTCACTTACCGTCGTCATGTGAAAGAATTAGAACGTTTTCAGCAAAGACACCTCAGAAGTATGATGAAAATCCGTTGGTTCCATCACATATCAAACGTGGAAGTACTCAGGAGAGCAAACAGCCTTCCAATTGAGGTGCTTATTTCAAGAGCACGCCTAAGATGGGCAGGTCACGTTCATCGTATGCATGATAACCGCCTTCCTAAATGCACACTTTATGGTGAATTGCTAAGCGGTAGAAGAAGGCGTGGCGGTCAACGAAAGAGGTTCAAAGACGTTCTCCATGAAAATCTAAAATCCTGCGGTATTGCAGACGAGCAATGGGAACAACTTGCAGCGGACAGAACCGAATGGCGAGGGGCTGTGGCCAGCTATCAAGGAAATGTTGCTGCAATAAGGCCGAATCCAAGACCTAACCAGGTGTATGTTTGTCCTGACTGCGGTCGACATGTGCTCTCCCGAATTGGCCTCTATAGCCATAGTCGTGTGCACCGTAGATGAATGGGAATTACAATAGACTACACCTTTTACGTGTTTTTATTGTACACAATTTATCGACTGTAACATTTTTATACTCGGACTCGAGTAACGGCTAATAATAATAATCAAGTTGACATTACCATGGGTTTTTTATTTAATAAGGCGCGATAAATTTTTTCTTTTCACGACAAATTTACGACAAAAAAGCGAGAATTAATCCATATAGTGACATTGCAAAATTTCGATATGGCAATGTTAACTTGACGGACGTGCCCTCCTGTGATAAGTTGGTAACTTTGAGTTCAGGGAAGTGTACTCTAAGCAGTTCCCTTATAGTTTCCCCTCCTGGTTTAGTATGTTCTCTCTATCTATTTTTAGGGTGAATATTGAGCTTTGAGGATTCTTAAATAACACCTTGTGCAGTCTGGTACATTCTGGAATTCCCTCAATGTCCTCAACCCCCTCCATGACTCTCTTGGATTTTCTTCTATATTTGTCTCACACTTCTATTTATTTAGCTTCATTAAACTTTTATTTACTTCCTTAAGGCCTTTAAATTAAGTTCAACAGGTATTGAAAACATTTCATTTTAACGTTTTTACTGTAGAGGCTAGCTGGCTCCATATTTCACACACAGCAATTTAAAATGTAACGTCACGTCACTTCTGCGATGTTTTGTGTACAACTGTCACATTGGAAACTGAATTGTCAATTATTACCTAAGTAAATTTACCATGTTAATTTAAAGGTATATATAGGGAGTATTAAAAAAAAGAAAGAATAGCAACATTAATCATAATATATAATTTACCTGCGACAGCTCCCAGAGCTGTTGTGAGTTGCAACAGCATGGCATTTTTACGAGACACACCTGACTGTAACAAAATGGCAAAGTCTCCAATTTCATGAGGAACTTCATGTAGCAAGATTGTGATTGTCGTTATAATACCTGCAATAAAAAATGGTTAATGAACTCAAGGAAGCTGTAAAAGCTGAATAAGGTAAAAGTAAAACAAAATTTTAAACTGGAAATAATCTGTAGAAAATAAATTACACATATTTAATAAAACTTTTTTTATTTTATTTTAATATACTTAGAAATAGATACCAACTAATATTTCTGCTGATACTGATAAACAGCATATATGAAATGCCAATACAGATACATCGGCATATCTAATGTAACACCAATGTACACCCTAACCATAAAATGCATTGAAGCTTAACCTTCTGGCAGTTACAGAATAATTCTATGGCTTTTAATTATTGTCTTGTTATTATTGTCATTCTCTTTGGCGATTTTAAAAGTCAACATGGCAACTGATCATCATCATCGTCAACAGAAAGAAAAGGATTTTTTGGAAATATCTCGACAAAATTGAGGTGAAAATTCTAAAACTCTCAACGCAAAGTTTACTTTGTTTTGTGTTGAAAAAATGTGTCTCTGAGCGGAGTTAATCGAAGTTTGACCATGTTGAATTCAAAGTATTATTTTTCGTAACTCAGGGTACCACATCCAAAATTGTATGCTCTAGCACAAGTAGGTATATTTATTTACACCAGTAGCAAAAACATGGCGAGTGAATAGTTGTTTTCCCAAGAAAGGAATGATCACATCTACAATCAGCTGAATCCTAACATAAGAACTCAAACTGTTATACTCCTAAACCATAATTTAAGGATATTAAAGGACCACGCACATTACTTAGGCAAATGTGGTTTGGGTCAAATAAGCTAAAATTCGAATATGTTGTACTTCTTGTCTTTGTGAACAAGAGCCTCGATGGGCGACCTCCAAAAATGGACAGTTTTTGAGCTACACTGTAAAAAGATAGTATGGATGATGGTGTGTATTTACTATGAGATTTGTTTAAACTGCATCGTAGCAGGGATATGGCTCAGTGGCAGAGCGTTCGTTTTGCATGTGAAATGCCCCGATCACTGGTGTTACCAGAATTTCTTTTATATACTATTCCTGTCTAATTACTATCATTTTCAAAACTGCATATATAACTTTACAACCATAATTTTTATTAAACTAAAAAATTTAAGAATATAATATTCCTTAAATATAGTTAAACTTTGAGGTACATAGTATTACTGGTTATCATTATTATTCACATGTAAAAATACATTTGCAGAAGCACACACTTGCTTTTTTTCCAGTGGTTATCTTATATTTGTCTAAACGAAAATTCTACGTTATTTGAATTTTAAAATTAATTAAAAAATAATAGTAGACCTATAGCCTGTCAAAAATTAAATGTTTTGACATTTATAAACATTTTAATAACGACTTGTTTGTTTATTTGTTACAACTTTGGTATTGTATTAGTTAACAATAGAAGAAATTCTATAACAAACGTCTGACTTATTAAAAATCCAGACATATTTGGGCGAAGAGTAAACTGTTATATATGTAATATTGGTTTGCAGCCACGAGCTATGGTTAGCATTTCTGGAAATGAAAATGAGCTCAAGCGTCAAATTGCAATTCGTCGTCGTGAAGATGTTAACTTACCACCTCGAGATATTGAAGCTAACTGTCGCATATGTCTTAATTGCAATCGAACTGTCAATGCCGAGATTGATGAATTAGCATGTGATCCTGATTGTTTGAAATTCAATGTTTTAAAGCAGCCCACAAATAATTCTTGTATGTTTTTCACTGGGTCACACAATCTAAGTAGGGTTTCTGTCGAGTGTAGAGTTAAAGTCTTTATCATAAAAAATATTTATATACCCGAATCAGCTCACTGCTGTCATCATCATTTAGACGCCAATGGATTTGTTCTACGAGTTCTGTTAGAGGGTTTGCAATTTTATAATAGACCATATCGCTTAAATGGTGCACAGTTGCAAAATATTTTACAGATTTCATGTCAATCAGCTAGAATTGATGAGCACGATTTTAACAATGAAAATAGTTTTACAGAGGTTCCGGTCCATAAGCCAACAATTTCAAGATTTGTGTACATATTGTGACCCTGTACCTGGCCAAAATACTATGGCTTAGAGCAAACAATTTTTGAAAATACTAGACTTGTATTGATAATATTTTTGTAAATTTTTCAACAGACGACTGTAACTCGTATAACGTTGAACCACATTTGTCGGATCACTTGAGTCAGGTCCTTGAGGTACCACTATATCTCAGTAAAAAAGCCCTAGGACACCAAAAACTAATTAGACCAATTACAACTACAGGTAAGAATAAATTCTATGATATTATGTCTACTTGTTCATGGGAGTTTGTTGGTGATCACACTCTCGACATAAATGAAACAGGCTCACAATGAGTCTTTCCAAGAAAAGCTAGTCTATTTTGCAAACAGTCACACTACAAAGATCAACTGGTTTACAGATGAGCTAGGAAAATGCAAGATCATTTAAAATTTCTAAATAAAATATACGCACTGCATAATACCAAAGCTAACAAAAAAATCAGGGATAACTTCAAATGGAGATATAAAAATGCCATTAAAAATAATAAAATTATGTCAAACGATAATCACATAAAAAAGTCTGGAAATCCCATAAAAACTATTGCAATTAATAAATTCAGCTAACATTCCACCTAAACCAAAATCAAAAATTCAACCAAATGATTTTAATGACTTTTTCATCAATGTCACTGGGGAAATTATTGTTGGTCTTCCTAAATTAGATAACATCAACCCGTTACACTATGTTAAACAAGTAGTCGAACATCGAACTTTTTAGTTTTCACGGGGTCACATACAATTAAGTAAGAGATATATTGCATTCCCTAAAAAACTGTGATAGTAAAGACATATATATATATATGGCTTAAATGTCGCCTAAATAAAAACTGTAAAAAAACCCTTGACAAAATTAATAAATGAAAATCTAAGGACTGGAATATTTCCAGTTGTACTAAAGATTGCGTCAGTTGTCCCGATTTTCAAAAAAGGGGATACAGATGACATACATAATTATAGACCAATTTCACTCTTCCCAATAATATATCGAAATTTTTGAAAAAGTTATCAAAATCCAGATAACTGAATACTTAGAGAGAAATAATATATTATATAAATTTCAATTTGGTTACATTACAGATATTTGACACTAACCTTGACAATTTGATGCTAAAATGTGATGACACACTGTCAAATGCCAAAAACTGGTTTACATCAAATGCTCTAGCACTGAATGATGCAAAAACCATAAAAATGATATCGAGTACACGTGATCTTAGTCAAATTTCAAATAACCCCTCCAGTGCCAAATTCCTTGGAGTTTTTATTGATCCATTTCTAAGATGGGATGCTCACACTGAATACCTAGCAGGACACCTAACAAAAAATATATATGGTTTAAGACAATTCTCAAACTTGCTCTCATTAGATGTATAAAATCTGCTTACTTTGCATTATGTCACACTCGATTATCTTATGCCATTCTAGCCTGGGGGCACTCTGCTGGCAGACACAGAATCTTTGGCCTTCAAAGAAGGGCTATTAGAATTCTGGGTGGCATAGGATATCGAGAGGAAACAAAAGAATTCTTTATTAAGCTTAAAATACTTACCCTGCCAAACCTATATGCATTAGAAAGCAGAACATATGTCCATAGAAATTTGAATAACTCATCACTCATGCTGACATACATCGATATGAGAGGCGACACAGAGACGAAATATGTACCGAATTTACAAGGCTCACTAGAGGACAAACTGGTGTTAATTTTCATGGTATTAAACGGTATAAACTGTTGGCCAACAATATAAAAACTCTACGTCTGATAAAGTTCAGATCTGCAATTAAGAACTTCTTGCTAAAAAATGCGTTCTTTTCACAAGAGAGAGGGAAATAGCCAATATTATGTGAAAGCATTAGACCAGGCTTCTATTGATGTGTTATTTATATTTAATTATTTTTATCAATTTAATCTACATACCTATAATATTTTAAAGTATTTTGAACTGTTTTAATCTTTTTTTTTTTCGTAAGAGTTTGTTACGTATGTACAATTTTATATTTTTCACATGAATAAATTCTATTCTATTCTACTCATCGACATATTAGCAAAAGAGATTTGTTATTATTCTTATGCAAACTTCGTCAAAGATTATCTGATGATTTTTTGAAAGTCATTTTCAGGTACATGAGCAGTTAAGCTGTAAGTCTTGTTATTACCACAGTAAGAAGATCATTGATGGTACATTTTGTTCCTCTAAATATAGGATTGAATTCAATTACAAGAGAGCAATATATACAGAGACATGTGACGGATTTTGCGAATGAACTCTATAACTCTAATCAGGATCTGCATATAGCGATTGCATACACGGATGGAACTTATGCCTATATTCAGAAAAGTAGCAATTTTAGAGCACTGAGGCAATCATATTCAGTCCATAAGGGCCGTCACTTGATAAAGCCAGCCCTCGTTGTAGCCCTGGATGGAGATATATCAGATATTCATGGTCCTTACTTCTCAGATTCCCGTAATAATGACCCCTCAATGCTCCGTAATGAATTTTAAGTGGAAGCCAATGGGCTTCGAGAATGGTTCAATAATTTTTATTGTGGACCGTGGTTATTCAGACGTTTTGCCACTTCTTGAAAATATAGGTATTAATTACAAAATGCCATCACGTCTAGAGAGTGGTGAACGGCAACTTAATACCGAAGAGGCTAAATGATTCCAGATTGATTACCAAAACGAGGTGGATAGTAGAGGCACGTAATAGTCATTTAAATCTGTTTTTAATTTTTTTGAAAAAATCATTCCTATGCACCATGCTATTAATATCGGAGACTTTTATCGAATTGCTGGAGCAATACTGAATACATATCGAGAGCCAATACTTATGGAGGGAGCAAACACAGAACTAGTTCAAGTAATGCTAAAGAAATCTCAGACACCTAATGTTCTTCAAGCCAGAGTTGAAATAGACAACCTTCACACTAGAAATGCAAGATGGGTTCATTTAACTGAAAATCATATACCCCTTTTTTCCAGATTTAATTTAGATTATTTAAAGGAGCTGGCAGTAGGAATTTATCAAGTCAACTTGGCACCTGCTTACGTTCAAGATAAACTACAAAGAGAGGATTCAGACAGATTCAAATACGATGAACTTGGAAATGAACCAGGTCTAATCAGAGTGCGGATTTATTCCCTCTCAGAAATGCAACCAAATACCAACTTTGGATAGCATATCATATTGATGACGATGTACTCCAACAAGCTAATCAACAAGATTTAGTTGAAGATAATGAACCGATCTTAGAGTATTACTGCACTTGTAAAACTGGAGCCAGAACACTTGGTTCATGTACATATGTTGCAAGCGTATTGTGGTTCTTAGGATATGCCAGACATCAGCCACGAGTTAAATATCCTAGCACCGCAATGCATACAAATATTATTGATGCAGGTCATAGACGGCGACAAGAGGATACACATCCACTAACAGTTATGGAGCAGGAATAAAAATATAATCCATTTTAATCATGTCTAATGGCCCTGTTCTTTAATTTTTTAGTTTAATAATAATTATGGTTGTAAAATTATATATGCAGTTTTAAAAATGATAGTAATTAAACAGGAATGGTATATAAAAGAAATTCTGGTGACACCAGTGATCGAATCAGGCATTTCACATGCAAAACAAACGCTTAGCCACAGAGCTGGTATCCCTGGTACGATGCAGTTTAAACAAATCTCGTAGTAAATACACACCATCATCCATACTATCTTTTTACAGTGTAGCTCAAAACCTGTCCATTTTCGGAGGTCGCCCATTGAGGCTCTTGTTCACAACGACAAGAAGTACAACATATTCGAATTTTAGCTTATTTGACCGAAACCACTTTTACCTAAGAAATGTGTGTGGTCCTTTTGTGCAAACGTGCTTTTATCCTGAATCCATTCTGACCTCAAAGTCTGTCTGTCCATCAGTATACTTATCTAGCCATATTTGTAGCCACAATACCAAACTCATGATCTATTAAAATTGATAATTCTAAAGGAAATCCCCTTCTGCAATTTTACATTTTTGTTAATTTTTTTTTAATCCTTATGGGGAGGGGCGAGAATTTTTGACCGAAATTGTTTGTAATATCCTTGCCCTTCTTTATGTCTATTGTAGGGCAAGGGAACAAAAAATTTTGGTGAAAATTGCCCCCCCCCACACAAAGATTAAGAAAATTGCATTTGTGCAAAGTTTCATTAGTCACAAATGCTTCCTAGGACAACGTAGAACACGTTTTTCAAAATTGCACATGAGGATTTCCTTTAGAATTACCGCTTAGCAAATATTTTTTTAACATATTCGCTGCCGCTTTAAAAATGCATGTGCAGCACCAGATGCCATCATAATAGTTTTATTTAATTTGAGTCAATATATCACGGACAGTTTTTTGCAAATGTGCATGTTTTGGCTACGAAGGCCCTGCTTCATCTTGTGAACTCATTACTTGTATGTAATAATGGTCTAAAGTAAACTAAAATACTGCACTATTATTATAAAACTATTACTATAAAACTGGTCACATTTAGGGTAGCGTTTGTTGTTTTATACAGTTGTATAAAACAACAAACGCTACCCTAAATGTGACCAGTTTTTTCTAAAGAAAAAAAAGTGCATTAATTCACCGCGTAAGTAGTCGGTGGCACAGGCGGATAGAGCCGAGCGTCCCTGTAAGTGGGCGTCAGCAGCGAATGTGTTAAATTTCAGTAAATAAGAATTAACCATACCTATAGTATTTCCAGCTAAATAAGATGAACCTATAGCTAAACCGTCAGTAAAATTGTGACTAAAATCTGCAGCTAGATTTAAATAACCAGCCACTTTAATCTCCTTAATGGTTTTCTCTTCATCGCTTTTAGTGTCCGCGAGAGTGTCCCCTTGTTTGTTATCGTTTCTTTCTGATGCTTTGCTGTGTGAATGTTCATGACTACCTTTAATAATTCTTACTCCTTTTTCGACCACTAAAAATGCTACTATTCCAGCTAAAACCCACAAACCAACTGACATATCATGAACATGTTCATGATTTTCACTGTGACTATGTGAATGAGAATGGGAATTGTCTTCTACTGCCATTGTAGCATGAGGAATTAAGTGCAGAAAGGCATCACCTAGTAAACCCCCGGAAGCAAACGCTAACAATATTTTTAACAGTGGCTGTTCGTTATCCGTATTATCCAAGGGAACAAAAAATAATATGAAGAAAGGAGCTGCACTTATCAATAAAGTTGATCCCATCGCATGCAGCCACAGCTCTTGAGAGGTTAGTGATGTATGTTTAGGTATATCTTTTGGACCTGTGTCTTTCTCCCCAAATTTTTCATTGGCTGCTTTGGAATATTTAAAAGAAGGAGGTTCATGAGAATGTTCATCATCATCGTGGTGATGATCATGATCCCCATGGCTGTGTCCATGCGAAGTGCACGCTGTTATATAAAAAACTAGCAAAAAACATGACACCACTATTAATTTTTTACTAAACATGTTCACTTTTCAATACCACTTGACAATTTTAAGACAGAATAGACACGTATCTAACTTAACTAATGTATCGAACTACTATCCTTGTTGGGAAATTTTTATATTCTAATTATTTTTATCACACATGGCATTTTTAATAAATACAAAACTAATAAAAAAAACTAAACCGCATAATCAAAACGAATCACTCTGACATGGAATAACCTTCAATTTCTTTGAAATTGAACCATAGATCATAAACTTGGTAGATTGAATATAGAACACATCATCAAATCACAGGCTTCAAGAGGTGTCAACAACGTGAAATGATGTAATCTTTAAAAAAATAAATTTCCCTATTTCCCAAGAACCTTGTGTTTAATTTTTGAATATAAATGCTGAATGCTATCTGTGGGGAATGAAACGACAAGGCACATTTTATGTATCACACAGTAAGATTGCCAGTTTTATCAAAAAAAGGAATTGGGAGTGAGCCATTATAAATATCGTAGTTGAGGATGTGATATACCAATCCCGTCCACTGAATCCGCAATCACAATTAATTCATGCTTGCAGTCTTGTAATTAGTTGGATTCGGCTATTCAGTTGAAGTCGATTCCCCAAAAGTCATCTTTGTAAAGAAATTTTAAATAAATAGATGTGCACTCATGTTTTCAAACTGGGTTATACAAATACCCACGAATTATTTTGTAAATGGTGCGGTCTAACGAAATTGTGCATCAATTAATTGATTTATATCAGGAAAGACAATAAATGTGGAACAAACAACCGGTATAAAAATAAACACCTCAGGACAAACGAAGGAGAATTAAGCAGAATTTTAATAAATAATGACAATTAATGTTGTTTTCTACGATGGCACTGAAGAGCCAACGCAATAAAAAAAAAAAAAATCAGTAGTTTCCACTTCAACTATTCTGGAAATTTCCAATTAGTATCTAAGACACATTTCCACTTACTAACTGCAAATTTCCATTTACTAACTGGAAATTTCTACTTATTGGCAATTTCTAGATGCTAATTGGACATTTCCAGATAATAAATGGAAATGGTTAAATGCGAGGTTAAGTGGCAATAATAGAAATTTTTCAATTGCGTTAGCCCTTCAATGCCATCGTAGTTTTCAATCTAATTTAAAACATACATATTATTTGATGTAGTATAGTTTCTTATGATAGATAATTTCCCTTGCCCTTGTCATTTATGAGTGACGTCATGGCACGAGATGCTTGATTTACCGCTTTCTGTATTTATAACATAAATGTTGAAGATGATGCGGTTACATAAATGAATGAAGGCATTTAAATAGAAATGAAAACACCCAGAGTAACTGCGGGGCTGTCAAGAACATACGCAATTGTTGACACCGACTAAAGCCCCGTTCAGATAGTTGCGGAATGCGAATTTTCGCTTGCGGATTTTTTTTTAATTCGACATGCGTTCCAGAAGTTAATTTGCTAATTTGACTTCTAGTTAATAGTGAACGAATTGTCTTACGAATATTTCGCTACACCTGCAAGAAAATTAGACTGTTTTAGAACAAATTTTATGAAAACCCGCACAAAATAATTCGCATTCTACAACTATCTGAACGGGGCTTTAGGCAAGGATTGTTAACTACAAACAGTCCTTGACTCTTATGGAGATGAGCAATCCTTTGTAGTTAACAATCCTTGCGACTTAGGTACCTACAGCACCATCTGTTGGTGTGTATAGTTACTTCATGTTATTTTAATTTAAGCCGTTATTTGATTATTGAATTGTTGGTTATCTACTCGCAAGGCGCTAAAAATTATTTTCAAAATTCCAGGGCATTGTTCTTATAGAAGACAAAATTAATAAAATATATTGAATATATGTGAAAACAACATAAATCATTTACTAATTGATTGCACAATTTGTAGAATAAGAATTAATTCTGTAAATACTTATTTTTGCAAAAAGTAAATATGAAAATCGTTGATTCGTATTGATTTAAACAATTTGTCTTACTTAAAAGTGGAAAACAAAGATGGCACCGTTGAAAAAAAAGGGCTAAGAACATGAGAAAATGTTTTAATTAGTTAAATCAATATTCCTCTCTTTCATTGACATTAGCCCTAGTTTGTGTGGCATCTTGTTTTGCGTAACAGTTCTTCCTTAATATTCCCACATGATATATCCATTAGCGTACTCTTTTCTTCACTTTATTTTTCGTGGATGCAGTATCCAAATGTGTCGCCGCTGAAATAGCTGTTCCACTTAGTTATATAATAAATTTATGTTTTACTACTGGCATATATCCTGAAAATCTTAAAATTGCTTATGTAAAGGCAGTATATAAAAAAGGTGATAAAAATGTGATAAACAACTATAGGCCCATAGCGTTACTCTCTAACACCAGCAAAATTTTTGAGAAAATAATATATACTAGAATAATAAATTACCTTGAAAATTATGGATTTAGAAACGGAATTAGAAAAAACAAATCTGCAATTAGAGCAGGTTACCAAACACTTTGTGAAATAATCCATTCACTGAATAATAAAGAACACACAGTTGCTGTAAGCTTAGACCTATCAAAAGCTTTTGATAGTGTGGACCATGATGTTTTAATAGAGATGATCGAAAAGTATGGAATTAGGGGTAACACGTTGCAACTAATAAAATCTTATCTAAATAATAGAACACAGTATGTTGTAGAGACAGATAGTAATGGAGAGTTATTAAAATCACAAAGTATGGTAATAAAGAGAGGAGTACCACAGGGATCAATATTGGGACAATTATTGTATATTTTATACACCAACGACCTACCCATGGCCCTTGATGAATACACAGTTCAATATGCAGATGATTATTCGTTAATTATTCACTCACCAGATCCAATAGTCTTGGAGCAAAAGGTTTTCTCGGCATTAGACCTGCTAGAAAAATATTATACCCCACTTAATCTAAAATTAAACAAAGCTAAAACACAAGCTATAACATTTTCAAATAGCAAGCCTAATGATAATAAAACTTTTACAAATGGTATCACTACCTTGAATACTGTGTCACAAATATGCTTTCTGGGTATTACGATAGACTCTAGACTTGATTGGAAGTCCCATACTGACCAGCTTGCAACTAATATCGCTAAGTATTGTTATGCCTTAAAAGTAATATCTCAAAATATTAATGCGGAGGCAGCATATATGGCATACTATGCCTATGTGGAATCGAGATTTAGATATGGTTTAGTCCTTTGGGGAAGCACGAATCATATCTACAAAATATTTGTATTGCAGAAAAGATGTCTCAGGAACATACTGAATATCAAACAAATGGTTAGCTGTAAACCTATATTTAAAGAACAACAGATACTTACCTTAATAAGCCTATATATTTATGAGGCTATAATATTTGTAGTAAAAAAATATGTCTTTGTTTTCAGACCATGATAGAGTTCATTTATATAACACTAGAAATAAAGACGATTTGCTAAATATTATAGCAAACTTTACATATGTACAAAGAAACATACCGTTTTCCATAATAAAAGTCTATAATAAACTTCCAGACACATATAAAAACCTATCCCTAAAACATCTAAAAGCAAAGTTACGAGCCGCTCTTCTGGTAAAAGCATACTATACGCTAGATGAGTATTTTAGTGATACACATTAAATCCTTAAGTATTTATAATAATTTTAATTAATTGTTATTTTTTAATATATAATTAATGTTCCTGTGTCTTTGTTATACACTTTATACATTATTTTAACTATTTGTTATTACTATTTTTTTTATATATAAATGACCATTTTTTATACGTGATTAATATTTATATTTATCATTTTTTCATCTTGTGACATGTTCTACACCCTCTGGGTTTTTTTGTAATTTCTTTTACATGAACTAATAGACATATCTATCTATCTATCTATTGGGAGGTTGTCACGTGCACAAAAGTGGATTTCCACGAAATTTCTTTTTACGACTGATACCAAGCTCATAGTGTGACTACCCAGAATCCAGCATATACCTACTTACTTCTTAGAACAAACAAAAGAGTAAGGTATTACAAAAGTGCTAGGCTTCCTATGCCTTCTATACAGGAGAATTAAGTTAACACTTAGCGCCTTGGCTTAACATGATCACAAATAGCAGTATAGATCCAATAAGTATATGCTGTACTGGTCACATCTAACAACTAAATCAATCAACTCAATGCTATTATTGGTCCGGAGTCCGATGTCCTTTTTTTAAATCGATTACTAACAGGCTGAACTTTTGACGAGTCTTCCAACTTTTCTCTCCGTGAAAATTGTTGAAAAAGATGTTGATTGTGGAACTGACACTCATGGCATAGAACTGAAAAACCTGCTAGAAAATTTGTAAGACAATTTGCCTATTCGATTTCTAAAATATTAATTAAACAATAGTATAAAAACAACCGGTTAGAGTAAAAAAACAGGGAGACAACAAAAACGATGGGTTGGACCGGCGAGTTTTCTTCCCCCAATAGGTAAAAATGACGAGATCTGAAGTTTTATTACTAATGCGCTGATTTTTACTATTGTTTAATTAATATTTTCGAAATCGAATGGTCAAATTGTCCTACAAATTTTCTTGCAGGTTTTTCAGTCCTAAGCCATGAAAGTGTCAGTTCGACTATCAAAATTAGAGTAGAACTTTGCATACTTCTGCCGAGAATTTTCTCAGAGAAAAATGTTGGAAGACTCGTCAAAATGAAGCCTCTCACAAAAATTCAGCCTGTTAATAACCACTTTAAAAAAGGGGCGTCGGATCCCTGACTATATGCTTTTTTTATGAAAAAAATAAGTGCGCTAAAATGTTTGCATTGTGATAACCATTGAAGAAATATTCAAGAATAATGAGAACATTTAAATATCAATCTAAAATAATATCAGTATAGTATAAAGAGTAGCCAAGAGAGCCATTGATGAAACTAAAGCTTCAAATGTGCTCTGCAGTTTTTATAAACTGGTAGTTAACAGAAAAGTAAAATGTGAAAATTGCTCGGCCTTACTTTATAATATATAGTTGCTTGACTAAGATAAAAAAAAGGTGGTGATACACATATAGAACTTTAATGAAGGAAAATTATCTGAAATAGTTGAAGACCAAGGAACATTAAGTGTGTCTCAAGATGAGAAATTAATTACAAGTTAATCATTTGAAAAAATTAATGGAAATTTAAGAAATGATATCGGATAACTCCCAATTAAGGGAAATAGTAAATAAAAGAAATGAATAAAATTTCAACACATATGAACAAAAATTATGAATGAATACCGTCAACACTAAAAGTAAATTTTAATTATAATTTTCTGAAAACAAGACAAAAAAACATTCCTATAAAAGACCAAAAAGAACACCATCAATGGAAAAACAACAAACACTGATAAAGAATAATACTGGGCTCTCTAAATAAATAAATACCAGCTTTTCCAAACTATTAAATACAGGGCGGTATACCAAACAATATTTTAACAGTGGAAAAATATTTCTAATAAAAATCGAATTTAAATACACCAGAAAAACATCAAAGAGGAACGAAAGAAACAAATAACTTAGAACCCCATAAGTTTCATAGAAATGGCGAACCTTAGAACAATACTCGATACACATATGTATATAATTCTAATAACATTAATCAAACACCAAAGAAAAGGAGAATATTTTCACTGGTACTGGTGACATTTCTGACGACAATAGAGAGAAAAGAACAAATCTCGAAGTAGGCCTCTTTCCAATGATATAAAACATGTCACAAAAATTTTAACTGATTGTGTCAATATTTAATATTTTACGAAAACCACAATTCGTAAATCATAAAAATCAGCTATGCCATAATAGTAAAAATTCACTTTATAATAATTATAATTCAGTAATTATTTATTACAATTTAATACATACAAAAAAATATCTCATAAATAAAAATAAAGTACAAAATGAACATAAAAAAAACGAAAACTATATAACAGTACTACCTACTACCATACTGAAAAGAAAATGTGTGTATTTATTTTTCTACAAATGCTCAAATTGTGCACTATGCATTCTAAAACATAAACGTGTACTACGAGATACCTCACGCATTACATTTTGGAACATTTAAGGAATAATTGCCTCACATGCGTCATTTGATTTGTCCGACCAAAGAATTTTGCTACATATCAGCGGGTGATTCCTTTTTTTATTTAACAACCATGTACAAAATCTTATACTCTCCTCGGCTTATTTCGCTCATTTAAATGTTGAACTTTCCTCATTTTTGTGGCATCGAAATCTGTTTTCTTAAAATATTTTTCTTGCACTGTCTTTTTTTATGCGAGTTTCTCTGAATTTGTCTCAAAGAGGTTTCTTCATTTTGGTTAACATAATTCAATACTCTATTCACTTTTCTTACATTATGGGAAACATGCCCTCGCCTTGCTACTTTTTTTGTCAATGAACCGTGCGTTTTTAGATTTTGAACTAACTTCCTGAACAGTTCAACTTGACTGTGGAGCATTTGAAAATTTATTTCCGTAAACTGTAACTGCCATCTCAGCGTCAAAATTGCACTGACAATAAATGCTAATCATATCGAATTTGTTATTATTGGTGTACACCAAAATTACTAATATAAATCTTGTCCTAGAATTCGACAATGCAACATATAACAGTAACAAACTGTCAAATAGTGATGTATACTTTGTGCCGACTGAACTGTTTTTATAATAATACTACACCTATATTTTATTTTTGTATTTTACTGTACTTTTAATTATTCTAGCACATTGCTATTTGATTATATGTATATTTGTTGTACTATGTTAGATGTAGTTATTAGTTTGTAAGTAGTTTTTGACACATCCAATGTCTTATATGAGATCCGAATGCGAAAATAAAGTTTTTTCTTTCTTGCTATAAATATTGTCAAGGAATTATCCACATGTAATGCGATACATACAGACTGTCTAGTGTTTAAACTCATTAGTTTCACAATGTATTTCAAAAGAGGTCCTTTATACAAATGTTTACGTAGTATGCCATTTTCAATAGGTCATGTTGTTTCTTAATTATTTTTCATTATACCATTCTGATATTATGATTTATCAGTACTCAATGCTTCATTGATATGACACCAATATCGGCCTAGGCCGAAAAAATTTATCAGCCAAGGCAGTTATTGTTTTGACATTTTTTTTTAATCAATTTTTATTCATAAAATAATAATAAGTGTTCTTTATTAGGTATAATACATATTACACTCAAAAGGCCATCGACCGAGGTCCTTCAGCCTATGTACAAAATATAAATTGTGTGTAATTATTTTATAGATTAATTTAATTATATATAATCGATTACAGTAAAATGTAAATAAAAGCAATATTTAAAAAAAAAAGAAAATTGTTCTTTAAGGAAGTATGAATTACATCAGTATTGTATTTTTTCCCATAATGTTTGCTCTGGATGCCTGTAGTGGTTTCGAATTTGGTGGTTTCTTCTTATATAATAAGGCGAAATTAGGTCTATGTTCATAGGTTTTTCCTTAAATTTAGATGTTAATTCTGCCAATCTCTCTTCTATAGGTTGCACTTTAGTCATCTGGTAAAGTAATGCGCATTGGGGGGGTTGTGTAGTTGGTTGTTAGGGTGATGAATTTTAGTGCAGTACCTGATGGCAGTGGTTTCGGCAACTTTTAGGTTTTTCATTGCTGGATTTTTAAAGTTAAGAAAAAGTAGATTTCCATATTCTATCATAGGTCTGCAAATCATTTTATATATCTGCGTTTTCTTTCTTAGCGAGGCTACTAAAGTGTCTTGCTCTTGCGATGGTATTTTTCTTTGTATTTTTTGTGTGATGATTGGAATTAATTTTATTATCTATGGTTATTCCCAAGTACTTAACACTCGCTTCAGGGTGAAGAGTGTGATTATAAACATTAATAGTGGGCGATGTTGGGGATGGAGTATGGAAGAATATTATTAAATGCGATTTTCTCGGGTTGGGTTTAAGTCGCCATTTATTGAACCATAATGCCACTGAATCAGACAACTCTTGTAATTTTTCCATTGTTGTTCTGATACTGTTGTCATGTGATACTAGTGCAGTGTCATCTGCATATTGCAAAATATATTTGTCCTTTGGAAAATGTTGAGCGTCTTGGTGGTATATATCATAGCAGTAAACATTGTAAAGAAATGGAGAGAGTGGTGGGTGAATCCTGTGGTTCCTTGTTGGGGTACAAATTCGTATGATAATTTGTGTTGCACTTTCACTCTAAGTATTCTTTGTGTTGAAAAGCTAATGCATATATAAATAAGATACTTTGGACAATTTAGTCTATCTAGTTTAACCTTAACCATATGCTGTCAAAAGCTTTACTTATATCGAGAAAAATTGCTGCAGTGTGGTGTTTATTTTAGCCTACATGTTTCTATATTGTTGGTTAATATAGTGAGTGGATGTATTGTTGATCAGTGGTCTCTGAATCCGAACTGGTATCCAGGAATTTTATGCCCTATAGATTTTTCTAATATGCTCTTAATAATTTTTTCGAGGTTTTTGCCTAGCACAGGAAGTAAGATTATCGGTCTGTAGTTGTTGACTCTTGAGTGATCTGAATTAGGTTTAGGGATTGTAACAATAATTCCTGTTTTCCATTCATTTGGGAAATAGCTGTTTTAAATAATATTCGTAAATTTTTGTTATAAACTTGTGTATTTTGTTGTCAAGTTGTTTCAATAGAGGTCTTTTTATATAATCATGTCCTGGTGCCGAATTTTTACCTTGATTGAGTGTATTATGGTATTCAGTCTCATCTATAGTGTATTCATTTGGGTTATGAGAAGCTCGATTTCTTCCTTCATAATTTGCGTTAAACCATTTTTCGATGAGTTGGTGATGATCATTATTAAAATTGCCATCTTGGCTCTTGTTGTATTCAACGAATATTTGTGCTTTTTCTTCCGGTGTATCGTAGGTCTGTCCATTCTCTTTTAATGGTGGAATAGTCTAGTTTTTATTACTATACTTAGAAAGTTTTTTAATGTCATTCCAACAATATTTTCCTTTTTTATAGTTCATTTCCTCACACGTTGTAATCCACTTTTGTTCTCGATATTGTTGGATAAGCTGTTGTATGATTTTATTATGTTTATTGATTTCTTGTTTAAGCTCAACATCACCATTCTTCTTAGAGTCTCTTCTGTTTAATCATCCTTATAATGAACGGTGGTAATTCTTGTGTGTAATAACGGACCTCCGGAGTTTTGGGGTGTTTTCCAAAATAGTCTTGGTTAGTGTAGAATTAAATTCTGAAATTTTATCTCGTTGAAGTTCTTGATTGTCGATACTTTCAACATATCTAAGCATCACATTGTTGACTTAACTTATGTTTGTTTTGTTGAAGTTATACCTTTCTATTTTGGTGCTGACAACTGGTGTCTGTGAATCGATTGATATTTTAAAACCGAGATGATCTGATGATAAGTCTGGAATGTTTTCTACTTTCAGTATATTTTTTGTTAAATTTGAGCTATGCGATATTACGTCCGGAGTAGAAGCTTGATTATGCTGCATGAGGAAGGTCGGTACTGTATCATATTTTACAAAATTTGTGTTCCTTAGGAAGTCATTGACGTTAATAACTATATTTTGACTTGTACGCACTACTGCTCAAGTGTCACTTTTTGACATTACCTATCGAGTTAAGCTGTATAATTCAGTAACAAAAGTGAACACTATAAAACCACTTTTATAAAACACTTGTGGAAAAGTAAATAAAAAGTACTTTCCTGCTATTTTCACATAGAACAAAGTTTGTTACTTCTGTATTAAATAACCAAATAAAATTGCAACTATAGTAGGTGCAAAATTTTGATGACTACCTAATATTTTATTAGAGTAAATGATTTGAGCATAGTACTCATACTACAGAATTGCAAATATAATCAACAGTGGTTTCGAACTCCTCCTTTGTAAACTCTCAGAATAATATCTACTGCAAATTCACTTATGATAGCTGGTTTTAAAATGATACTATATGTCTCTTACCAATCATCAGAAAGAAAAAACAGTAATACTTAAATTAGCTAAATTATAAGCAAAACAGTTATTGTTTAAATTTATATTTATAGACTCCCATCAATATTACAAATAATTAAAAATACGATTGATATTATTAATATATTTTTAATTTCTTAGAAAAAGCGGCATAATTAACATTAAAATATAGATAATAAAATTATGAATACCATTCCTCATTTCTTTGCTTTCTTCTTCTCAGCTTCTTCCTCTTTTTCTTTCTCAATTTCAGTCACATATTTTTCAATAGTATCAGCATCTAACATGACTAGAGGTTCTCCATGTCGCATAACTGCAATTTCCAAGTTCTTCTGACCTGATTGTACAACTTCTAGTAGAGCTCGGATTGCCAGTTTAACTGTTCCTCTTTCAGTGGAGACTTCCTCGGCAGTGTAGTACTTTTCTAAAAACTCCCTCACTGTTTTAGCAGAGCGACCTGTAGCATTGGCCTTCCATTCATAATAAATACCGGACGGTTCTGTTTGGTATAAATGAGCTTGTCCATCATAGTCGAACCCACCGATAAGGCAAGAGATTCCGAAAGGCCTTCTACCATTACTCTGAGTGTATTTCTGTTTTAACGATGCAATATACCTAGTAATATATTCTAGTGTCACAGGATCTTCAACAGTTAACTTGTGAGACTGACACTCGATTTGAGCTCTGTTTATCAAAATTCTCGCATCAGCAGTCAGACCAGCAAAAGCCATAACTACATGCTCATCTAATAAGCAAATTTTCCTAACGGTACGTTCTTCTTGGAGTTTGGCTACGGACTTCTTTTCTACTCCTAGAACGACTGCATTAGCACCTCTAACTCCCACCTAATAAAAATACAAGCGATTAGATTATATTTAGCAACAAAATATTGAGAGCAAGGAAAGAATTATTATTATTGAATGTACAGCTATGGAGAATTTAAATGACCGCATTTATAATTTTTTAGAAATATATTATTTTAATTCGAGTTAGAGCGATACCAGATAATTTGGTACCTTTATAGCTAAATTTTAGATCCATTTAGATTATTTGACATTTAATTCACCCAACATTTTATTTTATTAACCACAAAATGATCACACATATTGGAAATCTTTTGAAGAAGTCAGTGATACATACATACAAATTTAATATAAATTGGTTTGTGGACCTGATATGCTTTTTCTACAATTATTATTAGATTACGTCAATTATAAATTTACTTTTACAACTTTGCAAATAATGCATAATAGTATAGAAAAATAGAGAGTCAAAAACAACTTGATTTAAGTGACCAGATGCCGCATATTTTGCAAAACCGTCCCACAGTGAATCGAAGTAGAGGCTTCAGCGAATATAGCCTTACTACAGTTCTCCATCGCATATTCAGATTTCAAATTCACACCAAGTAAACAAACGCGCACACAAGTTGAGTCAATAGCAATGCTTCATTCAGGACAACATGTCTCGATACTCGTTGACATTTATTTACATCATATGAATCTGAAATGCGAATATGCTGTATAAGATGCTTGTTACATTTAGGTTCAAATAAGTATAAGGCAAACAACTCAATTGTGTCAATGGTTTCTTTTTACAAAAATTTGCATGTTCCTGTAACTTCGGCATTTTTAAAGAAGGAATGAAAATTTATATGAAAATATTAAATATGAATTCAAACTCTTTGACAACTGTTCAGTTTAGCCGGAATTTGCCACATAAATTTATTTTAAATGAACCACCCTGTTTTTGCCTTTTTAAAATCAATGTCATATATTGGATACATTTACACTATTGTGCAGAATTCATAGTGTTGCATGAAAAATAGTTCGAACATTAGTTACCAATGTAACGGGCGATTCATTTAGAGGCACTTTTTTCAATGGGGATTTTATGACAGAGCAAGCGTGATTCGTGTCAAACTGTCACGATATTTTTGTTCAGCATTGTTTGACATTTCATCATGGAAAGACTTAACCCGGCACAGCGTCTACAGATTGTTCAGTTGTATTATGAAAATCATCGTTCTACAAGGAATGTGTTTCGTGCGCTTAGAGCAACTTATGTTCCACATAATCGGCCTACCGAACGCACAATTCGCTGTACCATCGAAAAATTTGAAACCCAATTTTCATTATTGGCTAATATGCGACCAAATAGACCACATCCAGCACGTAGTGAAGAAAATATAGCCACAGAAACAGAAAGTGTACGTGATGACCATGATGAATCGATTCGGCGCCGTTCTCAACAGCTTGGCTTGTCGTATTCAACAACTTGGCGCATTTTACGCAAGGATCTTGGTTTAAAAGCCTACAAAATTCAACTCGTGCAAGAATTGAAGCTGGCCGACTTTCCGAATCGTCGCCGTTTCAGTCTTTGGACTCTTGAAAAGCTTGAACAAGATCCAATGTTTTCGACCAATATTTTGTTCAGCGACGAGGCCCATTTCTGGCTTAATGGCTACGTCAATCAGCAAAATTGCCGTATTTGGGCTGAAGAGCAACTCGAAGAGGTTCGAGATGCCATTACATCCAGACAAAACAACGGTTTGGTGTGGTTTATGGGCTGATGGAATCATTGGTCCATATTTCTTCAAAAATGAGGCCGGCCGGAACGTAACTGTTAATGGCGCCCCTTATCGCGCAATGATAATGGACTATTTGCTGCCCGAAATTGAAGCTCGTAATCTAGACGATATTTGGTTTCAACAAGATGGCGCTACTTGCCACACAGCCCATGAAACCATGGCTATATTGCGAGAACAATTCGGTGAACAGTTAATTTCACGCTTCGGACCAGTAAATTGGCCACGTAGATCATGTGATATCACACCTGTAGGCTTTTTCCTTTGGAGCTACGTAAGGTCCAAAGTCTACATGGATAAGCCAGCTACGATTGAGGAATTGGAAGCCAACATTACTCGTGTCATTGGCCAAATACCACCCGAAATGCTCGAACGTGTCATCGAAAATTGGAACTTCAGAATGGACCATGTTAACCGCAGTCACGGCCAACACTTGAAAGAAATAATCTTTAAAAAATAAATGTAAAGAATGGTTCTTTTATATGATAAGAAAGATTACTCAATAAAATTGTTTCTTTTTATTTTTTGTTATTTTTGAAAAAAGTACCTCTAAATGAATCACCCGATAGATGATATAAATGCTAAAATTCTGTTACAATTAATATCAAAAATACGAAAATGTCATATGTGGAGTGTATTTCGGATCAACAGAAGGATAATTCAGTGAAACATGTTTATAAAAATCTTTTTATATTCCTTTTCTATAGACACTTTTGACAATATTTCGCTGAAAAATGGTAGTGAAGGTTTTTTTTTTGGTCTTATGTTCCATTTCCTTACTGATTGATCCACTGTGTTTCTTTTATTTCCCGTTTTGTATTTTTAGAAAAATTATTGTGAAACATGCATAATATGCATTTTAATTAATCAAAATTTCACAATCAATTAAAGGAATGTCCTGTAAATGTCTCAACTTTTGAGAGAGATTCGTGATTCAGAAAAGTTTGAGTTTCCTGTTGCTTTTTTTTTATTTTTGTGTGCAATATTTACAGTTTAGGTTTAAAACAGATGTTTCACTGGTTATATTTGTCCTGTGTTTTCGTTCCAGAAATCTAATTACTTTAAATTTAATGTACTGCAATTTACTATAGCTCAAGCCATTCCTGAAATTAAAAATCGACATTTTGAAGGTGCGAAATAAAATTTTTGTTTTCACAACAAAACTTAAGACTCTTTGATGAGCGGACTTCGAAATGGCACTGAAAAACTATTAGGGCTATTTGATTTTGAGATAAAGCTATTAACTGTCTTACTTATTTAAGCATCAATTGGATTTTTATCAGTGTCAAAACTAGGGTAGACAACCAGTGGCGGTTCGTGGTTTTTAGCTCTGGGTGAGCAGGATGGGGGATAGAACTGAATAATAATGACACATCTTCAGAGAAAAATCACGCAAAAACCTTCAATGATGCCTCTGCCCATTTCAATCAACTTGTATGTTTTTAAATTATCTATCCCTGTTGAATTTCACAAACTTTTACTATTTTTAATGAATAACATGCAAGGCCAGCAATAAAGTTTATTATTTATGTCACTTCCAGAAAGCCATATACATTTTTGATACCCCGTGACAAAAAATTTTCAATCGGATGAATTTGAATTTACATTAATGAGATTTCCCATAGGGGCAAGGTCGTTCTAATTTAGTTAAAAATTTTGTCATCGTATATTAGTCTCGCAAAACTGTTTTCTAATAAAAAATGTAAAATATCAGAATTATCGCTTACCGTTTGCCTTACGTCGGCCTTGGCAAATATTTTAATATTAATAATTTGTCAGTTGTCCGCACTTATTTTTTCTGCTAAAGTAGACACTTTACTATTTACTAAATACCAACAAAGATCACAGATTACAATTTAAAAAAATAAAATTGAGAGAATAAAACATTACACAAACCTAACAAAAAAAAAACAAAATCTTCCAATTTTAAAACAGCAGCAACAACTTCTAACATTTGAGATTCGCGAATACTGACATCACGACACTGTAAAAGAAAAGGGAAGGGATGAGGGTGGCAGTGTCCACATCCCACCGAGCGCCAAGTCCCATATTTGAATATTATACATTTATTCATTTACATATTATATTCATTTCACATCTAAAACTGCTAAAATAAAATTAAACATTATTTTAGAGCTTTTTGGATAATATAGAGCCATATGTGTTCTAATACATTATACCTTAAAACGCAGAGAAAAATAAAATTATAGTTATATAAGTAACTTAACTATATGGCACCGCTTTAACTTCTTTTTGTTCCTATTTATCAAATTAGAAATTGCTATCATATTTGATATTCATAAAGGATTGATTAATCAATTTTAATACATTGGTTATTTTTCCTGTTTGATATTTTTTCAATTTGAACATATTCTATTCAATATTCATATTGTTTATTACAAGTTTTGTTCAGGGGTGGCATGCCCACTCTAGGTAGTAAATAGCCTAAGCATGCACGACGTACGTCTCGTTTTTATATACATTACAGGCGTAAGATCGAAGTCAATAACCAACATGCATGTAGACGTATTATGATTGAATTCACGATTTCTGAGCGATGCTTGCCCGCCCTGGCTGCATATTCGTATTGAGCGTATGCTATTGCAGAGACGGAAGTAACCGATAAGGCACAATGTGTTGATTCATATTGAACGCTCACTAATGCATCTTATTGCTATCGCTAACGCTGTATTGGCACTCCTATGACGAATGTTTAATTGATTATTTTGTTTTAAATTTAATTAATCATAAGTATGAATTTACAGGATAATTATATTTATTATAACCAAGTAAGTAGCACAATTATTAAACGTAAATAATATAAACATATATATCCCTTGCCCTAATTAAATTGCCATTTTAAACGGTTTTAAGAAGCCTCATAACGAGCGCGCATTATTGCACATGTTGCGATCATACATGCTCGATATAAACAAATATTCAGCTCCTCTAGTTCTGCGATAGCATACGGCATACGCTCGATACGAATATGCGCCCTGGTTTGGCCCATGACACTTTAGATAGTATTATGCCAGAGAACATTACGCCCGGTTTCTAAACGGATTCATAAGCGTATCTATACCTATATGAGGCAGAATAACATGTAGTAAAAATAATATTATAAATAAAACTATTTTTTAAATTTTAATACTACAATTAATTAACCGCAAAATTTTAATTGATAATTTAACAACAAAAATTTATAAAAATATAAATATACCTTTATAATTAACGCTTATGTAATTGGGTGGGCACTGCCTACCCTGCCATCCCTGACGGGCCGCCACTGTAGACAACGCTCATTTGCAAGACTATGAAAATTATTCCAATTTTTTTCAGGACTTAGCATTTAGGCGTTCTGTGACATCTGGAGCTGAGCGTTTAATGAACCTAGGTCACCCCCTAAGCCCTGAAACCCGTGTGGAAGCACTTCGTGCACACCTTGTAGTTTATACATTCGTATCTCAATTTGTATAGAATAAAAAATTACATTTACAAGAATTGAAATTAATGACAATATGCGAAAATATAGTTTTCAATAGAAAAAATTTATAGTGCTTACAATAATGTTTTCAACTTATGAATAGAATTACCTAATAACTATTGCCCATACTAAATTTCATGTGTGATAAGTTCTATCATAAAGTTGATTTTTTCTGTTTCATTCTAATCTTGGAATTTAATCTATTTATATTTAGCATGACATACAATTTTGAAATAGCACAGAAACTCAGAACGTGATTCCTACATAGTGCCATTTTATTAGTAACATATTGGCAATATCTTAACTTAATCTGGATTGATTGCTTTAGAACAGATGGTACATCAGATTCTTGCAAAATCTAAGTGGATTTTTTTTTAACCATGTCAACTAGTCAAGAGGAGCAGAGTTAATAAAACTACAGAAAGTACACAGGAATATACCTACAGTAAGTGTTATGCTATCAACATTAATGTAAATAAAAATAACAAACTATATGGTATTCTTGAGATATGGTTTCCAGATTGTTAGAGGGGGGTGTCAGGTTACACTCTCATGTACTTAGGCCTCGAAAGTGGGTGTATGTGCTGTGGCAGAGCCCCTTATTCCTCAAGACAAACAAAGCTTGTGATGAATTTGAGGAAAAGACATGAGAGAGCATATGCTCGGCAGTTTTGTCTTCTAGATTACATCCTTTACAGTTCCCAGTGTATGCTGTTTATTTAGTCGGCAGTGTTCCGTTAATAATCCTAAGTACACCTGCAGATTCTCCCTGGACATCTGGAGGAGACAGTGTTTGCCCAATTTATGACTTATGAAAATTTTTATAAATGAACTTAAAACTTTGAGAACGATATATTTAATACATCAAATCAGTACTATAAAGGATAGACACTTATTTGAAAAAATTAAATATTTAATTTATAATGTTATAACAAGGTATATATTCCTTGTTTTATAAATACTTCATCTTTCATGTGATACACTAGTGGCAGAATAAAATTATAAAAAAGCATACTAGACAACCACAAATTCAAAGCCAAAGCTGCCCAGCGAACTCCCAGATATTGGAAAAAACGTAAACACATTTGTCATTACCCACCCACATTGTCAGTGTTAGCGGTCAAGGATTAAACCCAATTCACGATACAATTGTGTTTGCCATACAATATATCCTAGATTGCTGCGCTACTGTGCAGGGATTAGCATTGACTACAGCAATTAAATTAAGATCATTTCATTAAAGAATACCTGTTGTTCTCTAGATGACATTTGAAATATTTGAATAGAAAAATCAAAAATGATAAAAATGCCACCCCTAACACCTCCTAGGAGTGAAAAGTGGTCTGAAAATAAAAACTAACTTCCTAATGAGCTACTTAAGACCTTAAAGACATATGCAGATTTTGAAATATAAAAGAAAAAGTTGAGGGTCCTTAACATTTTTAACCGGAGACACGAGTATGAACAGGTCTCATAGGCCCGGGCCTAGGGGCGCCACTCTGTGTGGTTAGTGCCCATAAACTGATAGCAAGCATTGGGATTATAACACAAGACATTAAGACATAGTCTATCATAAATATAACAAAGAGAAAGGGAGGTGTCGCAAAACTAACCTGGGCTTACGGACAATTTACATCTAAAACCGGCACTGAGCATAAAGGTTGAAAAATATTTCTTTGACGGACAGCGTCAAATTTGGATCATGCGTTGACACGTAGGAAATGCTTTCAAAATAAAGGAAAAATCCAAAACTCTTGAATTTTAACAAGGGGTGAGATACAGGTGTTAAAAAACATTTCTATAACAGAGAGCGCCGGGTTATTTATCTAGTAATGTATATGATTTAGTTTTATTTTTCAAACCGTCAAGTTATAGTCTACAATCTTTACAAATATTAAAAACGTTAGTCTAATATAAATATTTAGTATAAAATGAATGTCTAATAAATAAAAAAATATATTACGACTGCATTTTTAATTAATGATTAGTTACAACAATGCTTTGTCATTCTTGAAGAAGTTACAATTTTTAACTTACCGCAGTGGATCCCTTCCGTACGGCTTCTTGTGCATATTCTACCTGTAGAAGGTGACCATCTGGAGAAAAAACAGTAATAGCCCGATCATACCTTGCAGACATTTCGAGAATTTATTATTTTTCAATTACTCAGTAACACAACCTCAAATACTATTTCTGCTTCGTAACTTTCGATTGACGTTTGTCGTTTAGTGAATTGAAATACCACAACCTCAATAGCGTAAAGTATAAATCCCTAGAAGTTTATGAAGTGGCATTGTATGTTGTATGTATTTATATTCAAAGATTTTAAAAAAAGGGATATTAACTCCAGCATTAAGTTTTAGATAAATATATTTTTAATGAATCAACACTATCAACAGTATTATAGAATCATTAAATAATTGTAATAACCTAACAATGTTTGGACTTTAGAGTCCCAATTAAATTAGTCAGTCTTCTTCCTGACATCTATTGCCGGAAGAACTACCGACTTAATTATTAAAAGAGCCGAGAAGAGAACATTTTTTTATTTGATGTCGTTTTCGGCATTATTAAAAATAACGGCAAACATAATGCAGCTATCTTCCGGTAGATGTCACTTAGAGTACTAAAATTATATAAATTGTTTGAATGATGAAATGATAACTACTTATTGTATTTTTAAACATAAGTGGCTTGGTTACTAACTACTGGCTTAATAAATATAGCTACAAACATAATAAATGTAATGTTTTATTGCGAGGAGTTCATTAATGAAACCATATAATACTTGAGAGATATGAAACATACATACATACCTTTTTTATGTTTTTGAAATAATTCAAAGTTACTTATTAAATAGCATTTACAATAATCTATTCAAAGCATTCATAATGTGTTCACGAGTCTTTACCAAAAGTTCTCAATGGACAAAAATTTGGTCTATCAATTTTATTACTTAACACACTTAATATACGGTATGTCCCCAGATGGGGTACAGCACTTATTATTGCATTTTTGATTTGGCGAGAAAAAGTCATTTCTTTGCATTCTTAATGAAAATTTTATTTAAAAATGTTTTTCAATTATGAAGCAAAGCTTAAATACGAAGTTGAGTTGTAAAATAAGGGAAAAATTAAAAAAAAAATTACATTTAAAACAGAAATACTCAAATAATTTCGAAGACGACGTACATTTATTAAAGTAAATAAACGCGAAAGCTGTTGCAACCATAAATGAAGATGCGATTTCATCTGCGTATGAAGAATGGAGTAGGTGCTAGTAGTGACGTTAACATTTGACAGCCTGAAAAAGGAAGATATAGGGATTGTAAGTGCTAAAGTTAATAAGGTTGAAAAAGAACTATAACGACTTGACAGTTGAAGGAAAATATAGGTGAATTAGTAGTCTTATCGGGTCCTCGATTACAACTTCCCTCCTTTGACGGACAAGCTTCATGGACGACCTATAAAAGACAGTTTGAGACCGCTGCGTATGCCAACAAGTGGAATAGTGATATGGCAATAATTCTAGCATTGAGAGATCAAGCATTAGAAATTTTGCAAACAATCTCAGTGGCGCAGCAACAGAATTTTAAAGTTTTAGAAGCTGCATTCGACTTAAGATATGATGACCACCACCTTGCCCAACCAGCTGACATCACGTATATAAAAAGCTGGGGAGAGCTTACAAGGATTTGAAGCTGCTGTAGAAAGACTGACACACTTGGTTTACCCAGATGCACCAAGGTAGTTCCAGGAGCAATTGTCAGCTGATACGTTTATTTATGTCATAAAAGGCGAGGAGATCAGGCGGGTTTTTAGACTATCTCGGCATAAGACTTATAGCAAAGCATTAATCCATGCACTTGAGATAGAAGCCTCCTATATATGGATTCCTCATTGCACAGAGTACGAGCCGTCTCTGTTGAAGAAGCCCAATCAGAGAAAATGAATTTGGATACCAAATTAAAGGACATGCACAAGATGTTTGCTCAATTAATGACCAAAACAAGTTTCCCAGGAAAGCAGGAAGGATGTAAAGCCTAGCGGAGGTATCTGAGTCACCGGTGCAGCAAACTAGGGCCGGCATATGATGCAAGACTCTCGACAACGGAACCTTGGCGGGAGGTAAACGCTGCAAGGAAAGAGGAAATCCATTCCGATAAGACGAAATTGATGGCTATGCTAAATACAGAAATAACAATAATAATAAACGTCATTATTAGGTAGGTACTAGGTACAAAAATAATGTATACAGGATAATATTAGAAAGATGGTGACGTTTAATTCCTCGTTCTCCCACGCAACCATCTATAAAAACAAGTGATGATAGTTTGCTGGTCAGTCTAGAGGTGGCGCTGCCTCATAGAATATGCCAGAAGGAGTATAAAAATCTCGAATGACAGACTGGATGAATGAAGAATAAGCGCCACGGATATATAGGTAGCATAGCCAACGTGCTGGAGTCCACGTCGCGGGCTTTTCGACTCATATTAAAATGATACAGTCTTATACATCTAATCTAAACATCCGAGTTGTAGTCAATCAGGCATGCTCATCTCTCACCCCTATCATAGCCGGCATCCCCCAGGGATCATCCCTAGGACTCATACTTTTCAACCTATACGTAAACGACATATCACCCCCGACTGTTCACTGAACAATCCTTTGTTTATACGTGGGCGACACCGCGATATTGACGACATCTAGAAACCCACAAATACTAACCGACAGGCAAAGGCAGACAGGCACAACTATTAAATTCTATGAAGACTGCGGACTCCTTGCCAACATAAACAAAACACAAACGATATGCTTGTCTAGGAAAATGCAAATGATAAACACCATATTAAAGTTAGAAATCAAACATTTGCTTGGACGCGGCAAAATATTTAGGTGTCGAGCTCGATAAAAATCACGTACAGTATATCAGAAAGAGATGTTGGGGTCGGTGCTCCTCCTTATATACCATCCTAGAAAACGCTCCCACAGACAAAGCCACTATTATATATAAATCCTACATTCATTCCATCCTCACCTACGCCGGCCGCTCCTATACAGGGTGGACCATTAATAATAGGCCATAGTTGAGAAGTAGATTCTTTGGGCCAAAATATGAGGATATAACCAAATATGCTTTAGTAAAATGTTGCTGTGGAAAAAGATACAGGGTGTAAAAGTTCAAATTAATTTTTCGTTTTTTTGCAATAACTTAAGAGCCTCTTGACTGATCTTCGACAAATTTGCTAGAGAAACTTTTTTTATTCTAAGAAACAATAATTTATGTGTTACATTACGTTAGATCATAGAGGGCGCCGCAGGGCCTGTATCTGATGCACGTCAAGTCAAGAGGCTGTTGAGTTGTTGCAAAAAAAAAACGAAAAAATAATTTGAACTTTGACACCCTGTATCTTTTTCCACAGCAACATTTTAATAAAGCATATTTGGTTATATCCTCATATTTTGGCCCAAAGAATCTACCCTTGTACTATGGCCTATTATTAATGATCCACCCTGTATGGTACACCCTCACTTTCAAATTCCACCAATACAAACTCCAATCTTCGCGAAACCTGCATCCACATCCCCCGCACAACTACGCCATAACATAACAGGGACGCCGACATTAGACAATTTCATCTTAAAAATCGTACTATATACTACTTGACTTCACCCAATCCCTCGTTGAATCCACAAACCCACTTTTCGCAAATCCTCTTACCATCAAATTCCTTCACACTCCCTCGCTTTCCTCCCTTAACTACATCTACACCCCCTAAAGAAGAAAGATTATAGACTGTAGTTTGAAAAAATAACAAAATGTAAAAAAATGACAAAAATAAAAAAACGAAATTCCAAAAAATGCATAAAATACAAAAAATACCAAAAAAAAATTCAAAAATAAAATCTCAAAATCTATAACACAAAAAAATACTAAAAAAAGAATATTACACTATTATATGCCATTGGAAAACAAAACAAAAGAGCCATTAAATAATACAAACAAAAAGAGCCGTATACAACTTCATACAACATAAAACTAACTCATTAACATTAATATAAAACACAACCAAAATACACAAGAAATAGTAAGTACACAACAACGAAAAACACCGTCAGTCGTTGAGCAAAACTACTCTAATACAGGAAATTACCCAGGGCAAGCATCGGATGTCGATGGATAGCGCCAGGCATCGCCACACACCACACACTACACATGCAGGCTGGAGTCAGTTAGTACAGTTCTGAGATGAGTCAAGTAATCGGATAAAATAAAGAACAGGAACAAAGAGTGAATTTATATTAGTCAACATTTATATTAGTGCGTAATTAAAAGAACTAATTATTGTAAGTAATTTAGTGATTAACAAATCAACAATTAATGAACATTCGTGTTCCGCCATTCAACCAACCTACGTGTAAAGGTGTTTACTACAGGATGTAAACACGACGTAACACTATACTGTCAGGTTTACTTGATTCACGCTGTTCTTTTAAGAATATGTGACTTTTTTGTACCGAAATGTTTAATAGATTATTGTATCAACAGGCCCTATGATAATGACATGTCCCAGATTAAGTTCGCGGGCCATCAAAGTGAGATATACTCGATCCTCTGAACATCCAAAGATATTTATCATAGTCATCCCGCACGGGATATTAGACGTCCTAGGAACATTATGTGCTAGCTGGGTTGTTGCATCCCTACGAGAAACTACCCTAAGTTTTATTATCCATTCCTTCTGTCTATCGGTGTATAGCAAGTAACAGTATTTAATAATTTTAAATGACACGATAATGGCAAAACTCGCAATCATTCTCGTAGTCTCGCTAAACAATTATCATTGTGATTATTGATTAATTTATGAATTACAATTCAATTTACAGTCCGTCGAAGTTATTAAAACGTGCTCAATTAAAAAATCATTCACGCCGGAAATAATATTGTTTTACCGGCCGCATATAAAATTTGGAGGATTTAAAACTGTAAAGTGTAGGAGGAATCACAGAATAAATAAATTGTCGACATGTAGGGGAAAAGCAATAGCCAAATTGAATACCAATATTCAATATAATTTATGTCCATATTGAAGCGGACTGTTTGAAGGGAAACTTAATAGAATATTGATTCTATAGTAGAGTCAAATACAGCAAAATTATGTTATGAATATTGAATTCTGAAATGTAGGGGAATTTGAAACGCGCATTTGAAAAAAGGTAACAGTGTTTGATTAATAATTGATTGAAGTTTAGTCAATAAAGTCCACAAATTTCTTATAGCAGGGGCGTATTTAAAAATTGTAGTGCCGATGTTAATAGTGGACGTAAGTAGTTTCACAAATTTTGTTTTAAGACTTGCGCTTGCATGCACCAGTCAATCTCGAGTAAATTTGTAAGTAATCAAGTTACATTGTCTTGTCGATAAACAGAACCGTATGAACTGTAATCGCAATGCGATTTTATGTTTAAATGTACCAGTTACAACAAATTTTTGCAAAACCGCGGTGACACACAGAACAACTTGAAGTATTGTGGGTTGCGTGTATTTAGTTGGCAAAAAAGACGAAATATTAGTAAATCAATCAGGAACACATATGTGCTGTGGTATAATTTGATATAAGTATAGTTTAAATAATGTTTGCGTGTAATACTTAAATATTCATAGTGATTTAGTAAAAAGGAAATTAGTGAGCCATGTAAAAATTGTTATGTATACACTGATAATAAGAATCTGTACTATTCTGTACCACAATGGGAAATAAAAAAAAATATTTTTGAGTATTTCCCATCTCAAAAACAATGTTTTAGTATTCTGTGATCTAAGAGTGCTATTTTATTTGTAATTTTCGAGGACTAAAGTGTCCCTCAAGGAGTAAAAGAGATATGTACTTTACTCCTTGAAAATAATTATTACAATAGCAATAACGCACTGTTAGACCGTGGAGTGCAAACAATTAAATAGCTTGTACCAATATACCACAAAGCGAAAGTGCCTTTTAATTTCTCCTGTAATTGATCCTTCACATTCGGTGATAAAAAATACACTTAGTCCCTAGGTATAATTATTTATTTATTTAGTACAAAGCCCAACATACATAGTCCATTGATAGGACCGAAATAATATTACATATATGACACAAAAAAAAAACAGAAAAACAAAGACAAAAGTGGCACGTGTTTCTTTCTTGACTTATTGTCCTGTTCCCGCGATAACATCTTTCCTTTGTATTTTACCTTGGGCTATGGAACTCCACGCAGGCGGCTTACAGTTTGCCTCCGTGGCAATGTTGGATGTTGCCTTGAAACCTCAAGGTCTTCCGACTGCAGTCACAAATGTGCAACTGGCTTCCTGTCAGTGGTTTCCATTTGTGTCGTTTTTTCCTAAGTTGTGCCTATCCTTTCAACTTAGCTACACCGTGCTGATGAGGACCAAAAAAGTCCGAAACACGTGTACACGGTTGCACTATCATTTCTGCGGGTTTGCCCATGAATTTCTTTCTTGACTTATTGTCCTGTTCCCGCGATAACATCTTTCCTTTGTATATATATATATATATATATATAAACAATATAATATGATATATTATAAATCCTACGCTGCAAGAATTATTTAAATGCTAACTGTTAAAAGTAAAATTGTGACTGTGCGTGCACCACTGTGTACCGGTAACCCCAACCCTATTTACGACTATGGCTCTGAACTGTTAACTGTCAGAAATTGTCAAATATTACGTGTAGTCCAGTTTTGATCGTTTTCATGTGTACTTATCATTTTTTCATTTAGTTTTACATCAAAGTAGTAAAAGCTTATGTACCTATTTTAGATGTTTAACTACTGTTTGTTCTTCAATCTGTTTTTGTGCATAACTTTAATAAAGTTCTTTTGATCAATCTCTGCTGTTTAGTGAGGTATTCCTCACAGGTTATGGTCGCAGCACGTTTCCACTGCGCGGGAAAGATTATCTAAAGGAGTGACGATCGTGAGTAATTTTTTTGAGAACAATGGCGACGGCGATGAAATTTGAATTACCAAGTATAGAGAAATTAAATGGCTCAAATTACGTTATTTGGAAAAAGAAAGTTGAATTGATACTTAAAGTGCAAGGTTTTATGAAGATAGTTAGTGGCGAGCTTAAAAGGCCAGACAAAGCAAAGTTAAATGAACAGGGCGTATGGGATATGCAAGACATGCAAGCACAATTACTGTTGTTAGGCATGATTGACGAAAGTCAAATGGTGTTTATTGACTCCTGCACATCGTCTGCAGACATTTGGATAAAACTAAAGATGCTTTATGAAAAATTCGACTCATCCAGCAAAGTTGCAGCACAGATTGCATTTTTTGGATATGTGTATGATGGTTCCAGGAAATTAAAAGATCTTGGCGAGTTAGTGTCTGACGAGGCTATCATGGCCAGGTTGCTATATAATTTACCAGATACATACAGCGGTTTTTACTATATACAAGGAATTTCTCCGCTAAGGAGCAACAAACACTTTCAAGGCTTACACAGGAACTTGTTTGTGAAGAAATGAGACAGACTAGTGTATACGAGGTGGCGACAAGTGTAATGGCCGTTCAGAAAAAGAATGACAAGAAATCAATTGAAAATGGGTTGGAATCCAAACAATCACAGGGTAATAAGTCCAAGAAAAATGTCACATGTTTTTATTGTCAGAAAAAGGGACATTATACTCGTGATTGTCGCTTGAAAAAGAAAGAAAAACAAAGTAAAAATGAAGAGGCTATGGTAGTTGAACCTGAGTGCTTTGAAGCAAAGGTAACAAGTAATGTTGCGGGAGGCAGAGACACGTGGTTAGCAGACACTGGAGCAACAAGTCACATGGTAAACGATCGTTCCTGGTTCGTGGAATTTGAACAGTGCGAGTCTGCCATATCGTTAGCTGATAAATCAACAATTAAAGCTGAAGGTCGCGGGACAGTGGAAGTTGAGCGTTTCGTAAAAAATAAATGGTTACATGGGACTATATTAACCGTACTTTATGTTCCTAATTTAAGTAAAAATTTGTTGAGTGTCGGTTCAACAGTAAAGCGCGGGTTTAAACAAGAGTGCGATACTAAAGAAATGCGTTTTATCAAAGACAATGAACTGTTTGCCGTTGGAAAAATGATAGAGAACAATACTTATAAAATTCATTTTCGACATGTACCTCGTGCAGAAGCTAATTCAGTTAAGAGTGATTTATTGCAGTGGCATGAGCGCTTAGGACATCTTAATTTACAAGCAATGAAGTTGCTGGTCAAGGATAATTTAGCAAATGTTAAATTTACAAGGCCACCTACCGCTGAATTATTCTGCGAAGCCTGTCAGCTTGGTAAGGCACATCGACAACCATTCCAGTCATCAGGTGATAAACAGAGGTACGGTCCTGGAGAATTAATACATACAGATGTAAATGGGCCAATACCTAAACCTTCAGTGAGTGGTGCAAGGTATTTTGTTTTATTCAAGGACGATTACTCGGGTTATCCGTTCGTATTTACAATTCAGCAAAAATCAGAAGTTTTTAGCAACTTTGTTGAGCTGGTAAATTTAATTAAAAATTAATTTGGACATTCGGTTAAAAAAGTTAGCAGCGACAATGGTCTGGAATATGTAAATAAAAACTTTAGCGATTATTATGCAAAATGTGGGATCGAACATGAGACAGCAGCACCTTACACACCACAGCAAAACGGTCGTAGTGAACGCGATAACCGTACGATTGCCGAGGCTGCGAGGTCGATGTTGGTTGCAAGAGCTGTACCCGAGGAACTGTGGAGTGAAGCAGTAAAAACTGCCGTATATACCTTGAACAGAACGCCAACCAAACAGGCAACTAACTCTACCCTATATGAATTATGGACCGGAAGTAAAGCTAAACTTGGTCACATCAAAACATTTGGTTGTGTGGCATATGAATTCATATCCAAACACCGCACAAAATGGACTGCTAAGTCGAAGAAGAAGATGTTTGTTGGTTATAACAATGAAGGTTCAAATTATAAATGATATGATCCACAGACAAGAAAGTTTTCTGTTCCAAGAAACGTCACTTTCAATGAAAAAGAATGCTGGAAAATAAATGAGGGCATAAAACCACTCGAATTGCATCATAATAATGCACCCGATGTGCTGACAAGTCAAGAACCGGTGGGAGCAGAAGAAATTAGCGTACCTGTGACTAGTGACAACAGTGGTGGATGTCGACAATTAAGGGATAGGAACATGTTACCTCCGATTGAGCGTTATCAGGCAAATATGGTTGAATTTGAGGAACCCACCTCTTACAAAGAAGCCTTGGCAAGCCCAGATGCAAGTAAGTGGCAAGAAGCTATACATGAGGAGCTTTTAGCGCTTGCTAAAAATAATACTTACTTACTTAATACTACATCACAAACGAACCATTTCAGCTAAATGGGTATTTAAAATGAAGCGGGACACTAGTGGTAAAACAATTCGCTATAAAGCTAGGTTGGTGGCCAAGGGTTATTTACAACGTCCTGGTGTAGATTTTAACGAGACTCTCGCTCCGGTTGTTAGATATGAATCTGTTCGGATATTACTGTCAGTGGCGTCCTACCGAGATTATGAAATTGGTCAGTTTGAAATTAAAACTGCATTTTTGAATGGTGAGCTGAACGAGGACATTTTTATGGACATACCAGAAGGAGTAAATGTGGATAATAAAAGCCTTGTGTGCAAATTAAATAAGTCGTTATATGGACTAAAGCAGTCACCGCGACAGTGGAATAAAAAATTTAATGAATTTCTTCAGCTGTACGATTTTAAGCCTAATGAAGCGGACCACTGCGTATATCATGGTTATTATGGCACACACGAATTGATACTAGCCTTATATGTGGACGATGGCTTAATAATGTCTAGTTCTGTGGACGCTATACAATTCATATTTAGCGAATTAAAGAAACAATTTGAAATAACTGTTGGGGATGGAACTTATTTTGTTGGACTGGAAATAAAGAGAGATAGAGATAAACGAGAATTATTCATTTCTCAAGAGAACTATTTGACTCGAGTGTTAGATAAATTTAATATGACCACCGCTAATGCTGTTGCAATACCATTCGGGGCAGGTGCTCATCTAGAAGTGGGAGAGCCCCTAAATGTTGATGAACAGTTAAAAATGGATAGTGTACCATACCGCCAAGCGGTAGGATCCCTGATGTTTGCAGCTACTGTCAGTCGTCCCGATATAATGTTTGCGATTTGTGTAGTGAGCAGGTATTTATCAAATCCGAAACCAGTACACTGGTCAGCTGTGAAGAGAATATTTCGTTATTTAAAAGGAACAATATCACTCGGTTTTACTTATAGTCGAAGTAGTGTTGGACTTGTTGGATATTCAGACTCCGATTATGCTAGGGATTTGGACACACGTAAGTCAACCAGTGGTTATGTTTTTAAAATCGCAGGTGGTGTTGTGACTTGGATGAGTCAGCGTCAGAAGTTGTTGCTCTCTCTACCACAGAGGCCGAGTATATAGCAGCGAGTGATACTACAAAAGAGGCAATTTGGCTAAAATTATTATTATCACGAATTGGTGTTGAAATGAACAATCCTATAGAAATGTTACTATATAATCAAGGCTCCAAAAAACTGATTAATAATCCACAGTTCCACAAACGTACAAAGCATATAGATGTGCGTTACCATTTCATCAGAGAAAAATTTGATAATGGGGACATCAATATTTCATATGTTGCTTCCGAGAATCAACTGGCTGACATCCTCACCAAGGGACTGGCGAAGAATATTTTCCAGAAAATTCGCGAGGAAATCGGAATGGACGTATTGAATGTTAAATTAGACGCAAAGTGAACAATTGGTGGGAGTGTTAAAAGTAAAATTGTGACTGTGCGTGCACCACTGTGTACCGGTAACCCCAACCCTATCTACGACTATGGCTCTGAACTGTTAACTGTCAGAAATCGTCAAATATTACGTGTAGTCCAGTTTTGATCGTTTTCGTGTGTACTTGTCATTTTTTCAATTAGTTTTACATCAAAGTTGTAAAAGCTTATGTACCTATTTTATATGTTTAACTACTGTTTGTTCTTCAATCTGTTTTTATGCATAACTTTAATAAAGTTCTTTTGATCAATCCTGCTGTTTAGTGAGGTATTCCTGACACTAACTTAAGAATATTTAAAAAATCTATTAAATGAGAAATTAAGATCATTTTCCTGGCAAATAGAATTGTAGGCTGAACATATTTTATGAAGAAGGGTAGTGTACAATACATTGGCGTTTGCTTGACCTAAGTAAAAACATGGACTATTTTTACTCGCTAACCGAGGTACAAAAAGTTTAGCTGACCCAAGAGCAAAGGGCACCTTATTCTATTATTAATTAAATTATACACAAAAATACACATATTTATTAACCTCCTGTCATATAGGTACGTCACATTAAATCTGGTTAATAGAACTTGTTCATCAATGCTTTGGAGAGGATACTCATCATCCAATTTAAAAGCTAGATGCTTTAAAAATACTCTTTGCACGTGTTCAATAGAATTTATATTTTTCCTATAATAGGTACACCATATTATAGACGCATATTCAAGCTTGCTTCTTACTAGCGAGAAATATAAAATTTTTAAAGCCTCATTACTCGTGAACCCTTTACAATCCCTAAAGATAAATCCTAACATTTGAGTGGCCGATGAAACAATAGTTTGAATATGAATATTAAAATCCAGTTTAAGATCTAACGTAACCTCTAGATCTTTGACAGTTTCCGGTGTATTTAAGAGAATACCATTTATTTGATAGTTGTAGTGAATCTGATTAAATTTCCGTGTAAAAGATAGTGCTGAGCATTTTGATCATTTTCATCACACCAACTTTGAATACTGACCAAGTTGTATTCAAGTTTGACACAATCTTCAGCAGAATTCATTATTTTATACATCTTTAAATCATCAGCAAATAACTGATATTTAACATCTATTACAGAAGTAATATCATTAACAAGGATTAGAAACAACATTGGTCCTAGGTTTGAGCCTTGTGGCACTCCCGATATTCCATGAACTGCACCGGCCCGAGCCGTTGTATTGCACAAATTGCATTCTTTCATTTAGGTATGCATTGAAAAAATTTATGAGTTCTTCACTAAATAAGTGCATTTTTTGTAAGATGATTGAGTGGCTGATTTTATCGAATACTTTCGAGAAGTCGGTAAAAACCACATCAACCTGGCTTCTGTTATTTAACATCTGAGCGGTATATTGAGTGAAGCAGGCCACGTTGGTGGTTGTTGACTGACCTCTCATAAAACCATCTTGCTCAATTGACAGGTGGGGCTCAATTTTTGAAAATATATAATAATGAATTAACATCTCAAATAATTTGGAAAATCCACAAATTAGTGAGACAGGACGATAGTTGGATATATCTGACTTATCCCCTTTTTTAAAGATCCATGGAGTAGGGCAAAGGCAAAGCTTCAATGATAGATTAAAAATTTTACACAAAGGTTTAGCCAGAACGTTTATACAGTCTTCAATTAAAAAAAAGTTGGAATACCATCTAGACCACTAGACATTTTCGGTTTTAATTTTTTTGAGATAGATATGATACCGTTGTCTGTAATATTAGGTATGTTTATCACAGTGTTAAATGATGTAGCTTGATCAGTCAAGGGACCGTGTGAATCCGATGGATTATCATATACACTGCCAAAGTACTCAGCGAATGCTTCTACAATGGTTTCCGGCTTGTCAAGGACCTTATCATTAAGGCTCATCCGGCGTGGTATACTGGCAGTATTTCTTTCATATTTAATGAATGACTAAAAAGATTTAGAGTTCACTTTAATGCTATTCTCCATTTTTTGTAGATATTCAGAAAAAGCTCGTTTTATTTTTTGCTTTAATTGAGATCTTAGGCATTTATAATCACTATAGTAAGTTTCATTGCCTGTTTGTTTATATTTTCTATAAAGATTGTTTTTACCTTAAACATTTAATTATATCCCCAATATACCAAGTTGGAAAACTTCTTTTGTGGTTTTTAAATAAGGGCACGTGTCAATCTATAATCGAGCATATCATTTGATAGAATTGATCACATAATTCGTCTAAGTCTGTAGTATGTTTCAATTGATGCCAGTCAACTAGCATTTACCAAGTTTGCTTTCCTAAAATTAAACATCTTGTTTTTTTCATTAATGGGAAAATTCTTAATCTGCTCTACGCTTCATTTAATACCTACATGTAAAGCCGGATGATGACCATCCTCTGTCATCATTGGGTTCTCATCTCTACTAACTTTACAGTGATAGTTTGACAGAATTAAATCCAAAAGCCTACCATTTTCATTACTAATTGTATTGTATTATTTTAAGTCTAGAAAGTCAATAAAATTTGCAATTAAGTCACTTTTATGATCACCTGATACTTTACTAGCACCGTTAAATGATGGGATATTAAAATCCCCTACCATAATAATATTCTTGCCATATATAATTTCAAATAATTCAAAAAATTCTAATAATTTAAAGAACACAATACACATCTACATAAGTTGCGGGAGGAATATATAAAACAAATATAAAAAGTCACACTGAGTTAGCTATTAATTTACAACCTACTAGATTTATATCAGGTACAGATGTATAAGATCTGAGAGGTCAATGGACGATACTTGAGAGGAAGTTTTAACGGCAACTAATGCTTCACCTCCTTTGTTAGACTTCTATCGCTTCAAAATACTATATAACCCCCATTGAATAATTCAGCGTCATCAAACTCAGCCATGGATGAAGCACAATAAATGTCGTTAATTTTAGTATTTAAACCTCTTACGTTCTGGTAATATAGGTCCATCCCTGTGCTGTTGGGCGCATCTAGATTCGTTTCATGTTGCAAGTTTTACTAAATCAGACGAATACAATTACATCGAAAGATTAAAATCTAAAACCACTTCGAAGCTTGATAATATACCTGCATTTATAATAAAAGACTGCGTGGATGTTTACACATACTCTAAATAATAAATAATAATAATAAATAAACACCACAGAAATTAGACAACCCCCAATTCCAGAAGCCAGGGCTTGTGCGGAAGGAGGTTACACATTGAAAAAACGCGGACATACAACCATTTCCTCCGACAGTGCCAGTGCCGCAGCCAGGATTCGAACCCGGTGGTGCGATGTCCGTGTGATTAATCGCGATTGCCACCTCGCACCTTAACCCACTTGGCTATCGTCCATCTAAAGCTCGAAATACACACACATTTCGAAGTTCTTGGAAAATATCTAGAATTACACAAATTTTTAAATAAGGCGATCGCAGTAATATTTTAAACTATAGACTTATCAATATTATAAATAACGTTGCCAAAATTCTTGAAATGCTTCTCCATGAATATACTTCAAATTATATGAAAAATCGCATCACCCCGTATCAACACGGATTCATGCTTGGCATGTCAACCATCACACAATCTCTAGCTGATTCAGTGAATTCAGTATCCAGACAGATGTAATTTATACAGATTTTTCCAAAGCCTTCGATATAGTGAATCATAATCTCTTATTGCAAAAATATGTTAATAATGGAGTTTCTCCAATGCTCTTTGAATTTTTCGAGTTCTATCTTACCGAAGAAAATAATCTGTGCAATGTAGTGGTTACCAACCTGTTCAAGTAGCCTCTTCCTCTGAAATTTCACAGGGCTCTAACCTGGGTCCATTATTATTTAATATACTTATAAATGATATTGAATCTGATTTAAACGTTATGAAGATCTACTCCACCGTCAACAATACAGTTAATTATTGTCACAACTTACAAGAAAATCTTCTTAGGATAAGTCAATGATGTACAGTGCCTTAATAATGCAAAATCGTGAACCAACTTTTGTTGTCTCAAAGTATTTTCGAGATAATTATTGAAAATCTACGTTTAGACGCCATCATCAGAGGGCCATGGCTCCCTTAGGAAAAAAGTTTATGGGAGGTTTTTTTAATTATTTTTGCACCGCCATGCACCGCCCAAAGTTTGGCGCATGAGTAGAAGGTTCACAGTACGCTAAGTCTTATAGGCTGGGTCCGGAAGCGGAAAATCAGTCCAGTTCTGATACAGTAACATAATATATGTTTCTATACGTAATTTTTTGCACTGAATCGATTACGCATGATCCCAGCTCCACTAACCCTCTAGTTTCACCCTTATTGGAAAAAACCACTCCCGGAACGAGTTTTCTGCTATTTGCGATACGGGACTGATTTCTTTTTCGTTTTGTTTTCCAGAAATATTCTGAAAATGATGCATACCAGTCCAGAGGCCCGGGTGAGAAGCCGCGGAGTCGCGCGGAGGGAATTAAACCACACCTTCCGACGACAAATTGTACTTTATCGATGATGAGCGAAAATCTCGTTTACTTGGAGTCCTTTAAATATATATATATATATATATATAAACATATATGTATATAAATGTTTATGTATTGAAATGTTTTTTTTTTGACAGTGCGTTTGAATTTATGAACCCGATTCTAAAATATAGACCATGAATATGATTCGTTCCTTTATTTTATGTTCAAAATAAAATTTGATTAGGAATAAAATTTCCTACTTTAAAAGAAAATCTGAAATCAATATACCATTCCTTAATTGAAATTTGTTAATATATCCAGGCTAGCACAATTTCCGTAGTCGGTTCAAAGGTCGATCTCTCTATATAGAAAAATTTAATTTAATAAAATAAAATTTTATATCAATTATAATTTTGTTTATTCAGTTTTGAGACTAAATATATTTATAAATTTTAAAATTGATGCCGAATTGTCTGATTAATTATAATTTGATACGACCTCTATTGTCCTAACATTTATTATTATTATTTACTTATTTTCTTTGTTCGTATATACAGATTTCTTGCTTGTTATATAACTGTTGGTCCACTTTTAAATTTTATTTAATGCTTCCAAATGTTTCTTTCTTGATCTTCTGTAATTATACTTGATAAAATATCATCAATAATATTTTTATCAAATTTTCTTCAATTCTTCTTCAAATGATTCTCTCCTTTCTATGCAATGCTTATTTTTAATATTTTCAAAAATTTTCTCAATTTATATCACTTCAAAATCATTAATAATGTTCTTATTCAAAATTACATCAATCCAAAAAAATCTCTTATTATTTTCATCTCTTAACGATCTCTCTTGTTTTCTTTTTAAATATTTATCTTTCTACTTTGATTTACAATCTTTATTTCCTACCTTCAATCTCAAAATTACAAAACAAAATAACCATAACTATATTTTATGCATAATCCTTAAATAATTTATTAACGTGCTTCAAATATAAAATATGTATCTACTAAATTAAAATAATCAAATAACTTAATATATCAATTCAATATGGCAAACTGATAAAATGAAAATACTTTAAAACTAATTTATATTATGACAATCTAATAAAATGAAAATAGCAAATTACCAATTTATATTATGGACATTCGATGAAATGAAACAAATTAAATATCCTGTCATAATGACAAATCTCAAACAGAAAATTGAAACCATCAGTGCTATTTCCTTCTGATTTCAAATATAATAATTTTGAATCCACATAAAAGAAAGGAAAAACTCATAGACTTCCATTCTCAAACAGATTTAACAAGGTATGCAATTCCCCGAAATAAAATGAAATCAGGAATTTGCACGTACATAGAAGTATATACAGGCTGTCCATTTTATCAGGGCCCTCGAGAATATATCACTTAATATCGGTCGTACAAAAAAAAATATTTTTAACGAAAATTGTGCCGATTTATATAACCTACAAAATGACATTTGACATTTGAAATCCAGGTCCTACTTTAAGAGTTATGGCGGAAAATATCGAAAATGCGGAAAACGTTTAGGCCTAATATCTCCGTTATTGAAAGAGATACAAGAAAAATTCTAAGACGAAAATTTTCTGCAAAATAGAGTGTTTCAACGAGGTTTTATCTAATTTTGGTTGGTTTCATCCCCTCCGTGGCTTCTCACCTGGGCTTCTGGACTGGTATGCATCATTTTCAGAATATTCTGGGAAAAAAACGAAAAAGAAACCAGTCCTCAATCGCAAATAGAGGGAGTGGATGTTTTTTGGGCAATAGGGGTGAAACTAGAGGATTAGGGGAGCTGGGACCCCGCGCAATCGAACTGGACAGATTTTCCGCTCCCGGAGCCGGCCTATTGGCCTAATTTTACTGTAAAGAATATAGTATTGGTTCTAATAAGTATTTTTCCTGAACACCACCTCCTCCACATACAGGTTAAGAGGAGGGATGCAAAGTATGATCTCCATTGTAGCTGTAGGCGTCGTTTTCATTGCACCCATAAGACAGAAGCATGCCAATCTCTGAACATGCTCCAGTTTGAAAGTTGCTGTTCTCTATCTAAGGGCCGGTTTATCACTGCAAGGTTAACTCATTACTAAAGGATAACTGCCAAGCAAAACAATTGTTTCGTTTGACATTTATCTTATAGTTAAGTGCTAACCCTGTATTGAAACCTGCCCTAACTCTGGGCCACCAGACTATGGCTGCATAGCAAAGCAAGCATGTTCTTACTACGGTAGTATACAACCATCCTACGTAAAAACCTCTAGGACCTGCCTACTGTTCTACGATACAGCCAGAATGCCTTGTTTATCTTAACTTCCATGTGACTTTTCCAGTCAGAGTGCAATCAAGTATAGCCCCCAGATATTTGAACATATCAACGTATAAGTGAAATATGCATTTTATTCCTTGAAGTTCAAGAGAGAAAATAAAAATTTATCTTTTTTTCAAGGAGTAAAACAAATTTACAATCTTTATAAAGCTGTAAACAATAATTATTATCAGGAAAATATTATTTCTGTAATTAAAAGACAAGGAAAAACGAATTAAATTTTGTTTGAAAAAAATTATGGAGGAACTAGACGTAAAATATTTTGATTGCCCTGTAAGTTGGTTCAAATAATACAAAAAATATTTTATAATAACATTTGTTGTTTTACTAATAACAGCAAAGATAATTCACAAAGCCCGATTAAAATAATGCACAATTTTAAACATCCTGTATAGATATATTTATATATCACTTAATAGTTGTGAAACTATCTATTCATTTGCCTATTTGTTACATAAATTTTGCATTAAGAGGTAATTGAACCGAATTTTGTGGTTTCCGTTGTCAATTTAATAATTATTTTCGACAATTTGCATCAAATTTGTTGTTTTGCATAAAATATATTTAGAACAGTTTTGAATATCCCACAATGTTTATTTGTAACCTCATAGAGTAAGTAATCTTACAAAATTATCAACGTTTTAACCATAAACCACAAAACTATGTTTGTACGACAGGAAGACAAACACATCACATTTATGATTATTGAATAATTTTTCTATTTCTAATCATAACACCCTTTTCTGTTCCATATAAAGGCTCAGCGTAAATAATTTGAATCAGTTTATAGTTTTCTACCATTCTACCACCATCAAAGATTTTTACATAAAGCTGCAATGGACAAATCAAAACTTCTGCTATTATTTGAGCGTCCTCAAGAGCCAATTTTTACATTAAAAGGTGAAAAGAAGAAGACAGCCTTTGTTACACCTCCCGAATATTTGGTAAGTGGATCACATCTAGTAAAATCTGTAATTAAATGTGTTATAATCTCTTTGTTTATTTTTTAAGATTATTTATTTAGTCGAAATGTACAAAATCAAGTTATATTAAAGAAGCATATAAATTAATTACTAATGCGCTTCTAGTTCAGTTTAATATAATTAATTATGTAAAAAAATGGCATAGGATTGAACAAAACAAATATGTATATACTAACACGTGTAAATAAAAGCACGTAAATGTTACAAAAATTAATTCTTATTAAAAGTAAAATGTCATTAGCAAGGGATTCCACATTTTTTATCTATACTTGTTGTTAGTCCAACACGACGTAGACGTAACCGGTACGGTGCAACGGTGTGTTTTTCTGAAATGGCAGCAATGCTCTCACCGGACGCCGGTGAATCAAATCAAATCACTTAAAAAAATCTTGGGAATAAACATTTAATAAAAAAATGACAATCTTTTAGCACATATTTTTTTCCATCTCTCTACCATATCTATCTTCTATCTATTTGGTACAAAACTGATTATATTTTCTATTTGAAGATGTGTGAGATATGTTTTTCAAGCATATGTTATCAAGTAAAAAAAATAAATAATAATAATAATTTTGACTAAATGAAATTTAAAAAAGTAGTACTTAATAGTGGAAAGATCATCCCGAGGGGCAAACCGCTGGGAAATCAGGAGGAAATCTGGGGAAATCAGGGAGAAATCTACTGACATTTTGTTGAAATATATTATGGGCATGGGCAATTCAGTTAATATCTTTTGCTTGAACAAAAAGATATTTTGAACAATTTTTCGGTACCATAAGGCCGGCGACATACCATGCGTTTTAACCGGGCCCGTGTTTCACCGCAACATCGAAAACCATATAATAGAGTAGGTACTAATATGGCTGTAGAGTACGAGCGATAATATAAAGTTTTCGATTTTTCGGCGAAACTTGGGTCCGGTTAAAACGCATAGTATGTAGTATGTTGCCGGCCTTATTTCGTAAACTATATAATATAGAAGACAAAACCAAGCACACCGTTTCAATTATTCGTTTTAAATATTTAAATTATTTTTAGATGTTATTTTAGTGCCTAAATAAATATATCCTAATACCTACTTGAGTCTTATATTTAAAACGTGATCTCGAACGTGATATTTCAAAAAATAATAAAAATCTTACTGACAAATTTACAATAGAATCGTAATTGGCTTCATTATAGCGCCTTTTGGATAGTTCTGGAAGAATAAGAGTTATTATACTCGGTTATAATATTCGATGATATGCCATGTCAATAGTTCACTCTATTAATTCTAGTACTAAGAGGATAAACCTCTGAACGCCTGAAGACATAGGAAAATTAGCCCTCAGGAAAATCACATGCTTTGTAAGTCTTGGAATCCTGAGCACCAACTAGATGTAGGGTAAATTACAAAAGATCTTTTAGGTCGAAGTGAAGTAAGGCTGTTCGAAGCCAAACGACCTCATAAAACAATCTACAATCTACAACCTCTGAACCTTTGGAATGACACTCCGTTTTATCGTGAATTTTTACTTTACTGTTATGTTGTGCTCGTCGTGTCATAGTTTTACTGTGATTATTTAGCTATAATCGAGGCCATAAGTATTTTTGGAACGGTGGTTAAGTAGAGTAAATATCATTTGTGTCAAAAACATAAAATTATATAGGGTTTGATCGGTTGACCTTCTTATGAAAATGAAGTGCTGAAAGATTTCAAATTGGCATATTCTTGCTATAGAGCATTGAGTTGATCGTCATTTTTGCTCGAGTTCACCTTCCGAGAATTTAGTATATTCTTACGTTTCAATGATGTAGATTACGCAACTAAAGAATTATTCAATTTCGTCGGTGCGTCTGTGTGTCTTTTGACGCTATAACTAAAAAACTATTCCATATAATAATATCTGATATCTTGTCTAGCATACAGTTGACACTATTGCCAAGGAAGAAATCGAATGTACATACAGTTTCAATGGAAATATTGCTACAAAAATGTGTTTATTAACTAATTTTAACGGTTTTTTTATTAGGGTTCTGTAGCCAAATGGCAAAAAACGGAACCCTTATAATTTCATCATGTCCGTCCGTTCGTATGTTACAGCCACGTAAATCTTTCCAATCGATTCTGACGAAATTTTACAGGCAGATGTCTTATGTGAACTGTCACGCAAATGTGTAATGAAATTACAAAAAAATAATAATAATTTAGGGTTAGCTTTCCAAGCATAGAGGACCGAGGGATGAACATTTTTATTTTGGCGCACCCCATTGTGTGGGGTATCGTTGAACAGGTCTTTAAAAATGTAATGAAAGTTCTTAAATGACATTTTCCTTAGGTGAATATTTCGCGAGATATTGCTACTGGCTTTCCCCTTCTTGACTGTGAGGTGATAGGGGTTGCAAGATAATACAAAAATAGCACTTTGGGCTGCTGTGAGTAGCAGATCGCAGACACTACCTAGCCCGGATAAGTGATGTAACGTGCCTACGATAAAATTTCACAAGCTCAGAAATCTAAGGGCTTAAGCCCAAGTTTAACATAAATTATTTATATTTTGCTTATTAAACATAAAATCACCGAGGGTTCCATTCTTACTGGTCGCAGACTAAATTATGACACTTTCTTTCAACATGAAATGTACTATATTAGAGTATTTACAACTAATGGTTCTCTAATATGAACCTGGCGATGTTCAGTTATGGGCCTATATTCTTAAAAATATGTTATAACATAAAACAAAGGTAAATACCCCACGTGTAGCTACACTTGGTTCACAAGCGTGAGGATTGCCTAAAACAAATTTGGCCGCATTACAGAACTTACTAAATCAATGTGAGTGAATAAAATCTTTGTTTTTATATATATACAGACGTAAGTTAAAAGAAAACAAATATTATTACACAGAACCATGAAAGGTGGTTTCTTGGTAGAAGACACAATAACACTTATCAAAAAATTGGTACGGTATCCAGACGTCAACAAGCGATGAGACTGCAGCCCTATGGTGGTGACTTCGGGGGCAGACGATGGTGGTTGATTTATAGCCTCCCTAAATCGTAGAACGCTTCAGCCTAGTCTGTGGAACTTCTTAACCTAGTCCGTGGAATGTTCTAACCTAGTCCGTGGAACGTTCAAACCCAGTCCGTGGACCCTAAAATGTACCCATTTAATTTGTAAGTCAGAAATGCACGTAAAACGTGCCTAATGAGAGCGATTGAAAACAGATATAATCTACAAAAGAAATAATTTACATCTGACTTGTTGAGGGATACAATCCACCAAAAATCTTGTATATATACGGAAAAAAGTATTCTTGCTTTGAAGGTACCAATTTGTTTAGGACTTGAAATGTATTATTTGCTCAAATGGAGATGTTTTTCTTCCTTTGAAACAATCTATTTGCTTGTAAAAACTATAACAAAATCTTGATTTATTTCTTTAAATTAAGATGGGAATAATCAAATCAAAACTTAAATATTTTAAATATAAAACTAGACGTAATTTCAACTTAAAAATGCATGACTCTCGGAATAAATATTATATACATTTGAAATAGAAATATAATTCTTTTTTTGAATATACGCATATATTTAAAAATTTGAGAATGTCATATATTTGATTTGAAGAGAATATGTGTCAAGTAGAGAACGTTAGTATCTTGCATTGAAAATATACTTCAAACAAGAATATAATGTTTATATTGTTTTATTCTAAAATGACGAATGTTAGGTTTGTTTGAAGTGAGTATAATAGGTTTCATTTTGAGAATCAAGTTCTTATTTATTGGTTGGCTCTTTAGTATACCTCGCAACTCTATCCCCAATGGATATTATATAGTTTACAAATCTAATTCTTCTTGCCTTCCTGGATGTTAGGTGCACAATATTATTTTATTAGTTAATTTCATTAAATTAAAAAGTACAGGTTTATTTAAAGTGTGAATTTTGTGAACTGAGAGGGAAGACATTTTATTTCAAATATTGTAAATTATAAAAAATAAGCAAAGAATTTGTTTCAATTTTAAAATAATTTTGAAACGATGACATTATACTAATGCTTATGATATATATTTTGTGTTAATTTTTGTTATAATCCAAATAGATCCTTTAATAATGAGAAATGAAGTGAAAAACAGATACACATCATATGTATTGTACAAAACTCCCTTTAATAATAACAAAGAAAATCAGATAATTATGCCACAGTAATGACAAGGGGTTAAAATCTTTTTAAATGTCATACCATCTTTAGTTTTTTAGATATCTACAATAAATGAAAAATAAATCTATATCTTTCTGCAAAAATCCATCTTTAAATGAAAAATAGGTGGCAGCTTCAATATAAATAAATCATTGATTTATTTCGTATAGAATGTCTGTTCAGAGAAAAATATACCTATATAATTAAAACAATCTAATATATTTGAATCGACATATTGAATATATTTATTATGAGAAAATATATACTTAAAATAACAATATAATATGTTTGGATAAACATTTGAAATTATTTAGTCTAATATACATAATGTTTTCAAGTAAATAAATAATATATTCAGAAGAAAACTGATATATGCTTAAAATGATATGAATATTATATTAAGTAAAGTAAATTGTAATTTCAGTTTGATACATTTATGGCGTATCCCACTGTAATATTTGTTATAAAATTTCGCAATGTGTTATTTTAAATATACCCATTCTTTAAATTAACTTTACTATGTAGTTATATCAAAAATAATTACAAATAAATATTTCTCTTATTTTGAATCTACGATGTTTTTGCTTATATATGAAGTTATCATTTGCTTGGCTTGAAACATATTTATTTGTTGCAAGACTACTTTTTTTTGGGTGCAACGTTGCAGCTCAATAACAGGGTCGAGTCCGTCTCTCTAGCAAAGATACTCCCTAAGGAACGTGGTCAACTAGCCTATAAATTTTTGAAATACGTGGGTAAGATCGAAAAAGATGGCGATTATAAGGTGTGCACACATAAATTCCGCACAGATGCGGATTAAACTCCCTCCGAAGCAATGAAATATTCTGATGAACAGCAACAATTTAAAACGAGTACCGTTGTCGATACTTCAGAATCCATTAAGATGGCTCAAATAAACAAGCTTTTAGAACTCTCGGCAGCGCACACGCACAAGGAGCCAACGTTTTACCTTTTACACCAGCCGGAAGTCACGTGACCTTTCATCGCAGCTGGTAGGCACGCGATCATCCACTAGCGGACAAAAGCCAAATCTCGGCTCGCGGTTGTTGACAATATGTGGCTCGAGAAACAAAAAAGGTGTGTTACGGGTCGCATATGCATTGAGCCGGTAACAATATAAGCTCCTGAAGACGTTAATAGTGTGCCTCCCTCTAACTTTCCAACCATGTGATTAAAAAATCTGGAAAAATCAAGATAGTAGCACTTTATAAATACTCTCAATGAAAATTATTTTAAATAAGATATTCGACAAGATATGTTAACAAGTTTTTTAGATATCCACAATTTTCAGTTTTCAATAGCAGCACTACGGAACCTTTAGTTGATCCGTGTACTACACTCACTTGGCTGGTTTTTTAATAAATCATCAAAACCTTTACCTTCTGACAAAAATTTAGATATGATTCTATTTTCAAGGCCTGTTACGATTTTTTTTTCAATGTCAAAAATTAACAAGTTAGTAATTTTTTTCTTGAAATTCTACTTAGAACGCCAGATTCAGTAAACTCTCAAATGGGTAAATCTCAAATTTCATGAAAAAATATTGAATACAGATAAATTTAAAACAAAATGAGTATGGGCAGTTCTTTTATACAGTGTGTCCCAAAAGAAATGCGTAAAATTCATAATTTTTCTTGTGTTTCGGGTTCAAAAAAAATACAAAAACATGTCAATTAGTAATATCAGATTGGAATTTACCCATTTGAGAGATCACCGAGTTCAGTGGTGTAGTTAATATTTCAATTAAAAAATCGTTAATCGAATTTCTTAATTTTTGATATTGAAAAAATGTCATAACGAATTAAAAGAACGATTTTCATAGAATTTAACTTCAAAGTCCAGTATTAATGTAAAAATAAATCAAAAGAAATGAGAAGAAATCAGAGGAAATCACATGAAATCAGGAAAATTTAGGGGAAATCAGGAGAAGTCAGGGGAAATCAGAGGGAAATCAGAAGGAAATCAAAGGAAATCAGGGGGAAATCAGGAGAAAATCATACAAGATTTCCCCAAAAAGGAAATCAGGTATACAATTTAGGCCTAGCGGTTTACCCCTCGGATCATCCACACAAAAATACTCTAGAAATTAATTATGTTGGCACCTTAATTTTTGAAAGTACGGACCACCTTAAACTGTACTTTACATCTTTGAACTTGGAAATTAATTCATTGATCCTCCAAAAATCGTGAGGTACGGGGATGTGTGGGAGAGTAAAGATAAAATTCATTCTAAATTCACTGCACATATATAATTCTGTGGCTATCTGATGACGTACGTATGCAGCAATAGTCAAAGTTTTTAAAATAAACTATTAGTTGCTGAATAATATTTTTGAATTACCTGGATAATGATAATATTAATAATTTTTTTACATAAATGCATTTTGCGAAAGAAAAAAAAATATATTGCGGTTTGCTAAAGCATTTACTCCATTAGGAAATTGTTTTGTTATTTACGTATATTTTTATCCCATGCGTTATGAAATATTTCTGAAGTAATCTCAATACTTTATATAAATACGATTTTGATTTACTTTAACATAACTTCTGGGGTATTTTTTAACATGAAAATCAACGACATCAAAATATACACATTTTCCTGGAACTCAACTTAATAAATATTTATTAAAATTAAAACATACAGGACAGTTGCCTAGCCACAGTCTGCCCGGAACTGACCGTGCAACCACCACGTTAACGCGGTGGCGGATTGCAGGTTCGAGTGGTACAGGTCTGGGTAGGTGAAAACAAAAAAATTTACAACAATAACCTAAACTCTGTTTGCACAAGAACAAATAACAACATGTAATTTCTTTAACATTTCAAAAAAATATATAATTAACAAAACTTATAACTACATAACATTTAAAACACTTATGGGCACAAACACTTTTTAATTCCGTATCTGACGCAGGCACCTTAACTTGAACGAGGTATCTTCCACGAGATACGTCAATGCAGGGCTGCACAGGACCGGCCTAAACTTTTAAAAATTTTGATTTCAACAAAGGTTATGGTTTAAAGATTTTAATGATGAAATTAATTTAGAAACAAAAATGTACAAAAAGGAACGAAGAAAATCAAACGCGACAAAAAGCGACAAACAGAAAGGAAGAGGGGGCAGGAAAAATTTAAAGATAGTCAAAAGGTATGAAATTCTAGCGAAGGAGCAACCTATATTGATATTAATTATTGAAATTTTTATCTTTTAAAACTTTTACTGCATATTCATCAATTCATCCATGAAAAATTAATGTGTGTATGTGTGAATTTATCAAATAAATAATAATAACTGTCAGATGAGCATCATATTTATTAACGAAATATTATGCTCACAGTAGAGCAAAAGATATTCATTGCTCAGTGCTATGGACTGGGAGATACATATTCCTAAGACTGTCGAAAAAAAATTCGATGAACATTGGCGAGATGTACTAGTAATAGATAGAGATGTTAAAAAAATTGTCGACAAATTTAATAGAACTGGTAATGTATTAAATATAAAGAAAAAGAAGACGGTTTTAATAAAGATTGTTTAATTGTGATGGTTTCGTTGAGTGAGTTCCCAAAATTACTTCTTAGAAGAAGAAAGAGCAGCTCCAACTGGAACTTCTAAATGTGTTATACAAAAAATATCAAGGACAATAAAATTCGTCCATATAAACTAAAATTTGTACACACTCTTGAAGAAAATGACGACACTAAAAGATTGGATTTCTGTTTATGGATGGGTGCAAATATTTTTAAGTGATAGACACTTTCACGCAAATATAATTTTTTGGACGGCAATATGCCCAGAAATTGAATGTTTGGTGTACCATTTCATACTTTGGAATAATTGGTCCATATTTCTTTGAAGTTAATGTAAATCAACATTTTTATCTGGAAATACTAAGTACATTAGTTTTGGATCAACTCGACAATTATCCATATTACAAAAGATGAAAATGTTCCTACAGCAGGACGGCTGTCTTGTACATTCTGCAATTACTGTCAGAGGATGGTAAGACTGTCATTTTCCAGAAAAATGGATTGGGAGACACGGGCCGATTTGTTGGCCACCTAGAAGCCCAGATCTAACGATAATGGACTTCTACTTATGGGAATTTCTAAAACAAAAAGTTTATGCTTTTAATTTTGACAATAATTTAGAATTATCAAAAACCAAAATTAAAGAAGCAGTTGATGGTATACCTCTCCAAGAAATCCAAAACAAGTATAGAGGATTAAGAGCTATATCAGAGCTATGTGTTGAAGCTGGTGGCAACAATTTTGAATAATGATGCGACATCTTTATGTTTATTTCTAGATACCTATAGTATTTTTTTAATTATCATTTTTTAATTGTCATTTGTATTTATTGATTTTCTAACGCAAATTGTAATTTTGCTTCATAATAAAAATTAATAAATATGTATTTTTTCTCTAGACACTTGGTAGATCAAATACCTTGGTAAACCTGCATATGCTATTTTATTTTTTTCGTAAAATGCAATTATATATAAAAAAAATCAAAATCATCAAAGTAGGTGTAAGTTCTTGAAATTTTGCATAGATTATAACTTTTTACTCTGAATAACTTTCCTTAATGACATTCTCTGAATCCTTCACAGAAAAGATACTTTACCTAACAAGTAATTCAATTTTGCTTAACTTACACTCAAAATTACTTTTTAGATAAGTAGAGAGGTCAACCCCAAATATGAAAACAAAGTTCGAATTTTTTTTGTCCATTTCACCTACAGCGAACTTAATCGGAGGACACGCTTTAGACATAAAGAGCTATTTGCAGTGGTCAGTCATCTAGCATGACCATTATAGTAACTATTTCACAAATATTTAGTAACATTTTCGCAGGGAAAAAATTCTTTAATCGGCCCGAAACAAAAAGGTTAGCCTGTCTGTTTGAGGCGTTTGCGGTCTCCAATTCAAAACTGGGGCTAATAGAACAAATTTTACTTAATGAGGTATCATCTTATGAAAGGCAATAGTCCAGGCATTAGAGATCATATAGAGCCTTTACCTGGAAAAATTCATCGTTGTTCTGGAAAGCCTTACTTTACGTTTTTTGGAGCGCTTTTAACATCCCCCAATATCCTCAAAAATTTGGAGAATAAAACCAAAAAATAGATTTTTTAATCTTTTTTTTCTTCATTTTAGGAAAAAGATACCTAAAAATTCGTAGAGTAGACAAAATTTTGCAACAAAAAAGGTCCTTTGACACTTTAACGTAGAACGGACAGGGCGCTATGCCTCGAAATATGAGAATTGGCGTCGCGGGCTGCATGCGTTAAGTTACGCAACTCAGCTTAACCACTCACGTCGTTTTTTCAGTGTAAGTTAAAGATTGAAATTTTGAAATTTTCGTAAAAACAAACAATACATACGTGTAATAATGTTACAAGTTAGAAGGTAGTTGCAACATGACTTAATAGCCTAGTTTTTGCCCAAGTAACTTATAACTTTACAAATTATGACAAATGTCAAGTAAGTTTAAGGCCCAGTTTTATAATGTTAGATTAACCCTACGTTTATCTTAAGTTTAAACTTAGGATTAAACCATGATTTAAACTTTACTTTACAAATGCCTGTTTTATAAAAATAAACTGAAATTTATATAGTTGGTACTACTGTTCACCAAAAATTACAACTTCACTTTTGATTCTAACCTATTATGACATTTTGACATGCCTTTCAAGTTATTTTTGTAAAAATGGAGTGCAATAGAACCGCAAATACTGAATACGAGATAATTTTATTAGAGAAACATTTTTAATTATACACGAGGTAGTTGATTTGTGTATACTTCCAAAAACGCTTGGAACAATAAAGCAAATATGCATAGAACTGTGAGGTTAATCAAAAATAAATCTTTACCTTTCTTTCAGATAATAAATTTTCAATTGGTTCCAATGAAATAATAACTGACTGCTTAGATAATCTAAATCAACTAAGTTTTCTCATTACATTCTCCCATGTAACTATAGGTCTGATTCTAAAATTCCCAGAACTATTTGAGCGTATTAATAATTTTTGTCATCATCAGGTTGTAAATAATCACGTATTTCGAATACATCCATCAAATATACACCGATTTTTATTAATTCTGAGGTTATGAATATTCTGACATTTGATAATCCATGGTTTAAACGATCCCCATCCACCGTTTGCAGTTTAATCTTACTGTGACGTAATTAATCTGTAAACTAAAGATTACTGACATTATAAAACTTTTTTTCAAATCTGCAGTTTAACCTGTACTCTGCAGTTTAATCCGATAATATAAAACCGGCCCTAAATTCTTCTCTGCTTGACTGCAACCGAGAGCCTAGGTTGATCTATGTCACTTTGGTCGTCATAATCAGATCCGTCAAATGCATCTCTGTGGGTGTCACCCAAGTCTGAAACCTATGAAAATATTTATCAGTTAAGCTGAAAGTTAAGTCCATGCGTGACAAAGATATAATTTGCTTCAAATCCTGTTTTTAAAGCGGATTGATTGATTGATAAAGTAACTTTAGTTTATTGGGCGATTAATTCGTTTGTTTGACAGAGAAAAAGAGAGAAAAGATGAGGTAAAAGACGAATTCGTCAGTGCTTTCGGGGTCTGGATTTTCAGGTTCATAAAGTTTCTCCAAATTTCTCTCATCACTTTGATCCATCTTCTCGGTCTTCATTTCGAGTTCCACTTCTTGCGAATCATCTTCATCCTGATTGTCGAGGATATCTTCAGGAATATTCTCGCATAAATGGTTGCACTCGAAGCACATGACCCGCTTGTCTTGCAGCTACACGCGCCGCGGTAGCCTTTTTACATCTGCAGGAGATACACTTTAGAAATGTTGGCAGAGCAGGAGGTTTCAAAGTAGTGAGCTGTTTTTTTCCAGCCCAATTTTTCTAGTTCGATAACATTTCCTTGTCAATGTTGGACTTGGTGGTACGTTCTGAATGAGTGTTGCGCAGCTTAAGTTAGGGGGCAATGAAGCACTGTTGTGTTTACTATTGTTCGCGGTCTTGATGAAATACTGATGTACCGTTCAAAGTTATGTTTTTTATTTTTTTTTATTTACTTATTTATACAAATTTACATTTGTGTAGAAATAATCAATTTTATATACAAAAATGTATGAGTACTATAGTTAAAAGAACACACAGAACAAAGAATAAAAATGATAAAAACAAATAATTACAAACAATAAAGTAAATTTTACAATTAAGGTGAAGATATCCACAAAATTTCATCCACAAATGCTGACGTAGAGGAAATTCTATCTCACCAGTGTAGGGCGTGTAAGACGCTACGACATACGTGCACTATCACATTATGTTACGGCTTTGAAATTTTGCACATGTGTATAAGTCCCGTGACAATACACTTTAACATCTTCATATAAGAAAAAAACAAGATGGCGGACGGCTTTACCGTTTACGATCCGATTCGACTCAAAATAGATATCTGGGTGTTTTCGAAATCCCCAATTATGAATTCTTGGTCAAAATTCAGAAATTCAAAATGGCGGCGCCAATATGGCGGATGAATTTTGTCATTTATAGTCCAAATCGATCAATATTGATATCTGGGGGTTTTCGGGTTCGCCGATTACGAATTTCCAGTAAAAAAATTTTGATCAGGATGGCGATTTCAAGATGGCGGACGACTTTACCGTTTAAGATCCGATTCAACTCAAAATCGATATCTCGGGGTTTTCTAGGTCGTGGATTATGAATTTTTGGTCAAAATAAAGAAATTCAAAATGGCGGCGCCAATATGGCCGACGACTTTCGTCATTTACGTTCAAATAGATCAAAATCGATATCTGGGGGTTTTCGGGGTCGCGGATTACGAATTTCTAGTAAAAAATTTAGTTAAAGATGGCGGACGACTTTGTCATACAAAAGTAATCAGTGGCAAATGAGCCTTCATAGGTGAACATATCGTTTATTGCATTGAATTTAAAATTTATTGTTACAGTAATACAAATAAAGATTTTTTCCAAATTCCCATTTGTACCTCCACCAAATTTTTCCCACAGTTCCTTAAGACCCTTATGTGCATTTTCCACACAAAAATAATCCGTGACAATCGAGCCTTCATAGGTGAACAAATTGATTATTACATTGAATTTCATATTTATTTCTACTCTCATTAAAAATAAAGATTTCTTCCAAATTCCCATTTGTACCCCCACTAAATTTTTCCCACAGTTTCTTAAGACCCTTATGTACATTTGCCATATAAAAATAATCCGTGACAAACGAGCCTTCATAGGTGAACAAATCGTTTATTACATTGAATTTCAAATGTATGTTTACAGTTATACAAATAAAGATTTTTTCCAAATTCTCATTTGTACCCCCACCAAATTTTTCCCACAGTTCCTTAAGGCCCTTATGTACATTTTTCATACAAAAATAATCCGTGACAAATGAGCCTTCATATGTGAACAAATTGTTTATTATATTGAATTTCATATTTATTTCTACTCTCATAAAAATAAAGATTTCTTCCAAATTCCCATCTGTACCCCACCAAATTTTTCCTACAGTTTCTCAAGACCCTTATGTACATTTGCCATATAAAAATAATCCGTGACAAACGAGCCTTCATAGGTGAACAAATCGTTTATTATATTGAATTTCAAATTTATTTTTACTGTCATATAAATAAAAAATTTTCCCAAATTCCCACTTGTACCCCCACCAAATTTTTCCTACAGTTTCTTAAGACCCTTATGTACATTTGACATACAAAAATAATCCGTGACAAATGAGCCTTCATAGGTGAACAAATCGTTTATTACATTGAATTTCAAATTTATTTTTACAGTAATATAAATAAAGATTTTATTCAAATTCCCATTTGTACCCCCACCAAATTTTTCCCACCGTTCCTTAGGACCCTTATGTACATTTTCCATTTAAAAATAATTCGTGACAAACGAGCCTTCATAAGTGAACAAATCGTTTATTACATTGAATTTCAAGTTTATTTTTACAGTAATACAAATAAAAAAATTTCCAAATTCCCAGTTGTACTCCAACAAATTTTTCTCAGAGTTTCCTGAGGCCCTTATATACATTTGCCATAAAAAAATAATCCGTGACAAACGAGCCTTCATATGTGAACAAATTGTTTATTATATTGAATTTCGAATTTATTTTTAAAGGTTCGTTTGCCACGGATTATTTTTGTATGACAAATGTATATAAGGGCGTCAGGGAACCCTGGGAAAAATTTGTTGAGGTACAGCTGGGAATTTGGGAAACAATCTTTATTTATGTGACAGTAAAATAAATTTGAAATTCAATGTAATGAATGACTTGTTCACCTATGAAAGCTCGTTTGTCACGGATTATTTTTATATGGAAAATGTTCGTATGGGTCTTAAGAAACAGTGGAAAAAATTTGGTGGGGGTACAAATGGGAATTTGGAAAAAAAAATTATTTGTATAACTGTAAACATAAATTTGAAATTCAATGCAATAAACGATTTGTTCACCTATGAAGGCTCGTTTGTCACGGATTATTTTTGTATGGCAAATGTACATAAGGGTCTTAAGAAACTGTAGCAAAAATTTGGTGGGGGTACAAATGGGAATTTGGAAAAAATCTTTATTTTTATGAGAGTAGAAATAAATATGAAATTCATTGTCACGGATTATTTTTGTATGGCAAATGTACATAAGGGTCTTAAGAAACTGTAGGAAAATTTGGTGGGGGTACAAATGGGAATTTGGAAGAAATCTTTATTTTTATGAGAGTAGAAATAAATATGAAATTCAATGTAATAAACAATTTGTTCACCTATGAAGGCTCGTCTGTCACGGATTATTTTTGTATGGAAAATGTACATAACGGCCTTAAGGAACTGTGGGAAAAATTTGGTGGGGGTACAAATGGGAATTTGGAAAAAATCTTATTTGTATTACTGTAAAAATAAATTTGAAATTCAATGCAATAAACGATATGTTCACCTATGAAGGCTCATTTGCCACTGATTACTTTTGTATGGCAAATGTACATGAAGGTCTTAAGAAACTGTGGGAAAAATTTGTTTGGGTACAACTGGGTATTTGGGAAAATATCTTTATTTGTATGACAGTAAAAATAAGTTTGAAATTCAATGTAATAAACAATTTACTCGCTTATGGAGGCTCGTCTGTCACGGATTGTTTTTGTATGGCAAATGTATATAAGGGTCCCAGGAAACTGTAGGAAAAATTTGGTGGGATACAGTTGGGAATTTGGGAAACAATCTTTATTTATTTGACAGTAATATAAATTTGAAATTCAATGTAATAAACGCTTTGTTCGCCTCGTTCGTCACGAAGAAACTTTTTTAATGTATATATTGACTATGTAATACTATAGGAAAACTTTTATAGGGGTAAAATAATAAAGCTGTCTTCGAAATATGGTAAAAAATTATATAAAAAATATTTTTTTTAAGAGAGCTTTTATTTAAATGCTCTAAAAAGTAGAAAAAACTTTGGAGTAAATCAAATTCATCATTTTGTTACATTATATAATTTTTTTATGATATAAAAGCTTATCGCCAGATTTTCCTGTGTAAAGAAGATTGTTCGCGACGAGCTTATATTCTACTTCTTAGAACGTTTAAATAAAAGCTTTCTTTAAATATTTTTTAATAATTTTATTTTTTACTTTTTAGTCTTCATATACTGTAATCCTCAGATATCGATTTTGAGACGAATCGGATCATAAACGGTAAAGTCGTCCGTCATCTTGAACTAAATTTTTTACTAGAAATTCGTAATCCGCGATCCCGAAAACCCCCACATATCGATTTTGATCTATTTGAACGTAAATGACAAAAATCGTCGGCCATATTGGCGCCGCCATTTTGAATTTCTTTATTTTGACTGAAAATTCATAATCCGCGACCTAGAAAACCCCCAGATATCGATTTTGAGTTGAATCGGTTCTTAAACGGTAAAGTCGTTCGCCATCTTGGAATCGGCATCCTGAACAAATTTTTTTTACTGAAAATTCGTAATCGGCGAACCCGAAAAACCCAGATATCAATATTGATCGATTTGGACCATAAATGACAAAATTCATCCGCCATATTGGCGCCGCCATTTTGAATTTCTGAATTTTGACCAAGAATTCATAATTAGGGATCTCGAAAAGTCCCAGATATCTATTTTGAGTCGAATCGGATCGTAAACGGTAAAGTCGGCCGCCATCTTGTTTTTTTCTTATATGAAGATGTTAAAGTGTATTGTCACGAGACTTATACACATGTGCAAAATTTCAAAGCCGTAACATAATGTGATAGTGCACGTATGTCGTAGCGTCTTACACGCCCTACACTGGTAGGGTACAATTTAGAAAATCCTCAATATTGTAAAAGCTATTTACTAATAAAAGCGAGTAATGTTTTTCTCACGCTGTATGGAAGGTGCAAGGTGATTGAATAATTTTAGAGGAACTATGTATGAGCTTCTGGCAGTTAACGCTAATCCACAATTTGGTATAAACAGATTTTCAGCACGTCTTGTAGTATAGGGGTTAATATTTTTACATTTAGGAAACGAATAATTTTTATAAACAAACATGACACAAGCGAGAATAAAAATAGAATATACTGTAAGAATCCTAAGTTTCTTAAATAAATTTTTACATGAGTGCCTGAAATTAACGAAACACATACATCTAATAATTTTTTTTTGTTATATAAATACATCTTGAATTTTTACGGAGTTACCCCAGCAGAGAATCCCGTAATTAATTGTCAAATGAACGAATGAGAAATAATAATTTTTTAGAATCTGTTTATAAACAGATTTCCTGAGTTGAAATAGCGCATAATTATACGAGGCAAGTTTATTTTTTACAGAGTTTATTTGGTCAACCCAGGATAAGTTAGAGTCAGTCAGTAGTCCAAGAAACTTAACCGTAGTTTGTTGTAAACGCCTGCCATCTATTTTGACAAGTAAACTGTAATCGACCTTTCTTGTGGAAAACAGCATTAGATTGGTTTTAGATGCATTAGGTACGACTCCATTATTTTCCAACCAGTTGACAAGATTCTGGTTGCATATATTTAAACGAGACGTTAAACCAACAATATTAGACGCCGAAACCGATGCAGAAAAGTCATCGGCAAATAGGGTAGACAAATTATATTCTACGTTTTTAACCAAATCATTTATAAAACTAACAAATTAGTACTGGTCCGAGAGTACTGCCCTGCGGTACTTTTGGGTGAGAGGCAAATGCGCTCACCTCTCGACCACCAGGTTAACCCCGTATGCCATAATTATCGAGTTTCGACAACAACAAGCCATGGTTTATCGTGTCAAAAGCACGACTGAAGTCATAAAATATACTTGCACTTTTTGTTTATCATCATGTGACTTTAAAATGTACATATATATGTTATTTATCGCATCCTGAGTTGAACACCCCTTTCTAAAACCAAACTGTGAATTTGTTAGTATATTGTTATGTTCCAAGAAAGCATTTAATCTTATAAGGAAAGCTATTTCAAATATTTTTGAAAAACCGAGAGCAAAGTTATGGGTCTATAATTTGATATATCATGTTTATCACCTTTCTTGTGGACAGGAATAATAATAATTTTCAGTTCGTCTGGGAATTTGCATTCTTGAAATGATTTGTTCACTGGCTGGTTTAATTATAAAATCAATCCCATGTTTAAGCAGCGAACAAGGAATATCATCATAACCGGAAGAATTTTTACTTGTCAATGAGATAAATATATCTTTCATTTCATTATCAAAAAATGGTCTTAAAAATATTGATGCTTTATTAGATTCCAATTTATTTATATCATTATCTATATTAGAACTACCAATGAGCTTTTGTACAGATTCTATAAAGTATTTGTTGAATTCGGAGGATGCAAGATGCATTAATAATTTTATTATTTTCATTTGAGTAAAATACGATGTCATTATTTTTTTCTTTTAGTTGAATTTCGCTGTTGATAATTTTCCAGGAGGTCTTACTTTTGTTAGGCGAGCTTAAATACAACGAATTATAATAATTTTTTTGTATCGCTGATAAGAGCAGAATTTTTTCAATTTTTTGTATTTTGTTAGCAAAACTACGTTATTGTTAAATAACTTGGTCTCCTTATGTAACTCAAGTAGGTGGCCCTGGTTTATGATTTCGCGAGTTATCCACTTATTTGGGTTTTTACTACTACTGGAAAAGCTAAGTCAATTATCTGTTTAAATTCCTCAATATAAACTGAGAAATTATCTTTGGATAAGACTGAATTTTTTAAATTATGTTTGAATTGCGCAATGTTTTCTTCATAATTAAAATGCCTTCTTGATACCGTACTATAGCTACTACATTATTTATTATATCCAAAAGAAGCTAATTGAGAAAAGTGATCAGATAAGTCAGTAAAAACTATTTCTGGATTTAGTAAACTTATCTGAACGTTTGAAAATATGTTGTCAATTCCAGATTTTGATACACCCTGTATTCGTGTATATTCATTAAAACACTTTTTTAAACAATAAGATAAGAACAAATTCAGTATATCACTGGAATCATCTGTGTCACATATAAAATTAACATTAAAATCACCTACCACAAACATAGGGCCATTAAAAGATCGAAAGTTCTCTAAAAATGATTCTAAATTGTTTTTAAAATAATTTAAATCTGCTTTCGGAGATCTATACATACACGTTATATTAGTTTTGAGCTTATCAAGACATATATTAATACTAGAGTATTCAAATAATTTCTCGCTTTTTTTGACAAATTTAATTATTTTGTTTTTATAATCTAGAGATTGAGAAATAAGTTCTACCTCCTTTACAATCTTTTCTACAAAAATAATCAGTTAATTTGTAAAAAGTTAGTTTGATTGTCCTCTCTCTACCAAACTTCAGACAGACATACAACTTCAGGAAAATCCATGGATTCCAGTAGAACGTTTAACTCGATGCATTTATTTTTTAGACCACGAATATTTAGATGAAAAATTCTTAATATTCTGCTACTTGAAGAGTCCTCTGCTGCTTTTGATATATTCAAGTATTCTTGGAGGCTGGATTTCGAAAATTTGTACCAGGGGCATCGGGCCGAAATACAAATCTGCTTACAGCAGCTCCCATGGGCCATATACTAGGATTATATACATCATTTACATGACTCAGAGGAAAAGATAGAATAAATGTGCATTTTCTTTCATTATTAGTTAGCCGGTCACATTTAAATGGAATATGTGGTGCAGTTACCTTGAGGAAATTTATTAGATTTTATGATGTCATCTTTGCAACCATACAAACGAAGTAAAAATTGATTGCCAGCTGTTCGTACGAGGACTTTGATCAATTTAGTTTTTCCGTGGCCGAAAATTGCAGATGCAGAGCCGCTGAAAGCGTGTAAAAATAACATATTTTCAGTCGCATGATACCTAAATGCGCGCGCGGTGCCGAGGCGCATGTTTCGGAGCCCACTCGCTCCCTTTCCGTTCGTCGTACGTGAAAATGTTAAAGGGACTTTTTATGTTGTAAATTTTGTCTACTTTCTGATTGTCTGGGTATTTTTTCTCTAAAACGAAAAAGAAAAACGATAAAAAACGAATAACAATTTTTTATTTTTTCCTCAATATTTTAGGGGGTTGAGGGGGAATTTCTGGTGGGAAATTAAAAATTTGGATTCAGCAAGACAAAGAACATAAAGTAAATCTATTTCCATAACTATCACGAATTTTTACAGGTAAAATTTTCTAATGTTTGAAGTACAATGGCAAGCCATTATTAGTATATCGCCTTGTTTAATCTCTTAAATAATTATGTTCGGAACAGGTAATAAACGGCAAGTCCCTTCTATTTATGAGAATCTCGATGACACACACCACACGTACGTGCAAGAGGTCACCTACGTTCATATGTGAGTATATACTTAAAAGAAGAAAAATCAAGACGAAAAAAAAATTATATTTTTCTACTAGATTGAGTAGTAGATACTCATCTTATCAGCAACTAGGCTGTTTACAAGCTCTTCGTGCTTACTAATACACCTTATATTCACAAATAGTTTGGCGAGCTCTGGTGATAGTAGGAATAAAATCCACTATGATCAGCAGATCCTGGCGTCTATTATGAGCTGTACCACTCCTCTCTATTAGAAAAAGAGTAACGTTCTATCAACACTGAGTTTATCTTCCTCAAAATTAAATTATTTATTAAAACTCTTCGGCTTTTAAATATAATTTTGATGTACTTATCGATTTTTTTTAGAATGATAAACATAAAGCGTATGCTGCCGGAGTTGTTAGCAGAATAGGAGAAACTGCAGAAGACCAAGTTAACGTTCCCGAAATATCCATTCCTCCTATGGATGATCTTTTGGAACTAAAAAGGGATGCTGCTTTTTCACTTTTCATTGACAAACACCGTGAATTGGCCGCAAGACTTATAGAGATCTTCATGGGTATGTTTGATTTTGTTTTTTTTCGAATTATTGAATAAAAAAATTATTTTCGCATGTTTTTTCTTAAAAGAGTTTTAAACAGGATTTAGCACATTAAGGAACCATTTCGTCTGAATCCTTATCGGAATCCATGCTTTTTAATCATTACTGGGATTTTTTTAAACCGTCATACACTGCTCTATTAAAGTTTGGAAAAACATAAATAACACACAGGTTTAAATTTTAAGAAACAACTTGACACTATACATTGAATGCTTTTCATTATTGTATGCATAAGGGGAACTGTTTGAGTATTTAGATTATCATAATAAACATTTAATTTAGCTCAGAAAAAATTATATGTATAATATTGAAGGAAAGTGCCAGTTGCTCAATTGGATTCTACTGTCCTCTGCTTAGGGCAGTAAATTATCTGAGGGAGGAAATAATGTACTATCATCATTAGGTAACAAATAGCTATTGTTCACTATTGGACTGTAGCAGACGATAGCTTAATGGCTAGCGTGTCTAACTTTCTCTTTGAGCATACCTAGCGATGTAAATTCGAGTCCCACCTACTGCGAAGTAATTTTCAATTATAAACTATTCCCAAGAAGTGGCTCGAATTCCACTATAAACTCTAGGGCCTCATCTCATTTACTCAGACAAATTTAGGTTTCCTAGACTTAAGAAGGTTTTTCAGGTGACTTTGACGACGATTAAAACCCAATTTCAAATATTTTCAAACAAACACATTTTAGGTGTAAGGAACGCTGATGACTTGTTGGCTGTTGCTGTATATGCCCGAGAACATCTTAACTCTCAACTGTTCAGTTATGCCTACGCTGTTGCTCTGCTACATAGACCTGATACACAAAATCTACCAATTCCGTCACCCGTTCATAATTTTCCTGACAAATTTGTTGAAAACAATATAATTGGTAGAGCAAGAGAGGAAGCAACTATTGTTCCTGAAGACCTAAGGGTAAGCGTACGCAGATTTTCTTTTAATATAATGCACTGAATAATAAGTTTACTTTTATTTATACTCTAGTAGTAGTACTGATATTTGATTATTGTTAATTCATACCAACGTAAATTGGATACGCGTTGATGAACAAGAGCCAATGTAGGTATCGTTATTATCTTATCTAACAACTATGGCAATGAGGCCATGTCTGCATATTTTCGTTTTCAAATATTAACCCCTGCATAATGTACACTTTACATAGTGATAAAAAACCTAATGTCGTAAGTTTAACTTGATAATGTTAGTTTGTTATTGTTATTTATATTATCCATTACACAAAGTGGAAGCTGAAGTAACAGCTTTTAATTAATTTGCTAGAAAGTGGAGCTAGAAATTTAGCACCTATAGGGCTGTTATTAGCCTAAATGTAAAAAAATACACAATTTCTCAAATATTTCACGAAAAGAAGGCGAAAAATAATCGTTCGATCCCATCCCTCTTTCATGTTAGATACTAAGGGTAAGAAACACATATATTCTGTGTTGAAAAATATCAAAGATAACTTAACGTACTTCAGACCTCTTTCAGTAAAACTAGAAATTTGAATTTTGGCAAGAAATTATGCAAAAATTGGATAATCTTTCACGGTGAGCGACACAGGAACAGAATTAATATTCCTGCCTACATTAGAACTGAAAATTTCAGTTTTGCTATAGATACTAATGTATATTCTTTCCTTTTGTTTGAGTTTTCTATCACATACATTATCTTCTTCAAAAAGGAGAGGATAACATATGTTGTAGAAAACCCAAATAAAAGGAAAGGATATTCATAGAATGCCACAAATAACTTTCAGACAATATACTTATGTATTAATCGAAAATCAAAGGGGATAAAAAAACCTGTTCGAGGCAACTACCGCAGCGACACATCCCAGCTGCCTAATCTATCATTGCAGCGGGAATTTTTTACACGTTCGTCGCGTTTGCTTACTGTAACGCAGCAAAAATCTTATCTGCCAATAATATTGTGATTATTTACACCACAATGTCTACAAAATACTAAAAATATAGCTTAACTCTAATAATTTAAGTTCATTTATATTGTTCGTATATTGGCTGGCATGTAGCTTCCGAAGGCAGCAGCCACAGATGATTATTGTAGAGATTTTTGTCTGCCACTTGATAATGAACAAAATAAGTCACTTTTTAGCCCTGACCTGATGACGTGAGTAAAAACCAGCCGGCTACACGAGTTAGTTGCGAAGGGGAAAAATAGAAATGAAATGAAAAGGGGGATAGGGAGGAATTAAGGGTATGTGCTTTATCCCAAAAGATGCATTATGCTGTCTAAGTTATGCAACGGGATCGAGATATCACCTAATTTGAGACATTTATGTGAAATTTCTTGGATGTAGTCCGCTACTGGGGTAATGTCGTAACAACGTTCATAGAGATCTCTGAAAGAGGTGTACCTTCCAGAATTTGATACGAGGCACATAAATTACTAACGTCAATTTTGATAATTAAGTGTTTCTGCCATTTGCTAACAAACGATTAAATATTGAGATATAAACTTAACGTCTGCTTATTGCTAAGAGTCTATGCATGATTTCGTGAAACGTCTAAACAATCCGTCAAAAAGTAAAAAGGCGCCGCCCCTTCTCGTAGTCATCCTATCTTAACTTTCGACTTATAGGTGCAATGCATAAAATATCATCCTTCATTTTTTTAAAGTGGTAACCATGCGGTTCTACAATTGCCACTGTTTTTACGCAACGAATGATTAAAAGTCGCGGATTTGGAAATCATTTAGAGAAATGTTTAGAAGCATCGGCGTCAACTTCACGCTAAGAGTAGGAGAAATAAATCCTCAACGTCGGGGGGGGGGGGGGAGCATAGGCGCGGTTAGTACTTGGATGGGCGACTGTTTCAAATGTTGTAGGGTATGTCCCCTACAAATCCTAAACAAAAAAACAAAAAATTTCAAAAATAACCAAAAAATCATATCACTCCATGCACCATGGCAAACTACATAAAAAAAATCAACCAGACACTATTTACATCCAAAAACCACAGTCAAAGTCAAATAAATCTTGAAAAATTCACAAGCACTCGATAATTCAAAAATAACATAAATTCACTAATATCAAACTTCAAACATTAATTCAAGTCCATTCATAACAGATTCACTACGAAAAACGTCACTTAAAAATACAGCCCCCGTATATTCATCAACCTGACCCAAGTCACTATCTAAACTCAAATTTTCAACTTCTTACTTCAATCCGTATATTTTCTATAAATAATTTCATTTTCGAAATTTTAATACTTCTTGACCACCCCTCGTACGCGTTAACTACGTTAAACTTAACATTTAAACTCATTTCAGAACTTTCTTGCAACCACTTCGTATTTTATTATTCTTACCTTTTGATCACCCCCTGTATACTTCAAACCATGCTCCGTGCCTCGAGTCTTAAAGTTCAAATTTAATTTCATCAATTTCTTGCAACCCGATTGCTATTTTAATTTTCACCACTTTTGATCACTCCTCGTAACATAGCATACAATATCTCGGTTCAACTTGACTCGTACCCGTTAGGAACATTTTCATGTCTAATTTCCAGACACTACGCACCTATCGGGAACATTCTCATTTCATTTCAACTATTAAACATCGGAACTCCGTTAATAGTTTACGGGGTCGTGTCAGATTTTGTTAATTAAACGCTAATAACTTCTAAACTAAAATAGATCCAAATTTCATTCTTATTTCAATAAATTCCTCTTTTCATTACCGATTTTTCTTTGTAATTTTCATTTTCGAAATCTTAAATTTCAAGTATTGCGCAATATGTTGCAATCAATGACTCATCCTCGCCCGCACGGAGCGATTCTCAGCCTTTTCAGACTTAAAACGGGATGCGAGACTCGAGACTCTCACATCAAAAATAAGTGTACGAATGCCCTCCAGGGTCTCAACTCTAAACCCCCACCACTCCAGATTTTTTATTTCACCAAACAGAGGGCAGATTCGTGTTCACAAAGAAGACTGTATCCTCGCCTTACATATCTTCCAACGGCTTGTATATCAGTGTATGCGCGGAAGCTATGCAACCTTAGGCGACGGTTGTGTAGGTGATTTTGTAGTATAATAACAACAAAAGAATAAAAATAACATGACAATTTACAAAAAACCTTGCTACCGTTAAATGTTTATTTTTATAATCCAATAAAATTATTTTACTTTGGAAGATTATTTTAATTATGTGGCTAGTCCCCATACGGCCTCTCATTGTCTTATTGTCCATAAACTGTAAAAACGGAACTTTTTTTTGTTACATTTTTTATGTTTATATTCTACTTACACAACTAATTACAATTATTATCTGTAGCAATCGCTTTACAACCAATATACCAATCTTTAAAATTGATGATTTCATGTTTGTTTAATTGTAATGATGATTCCAGACACCCATTGAAATACCAAAAGATTATACGGCTTCCGATCTAGAAGATGAACACCGTTTATATTACTTCCGAGAAGACCTTGGCGTCAATCTTCATCACTGGCACTGGCATCAAGTATATCCTAATAGAGGGCCAATAGAAGTGGTGAGGAAAGACAGGAGAGGTGAACTGTTCTACTATATGCATCGGCAGATAATTGCTAGGTAATGGAAAGTCTGATTATAATGTAGGAAAATTATAATTTCTTCGGGTCTCTGCTACTGCTAGAGGTGCTGAAAATTGTAGCAAATCTTGGTATGTGGGAATATGTGCATAACTTAGGAGTCCTGCGTTAGTAAGTACGCTTTCTAGTCATCCCCCCAAAGGTTTCTGTCATCGGTGCAGAGCAGACAGGAAGGTTTGCTGCTAACGTGGATTTTAAAATTCCCCCTATGGTTAGTCAACGCAAATTCCTTTACCAATATTTATTGCAAAGCAAATTTGCAAGGGATCCGAGAAAGTCAGAATTCGAATAACTGTAATATAATATATACTTAGCATGTTTAGATTATTCATAGAGAGCATACAATGTCTAAACTTTATTTAAATATGTTAAAGTTTCCTTAAATTCAAATTATAAAAGACATTTTAGCGAAATTGATTATCCACTTCTAGCTCGTATACGTATTTTCATGCATCATGGTATGCCTTCAATCAAGTATCTAATACTTACCAAGCATCACTTAAACGTTGCTTTCAGAAACTGTTGTCTTAGTACCCGTTTCCATGGATCGCTTTACCCAAAACATTCCATAGAGGCTCTACGTTTAGATATTCTTGTGATCTGGAAAGCTACGAAACTAAAGGGACGTAGTTCCAATCACGGTGTTTTCGATTCAAATGATTCAATGTTTGTACATATAAAGCATCATTGTCCTGCTGAAATAGTGCATTAAGAATTTCTCTAATGAAAAGTTAATGAGATCAAACTAGAATTAGAACTAAATTCTGTGGAAACGTGACTCTTATTAATGAAAAGAATATTTTGGGTATGTGAAGTTGTAAAAAATATTTTAAATGTAACATCTTTTTTTTAATAATTAATTTTTTGAACCACGTTTGCTTCTTTCTTATCAAATGTCTCGAGTTATATTTGCCATTAACAAGTTTCTTAAAAATATTTTCATAGTGTACAAATTCTTTTCTTTAGAAATAAGCAATAGACTTATAGCCCAATAAAATGGGACGAAATTTGTCGACTTGGATGAAATAATTCAGAACGGGCCAAAAATGTTAAGGACAAGCTTATTTTGTTATCAAATGCCCCCACCCGTAGACACCGGCGGAGGAGAGGAGGGTGGAGGAAATAATTATAAAAAATCGGTTTTTCGCGAAAAACTCGGAAAGTATCAATTTTACTGTAAAATATATACTCATGAAAATTATAAGTAATAAAAATCCGCACAATTTCGTATGACATATTGGAGCCGAGATAGGTTTTTGAAATTTTGACAGTTTTGTGACGCAACGGAAATGCGCGCGTTTTTCGCTAAACTCTCGAAAATGGTCGTTCAGATCGCAAAATATTTCAAATGGAAATTGTAGAGAATTCGATTACGAACAATTTCCTTTTATTTTTATTTCCATTCGATCAATATTGGCAGAGATATGATTTCTTAAACTTCTTTATTGCGCGCTATCAGAACACTTGTTTCATGATAAAATCGATAAAAACTCGAAAACGATAGATCGTACGCATATAGTGTATCCAATGAAAGTTAAAGAGAATTAAATTTTGAATATGTTGGTGTATGTACAAAATCATTTTGATAACGAGTGAATGGGGATAAAATGGAAAAACATGTAAATTGTCATTTTCAAGTGCATTTTGACAAATAGCTATTTTTTGATTGGCTTTAGTCAATAGTGACACTAAAGGTTTTTTGAAGACAATTAAATTAAACTAAACTACTACTAACTAAAGATCGTATTCCGTTTTCAATCGGCAGAATAATCTGAAAAGACTTGCTCTCTTACAAGGTGTATGATAGAAGAAATCATTTTATTTGAGTTTTCAGTTCAAAGTTTAACTAAGTAAACGGAAATACAATCTTCGTTGTCGCATATCGAAATCATATTTCGCAGCTCACCAATACTTTTGTCTAATACAGTAATTAGTTACATTTATTTTCAAAAACATACCCATTTTTTTAAAAATGCATGCATTCGATGGTTATTGCTAAAAATAACGTTGTTCCTTTTAGTAATACGTTAGAAACAATCCTCATGGAATTTAAGTCGCTTTCATTAGAACAACGTTCAATTAACTGTGTACCACAGCAGCAATCTCCATAAGAAGTATAAATATTTTGCGTTTAATATATGCTTACGTCATGGCTTGTAGAGGAACAACAACTGACTTTTTGTTACAAATGTAATAGTAGTAAGAATGTGTCGACACTGATCTCTATATCGATAATTCTACATGTTTTTCATTCGAAGGGTAGAATGTATTTACGACCTTCTTGATTTCATCGCGAAAGTCCTGTACAATCTGCAAGATCAATATTATTGATTCATATTTAAAGTGAAAAAATGATTTCATTACTTACACGAACACTCATGTATAGATTATATGCACGGAGACAAGCACACTTTTCGTCCTTCAGTTTATAATCCTGTAAATCAGAAGGATAAGTAACTTTTGTGCAATGAGAAGGCTGCTAAACGGCAATATCTTTCTAAATTTCCATCATATTTTTCATACTGTCAATGTTGACTAACTGATACAAAGTTCTGTATAGCCATCTGCTAGTCACTTTTCAGTGCCTACAGTCTATTTGTCCTTACATGAAAATTGATTGGCTTAGTTTTTGTTCATTGTCACTAGTATCGATTATTCTTCTCTTACGATAATTACGATTGATTGTTTCGATATTTTTCACAGACAATGTCTACTAGGGATAATTTTGAGCAAGTCAACATGAAAAACAATACCGTATTCGTTTCTTTTCATTGTTTTATCTGTTATGTCTACTTTATTTGTAAAAGATTCCTCTATACAAGGTGGGGCAATAGTGCGTCGGACCTCAATATCTCGAGTTCTACGATAGCTAGACATTTTTTTCAAACTTCCAAGTAAATTAGATAAAAAAGTCTATAACTGGAAATTATTTTCGAATATACAGGGCGAGCCAAGACGAAATTACAGGAACAAGTGCAATTTTTTAAAATGGAATGCTATGTATATCAGTACATTTTTTGAAGCCCCTTTCCAGGCTCTATTTATTCCTATATTAGGATTAAATATCTCCCAACCACTAGGATGTAATGAATTTTGTTGTTGAAATAATGCAATCTGCAGATGGATATTAAAATAATCATCACAGTCACAATTATGGGTTTTAACAAAAACTTATGTGAATACCAGTTATGAGACATCTAATTAATGTTTTTAAATCATTTTCATTTCCTAAAAATGTACAGGGTGGCCAAAAATTATTTTTAAATTAAGACCATTTTAAATTGACTTTTCTATTTTTCATCAAATGGAACACCCTGTATATTTTTCGAAGATGGGATTTAGAAATGAAAAACGAACATTTTTTTCTAAGTACTTCCTTATGGTTAATTGCAACCATTTTCGTTTTATAAATAAATAAGTATCAAATTCAAGGATAAACTTAAAAAAGAGGTTCCCTCAAATAATTCATTAGAAAAATGTGTAATCGGTGTTCGACGTGTTGCCCATTTTGATTGACACATGTCTTTATGTAATTTTGAAGTGAGGCCATTTAGTGGGACCATTTCTTCCAATCCACTGAAATGAGTAAATAGTATTTAACCAGTCCTTTACATTTTTTGTACCTTTTTGCTGTTTTCGTCATTCGACAAACAACAAAACCTCAGTTTGGTATAAATTGTCGTGCACAAAGGAGGATTTATCACACTTATCGGCCGTTACAATTTGTATTGAATTTAAAATATTTGGAATTTTACAATATGAATTTTAATAAAGCGGAACTTGTAGACATGACTTTTGTTTTGGGCGAGTCAGACAGAAATTCTTTACTTGCCAATAGAATTTATCACCAACGTTATTCTGAAAGAAGGATTCCTGATGTTAGCAGTTTCCAAAACCTTCGATAGATTTCTGAAAACTGGAAATGTCGAATAAAAAAAAAGTGAAAGATTAAAACGTGTTGTGAACGAAGAAAATGAGTTTTCTGTGGTGCTGGCAACGGTTGAGAGTCCGCATGTTAGTCAAAGAGAAGTGAGCTCATTAGTAGGAATAAGTAGACGGTCTGTGGGTCGAATCTTGAAAACAAATAAGTTGTATTCAAATGCACCAGGAATTATCTGATGACGACTTTCAAAAGCGCCTACAATTTTGTAATTGGGCCAGAGGTGAAATGCCACATGGTGTCAACTTCTTCAATACTATTTTATTCACTGATGAGGCAACTTTTCATAATAATGGATTTGTTCATAGGCATAACTTCCATTATTATGCTTCGGAAAATCCTCACTTTTTTATGCAATTTGATAACCAACACAGATAGTCTATAAACGTTTGGGGAGGAATTATAGGAGAACATATAATAGGGCCACATTTCTTTGATGGTACATTGACTGGAGCTATTTATCTTAATTTTTTTGGAAAACTGTCTGCCACAATTATTGGTAAATCTCCCTGAAAGAATTGGAAATAGGATGTGGTTTCAGCAAGATGGTGCTCCACCATATTATTTAATTGCAGTTAGAGACCACTTAAATAATATCTACCCTCATCAATGAATTGGAAGAAATGGACCCACTAAATGGCCTGCTGGATCCCCGGATCTTACAAAAATGGATTTCGTTTTATGGGAAAGAATAACTGCCTTTACATCTGTCACACCGGCACTTTAGGAACAGTGGGAACCTCATTTCAAAAGCGCATAGAGATGTGTGTCAACCAAAATGAGCAACATATGGAACATGGAGTTATTTGAAGAAACCTCTTTTTTAAGTTGATTTTTGAATTTTGTAATTACTGCTCAATAAAACGAAATTGGTTGCAATTGGCCGTAGGGATTTAGTTTACTTGTAATTTTTTAAAAAATTTCTAGCTATCGTAGAACTCGAGATATCGAGGTCCGACCGATATACAGGGTGGGGCAGTAGTGCGCCCCACCCTGTATATCGGTTGAGGATTTCCATTCCCCATGCTTCTTTAAAGCAATTAAATCTGCCCTGGCATTAACCAAAATTGCATGCATCTGCATTTGGCAAATTTAAAAATGTGACAATTTGAGGCATTTTGCCAAACTGATGTACTCCCACTATTTGCCTGCAACTTTTTCCATTTAAATATTTAAAGAAAAAGCGGTAACTTTCAAAATTTTCTGGACGGCATGCAACATATTTTCTAAATAGTGTATAAGTTTCGCTTATCACAAATGATCTTGGTTTTTTCGTTTTATTATCCGCTATTTTATCCAAAAGCTTAGGTCCAAAATCTTCTGTGTCATTCAAATTTAATGGATATAGTTCATCACGGCGACATGCATCGGCAACACCAAAAGTTAAGGTAACCTAAAAAGTAAACACGACGTAAATATTTAGGTAATATTAAAATTCTAAACGTACCTTATTCATTAAGTATATATGATCTAGTGCTTGAGTAATAAACGTTTCAATTTGTTTATTTGACAAAATTTTTAACTTTCTTGATACGTAGATACCTTCAACTTTGTAGAGAAACCGGAAAAGTATGCAATCACATTTTCATATCGGGAAGTCTTTTTTTCTTGGCAATAATCCATGAAACGTTTGTAAGCGTACTCATACTTTGCCTTGGATTTATTTGGCAATAAATTTAAATTGATATTTTTAGCAGCTTCTACTAACTCCAGTGGTGTCCCGGACACTTGGACATCATCACCGTCCATTTTAAATATTTTTTAATACTTTTGAGCGATAAGTAGGTATTAAAGCGAAATAAATACTGAATCTCTGACTTTTATCACAACAATCAGCAAACAGTGATTGTCAAGGAAACGATTTCATAGGCAATTAGATGGTAATGAAATAATGTTATGCATTTATAAATATTCTTCAATTTATAATAATATTGCTTGTGATTTCTGAAAAAATAATATGTGTACCTTGTAGTAAAAGCACATTCCCGGACTTGAATGCTTGTTTAATTTACATCGTCGTCCGGGAATGTATTGCTTTTACTACTAGATACAGCATCTACTATATACCATAACTTCGGCCTACCCAAACTATTGATTTCATTAATAAAATCCACCTTTCCAGATAATTCCATATACAGCTGGATTGCTTTCACTAGGTGGGTCTTACGGAGAGCTACGCGACTACTTCGTGAATTTAGAAATGAGCTCTCGTATTGCCATTTCTAAAAATAAATTAATAATTATTTAAATGCATCACAAACAGCACCCAAAACTTTTGTATAGCGTAACGAGTTCAACATTAAAAAAATCTAGTTGCTCAAGACAGCTTTAATTTTTTATTTCTAGGTACAATTTCGAACGCCTTGCAAACCAACTTAAGCGCGCGGCCAAGCTAACAGAGTGGAACTTACCAATTAAGGAAGCGTACTTTCCAAAATTAGACCGTTTAGTCTCTAAAAGGTCATATCCTGCCCGTGTAGCAAATTCCAAATTGACTGATTTAAATAGAATTGTGGATGGGACTAAAGTTGATGTACAAGATTTAGAAAGATGGAGGGATACTATTTTGGATGCAATTCATACAGGAGTAGTAAGAGATGTAAGACGTCAAAATCTATTTCATCTATGATTTTTTCATTTGTCTATATTTTAGACGGATAATAAAGAAGTACCTTTGACCGAATTTGAAGGTATCGATATACTGGGCAATTTGATTGAAGCAAGCGATTTGTCGATTAATAAGCAATTGTATGGGAATCTGCACAATCAAGGCCACAACATGCTCGCTTTGATTCATGACCCAGATGGCAGACATTTGGTAAATAAATATTAATGTTTTAATATCTTGCAGCTTCAAGTTACATTTATTTATTTCTACATTTCATAAAAGGCTAGCGTGCCTTTTACTTAGCGTGATTCAAGGAATCATCCATTGGTGCATATAACTAACAAATATTTATTAATGTTAGTCAGTCCTAGAAACTAAAGAAAAAGAATAATTAAGATATGTGTTAAAAATGAGCATATTTTTCGTAAATGTCGGTGCACAAAAATGCAACAACAAAATTCAAATCAGACAGTTAAGGGAAAAACGAAGTTCTTTATTGTTAGCTCAATAAAATTCAGAGCGGGCTGAAATTTTGGGAACAGGCTTATTCTGTGGTACTTTCTAACATATTAAAAGTCCCCCACCCGTAGACGACGGCGGAGGAGAATAGAGGAGAAAATAGAATCGTTTTTTCGCAAAAGATTCGAAAAGTATCAATTCTACTGTAAAATATGTACACATGAAAATTATAGGTAATAAAAATCTGCACAATTTTCTTTTGTTTTTAACTTCGTGCGACCTACTGGAGCCGAGATAGGATTTTTTTTGAAATTTTGACAGTTTGGTGACGCAACGGAAACGCGCGCGTTCTTCGCTAAAATCTCAAAATTGGTCGTTCAGATCGCAAAATGTTTCAAATGAAAGATGTAGAGATTTTGATTACGAACAATTTCCTTTGATTTTTCATTTCCATTCCATCAATATTGGCAGAGATGAGAATTTTTAAACATCTTTATAGCGCGCTATCAGAACACTTGTTTCATGATAAAATCTATAAAAACTGGAAAACGATAAATCATTCGCCTGTAGCGTATCTAATTAAAGTTAAAGAGAATCAAATTTTGAATATGTTGGTGTATGTACAAAATCGTTTTGATAACGAGTGAATGGAGATAAATTAAAAGGGAAAAACATGAAAAATTGTCATTTTCAAGTGAATTTTGACAAGTAGCTATTTTTTGATTGGCTTTGACGATAATGATACTAAAGGTTTTTTGAAGAGAATTAAATTATGTGTAAAATGAGCTTCAAGTAAACTTAATACGATGAATGGTTCATGAGTTACAGCTGTTTAAAGCTATGAGTAAAAATTTGTTTTTTATTATAAATTAAGATTTTCCTGCAAGAACTGTGCATAACAATTTTCCTAAAATTGGTTTTGACCTATTTTTATTAGTTTATATACATATGAAAGTAGTGTTGTCCGTACGGTATATTTTCTTTAAAAAAAAGTTCTTAAAAACTGTTTTTGTTCAGAAAAATTGAGCCAATATTATTTTTTAATTCCTTTTTTTGTATATATCATCGTTTCTTTTGACTTTACGACAAAATTTCATAAGACTTAAATGAAAACTTACATTTTTTACAAAAAACACTTTTTCGTGTACGATTTTCAATAAGTAGTGATAGGGAACTGATGATTGAAAATGCGGTTGTTTTTTAATTTTTAGCAAACAGGCAATTTTCGCCACGTTTGAAGTACAAAAAAGTACATTTAATAATATATTTTTACTTTTTGAACTATCAGAAATTATTTTGTTAGCATTTCTGAGTCGTTTCATACTGAGTCCATATTTTTTAAAAAATTGTTATGCACAGTTCTTGCAGGAAAATCTTAAATTTATAACAAAAAAAAATTTTGCCCATGGCTTTAAACAGCTGTAGCTCGTGAACCATTCATCGTATGAAGGTCACTTGGAGCTCATTTTACAGATAATTTAATTCTCTTTAAAAAATCTTTAAAATCATTATCGCCTAAAGCCAATAAAGAAACAGCGATTTTTCAAAATGCATTTGAAAAATGAGAATTTTTTATGTTTTTCCCTTTTATCTCCATTCACTCGTACACACAATTTTGTACATGCGTACGATCTATCAAACTGTAAATAGTGGAGAATAATATAATTTTTCGTAGAGATTCCAAACTTTGGGTAGTTGTTAGTTGTCTTAAAAATAAGATATTCCTAGAATATCTAACTTCTGCAAGTGTCGCAACGTTGTTTCAAACTCGAAAAAGGGGTAAATTAACCCTCTTTTGGGGCAATTTTCGATTTTAAATTTTGTTTTGACAGGTTTACATTTCAACAAAATGTGTTTATATCTTTTCAACCTAAACTACAAGTAATGTTATTTAAATCGTATCCTAAATGATATTCAATCAAATTTCATTTCGTCTATATAGGATAAAATAAGAGAATTGGATTTCAAATTATGTCGACGTTTCGCTTTATTTTAAAGCTTCTTCAGGACTAGTATGACATTCCCTTTGCAAGCCACCTGTTACTTATTGTCAATATAAAATAATAATATAAAGTGTAACAATACATTTAAAATAAAACCATAAATAAATTATTTTAACTGTGATCTTCAGACAATAACAAAACTGTGCCATAATCCTATACCGACGAGAAGAAATTTGACTACAAGTAATAATTTATTTAAAGCTTCCACTGCTGTATATATTTGCGACTCATTTTCATCTGATTGATTATCACACAAACTGTTTAACTGTTCATTTCAAATCATTATTTTATTATTTTTATCAATGTAAGGAAGAGCCTGGTGTAATGGGTGATGTTGCCACAGCAATGCGCGATCCAATTTTCTATCGTTGGCATTCTTTTATTGATAGTATCCTTCTGAAATTCAAAGACACTCTACCAAGATATGCTGTGGATCAAGTAAGTGCATGATTACAATCGTAACTAAATATTGTTTAAGGTGAAGTGTGTTAATTTTATTAATTTATTTGCATTGATTAAAACTCATGTCATGGCAGTATTTTTTTGTATTGTAACATCAATATTGCTAAAAAGTGGGCGCCATTTGATATCCATTATTTAACTATCATGTAAGCAAGTAACACTTAGTTGGCGCTTGCAGCTACTTTTTCATAGATTCATCATTAAATAGAGACAAAAAAATACTGTCTTAGTATAGTGGTAGAATTTTGAGTGTGTATATGAAGTTTATGAATTATTTATGATTTAAGTTAAATAATCCTGGAGTAGAAGTACTGGATATCAAAATTACAACGGAGGGTGCCGCTCCAAATGTTTTAAATACATTCTGGCAAAGGTCAGACGTTAATATAACGAATGGATTGGATTTCCTAAAAGCTGGTGATGTATTCGTCAGAATAACCCACTTGCAACATACAGAGTTCAGTTACGTAATTACTGTCGACAACAAAAGTAACGGAAATAAACAAGGTACTTGCAGAGTGTTTCTTGCGCCAAAATATGATGAGAGGGGCAATCCTTGGCAGTTCACCGAACAGAAGAGTATGTTCATCGAAATGGATAAATTTACAGTAAATTGTGAGTACATATGTTTCATTAATATAATATGCTTTGAAATTTCATAATTTATATGTCATACCTCCAGAGTTGACTACCATTATCGCAAATAGATTTTTTGGCTTTTTGGTATTTTTTCTGTGAAACACTTGGTTCTTCAGAGCCATGATATTTTTTTTAATTGTACATTTTCTTGCGCTTGAATTTCAGATTAGTACAAATCAGGAGTGGTTTGGTTTACGTAGAAGTGAAAGAGTATTTTAGTTTCCCCTGCTTAAGATTCCTTGATAGCTCTTGATCAGCTATGTGAAGTTGACTCACAAATTGCTTGCTTGTAGATTGAACCAGGGGTCGTATGGCTCTGAGTAGCCTTACTTCACTTCTACCTAAAAGATATTTTGTGAATTAATCTACATCCAATTGTTGCCCAAAATTCCAAGACTTTTTGTGAAGCTTGTGATTTTTCTGGGGGCTAATTTCCTTACGTCTTCAAGCGTTACTTCCGCCTGCACCAGGTACTTTGGCCTAAAGGGGGTTAACTCCTTGCATTTACAAAGTATATATTCCACAGTTTCAGTTGCAGCATCGCAATATCTGCATTTATCATCTACTGTCTTGCCCATGTTTTTGAGATGGTATATCAAGGGGCAGTGGCTTGTTAGAAGGCCTGTGATCAGCCTTAATTCGGATTTTTCGAGTTCGAGAAGCCTTGTGGCATTCTTTGCCGAATAAGTTATATTCTTTTCGTTTGTCTGTGGCCTGGAGTATTTCTCCAGTAGGACTTTTCTGTTCCCTTTCTCATTTTTGGAACTTCTCCATTATGTGTTGTTTAGTCAGGCCACAAGCCAGCTAATTCATTGCCATGTATTCCCTCATACTCTGTCACCTACAACAAGATGGTTGTTGTTAGCCAGTTGCTTCAGGGATTGTATATATTCTCAGGCAATTTTAGACTCGAAGGGAGGACCTTAGAGCCTTTAATAAGCTTAAACTCAAACGTGTTCGAATTGTTTATAGAATCATTTGAAACGCTCAGTTGTTTTTCTACGGATTCGAAACTCTTAGGGGATTTTAATATACCACTTTACAACGTCGATTCCAATAATACTAAGACCAAATCTATTGTAAATTTTTCTAATTTCATTAATGTTGAACAAGCTAACTCAATCATCAACCACAATGGCAAGCTTCTTGATTTGATACTGACTAATATACCTTGCAATATAAGTAGAGACGAATCTCCTCTAATAAAAGAGGACCATCATCATCCTGACCTTACCATTGACATTAAATTTAACAAGTTTACAGCAAAAGATTTTATATATAGCCATACCTGTAAAAAACGTAACTTTAGGCGTGCAAATTTTCCATTCATATATGACGATACATTGGTGGTCACATATTGAAACTTACACTGACATAAACGATGCCTGCGAACATTTCTATAATGCCGTTAACAAAGTCTTTAACACATGTATTCCAGTTTGCAAACAAAACAGCTGAACCTACCGACCCTGGTTCAACTTGGAAATAATTAATAATATCCGTAAAATAGATAGGGTGCACATAATTACAAAAAGTTTAACACTAACACATACTTGGAGCAGTTCAAAACGTTAAGATATCTAATTATCTAATTAAGCAACAAATAAAAGCAGCCTTTGAGATATATATATATATATATATATATATACATGATATCGAAATAAATATTCACGCTGACCCTTCCAAGTTTTGGTCATTTGTACAAACCAAAAATAATAAATCTAGAATTCCGGGTTCTGTACATTATAACAACATTACCTACGAAACACCTCAATCCATGGTCGATAGCTTCGCAAGCTTCTTCTCAGACGTATACTTTCAATCCGACCCGTCCCAAAAAGTTCCTATTACACACGTGCACATCAAACCGATCACGGACCAGGACATAATTAACGCAGCAAGAAAAATGAAAAGCAAATTAGTAGATCCCTTCCTAGTAACTAACTACATACCTATAGCTATCATTTACGAAAATATATACTGTGAAATTAAAAGCCATATGTCTCCGTATCAGCATGGTTTTATGGAAAAAAGATCGACCACCTCGAACCGGATTTGTAATTACACAGTACATCTCGGACATATTGGACACACAAGGGCAAGTCGATGTGATTTATACTGACATTCTTTCGACAAAATCGACCATTTACTACTCCTTTCTAAACTTAATGCAATTGGAGTGTCAGATATCTTGCTATCCTTAATTGAATCCTATTATTTAATAGAACACAGTTCGTGGAATACGGTAGATATAATTCTCAGAAGTTCTTTGCAACATCCGGGGTCCCTCAAGAATTCAACCTGGGACCACTTTTATTCTTAGTATTTATTAATGATTTATCCCTCACTATCAGTTCTACACATTTATTTTTCGCGGACGATTTGAGAATTTATTTTGAAGTAAGCAAGCCAAACGATTGTTCTGCCTTGCAAAGAGCGTTAGACTCGGTTAACGAATGGTGCGAAAATAACTTCTTAAAACTAAATACATCTAAATGTGTAAGATAATGTCCTTTTACAATAACAAAAGACCAGTTTTATTCGCATATACGATTAATGATACCGTTTTTGAATGATGTACAAATTTTAAGGATCTTGGAGTAACATTCGATTCCAAGCTCAGTTTTTCTATTTAAATAAGGACAATTGTTACTTCGACTTCTAAAATACCCGGGTATTGTATAAGGAACTGGGACAGCTTTACGGATATCAACACTCTGAAATTAATATACATATAACTTATACGAAGCAAACTTGAATATGCTTCTGGCATCTGGTCACCTGTTTATCAAAACTCTAAAATGCAAGTTGAGTCCGTACAAAGACAATTTCTTAAACACATATTTTTCAAGTCCAACGGGTCCTGTCCCGTTAGGGGCTTTGATCACAATACACTACTAAATTAATTCAATTTTGACTCGCTTGAACTTAGAAGAAATCGCACAGCATTACAATTGTTATATAAAATACTGCATAACCAATTAGATTGTATTCACTTAGTAAATAGAACTTTCATGTACCAAGGCCAAACGCTCGTCAGCACAATGCATTTTACATCAATATCGGCAGAACTAACATTCAGGTCAAGTCTCCAATATTTAACATGTGCAAGATATTTAATGAAGTTTCTCATATATGCGACCTTAACTATGATAGTCTAAACCATATTATTCATATGTACAAAGATTCATTTAACTGATTAAGTCTAATTATAACAATCTAATCTGATTATCATCTTGATTAATAATTCTCAATATCACTATTTGTATTTCATCATTGTTATTTTTATATATTTTGTTCATTATTTTCTGCAATTGGGTGTCAACTTGTTGAAAATAAACATATTACTATTGTTCCATTCAGCATAGGAGATCTAAGATTGAGTTTTCTAGTTTTGGTGAACAGAACAATAACTGTTTTGCTCGAAGTGACAAGCACCATTTGAATATTATGTTTAAGGCAATTTGCATGAGGTTTGAGATAGTATGTTTCTGCTTGTTCTTCAGTTTCTTTGTTTGCTCGTTATCGTTTATAGAACTGCTGCAAATGGGACTGAAATTGATAACGATCCTCTTCTGTCGAATTTTTCAACCTTTCATATTCAATTTAATCATCTCTAATGGGCAAATACCGAAATCTATGAAAGAAGCAATTATAACTCCAGTATACAAAAGTGGAAATAAAAATTGGTGGCTATATCTGTAATTAATCACTTTGCAAAATTGCTAGAGCAATGTTTAAAAAAACGATTAATTAACTTTATAAGAAATAAAAATATTTTAAATAATAGGCAATTTGGATTCAGGAAAAACTTAAGTATCCAACATGCAATTAAAGTGTTGTTAAATGAAATTGTAAATAGTTTCAATGTGAATAAAAAGTGCTTGGCAGTATTCCTGGATTTAGCTAAGGCTTTTGATACAGTTAACCATGAACTGCTGTTGAGTAAACTGGTGTCTAAACCGTTAAAACTTTTCCTGGATTGCCTTTCAGAGCGTAGTCAGTGTGCTAAAATAAATAATATATATGGTGATCCACTCCCCATTACAATGGGTGTCCCACAAGGCACTGTGCTGGGTCCCATTTTATTTATAATATATATTAACAATATAGCACAAACAGTAGATCTAGGAGGAGAAATAATATGATATGCTGACGACACTGTCGTCCTTTTTGTAAGTGACTCATGGGAAAATGCCTATAAAAAATCAGAACAGGGAATGGGAAAACTCAATACCTGGCTTGATAACAGTCTTCTGTGTCTAAATGTTGAAAAATCAAAATTTGTAGCCTTCCCATCAACAGTGGCTGATCAGCCAGGAAAAAAAATTATAAAAATTCACGCTGCGCCTTGTACTAAACAAATAAATTGTAATTATGATCTTATACATAAAACCAGTTTTGTTAAATATTTAGGAGTACTGGTTGATCAACACTTAAAACGGAAGGATGTATGTAGAATATATAACAGGGCAGGGCGACTTACAATACTGTTACATAAATTCTACGAAATAAGGGAGATATTGAATAAAAATTCTATTAACGATATATAATAAGATCCTGCATACTAATATGAGGTGGTCTTTTTAAAAATTCTATACATTGCCTGGAAATAATGCAAAATACTATTTTAAAAATACTGTTTAAAAAAGATTATAGATATCCCACCAACATGTTATATAAGGAATTAGGCTTATTTACTGTAAGAGAAATATAAAAGAAATTAAAAATAAAAATAAATTGCAGAAAAATCTTAAATTATTTATTACTGGTAACTGAACTAAAGAAATTTATAAATAGTATATGTTAACATTGCTTACCTCAAGTACACGCCCAGTGTTTCGGTTCTATTTTTTAAAAAGTTTTTCCTACAACTAAGTTATTAATATGCATAATCATGTAATACATACCAGATCAAACCTCCTTACTATTCTCAACCAATTTATACGTCCTTAATGAATTAAATTAATTAACATTCTTTTTCTCTCTTTCTTTTTTCTCTCTTTCTTCTCTTCTTGTGATATTGTACACAAGCTGTTAGAGCTTAGACAGATCGCAGGAGGGATGGAGGAGGGAGGGAGTTGGGAAAAATAAAAAAATAATCAAAGACATGAGATACATAAATATGTAAATAAACTTCATAGCTTTAAAAGTAAATAAATGTACTTAAGTAATGTAATGTAAATTAATTCAAGACCAATAAAAATGAATTTGAACTATTTTATATGTAGTGAAGCAGGGAATGAACACTATAAATCGTCAATCTACTGAAACATCTGTAACCATTCCATTTGAACGGACTTACCGTAACAGATCCAACGTTCCAACGGAAGAAGATGCAAAGGCGTTATTTAACTTTTGTGGATGTGGTTGGCCTCACAACTTATTAGTTCCAAAAGGAACATCAGATGGGATGCCTTGTGAACTATTTGTCATGATTTCGAACTTCGATGATGATAAAGTAAGTTAATATTTATTTAATTATGAACTATGTAGAAAATAATCATTTTGACAATATTCTTATCTAACATGGCGATTTACTCAATAAAAATATAACAATTAAATCTCTTACATATAACTTACTTATTAATTATAAGTTATTTATTTGACTATTTAAATATTACATGAGTTCATGATAATAACAGTTTACTCGCATAAAAATGAAACAAAGCAACATTCAAATCACATGAATATTATACAATTTATATGTCCTATAAATTAGTATTTGCTTTTATGCTCATCAGACGAGTTACTATCTAAATTAATATCAGTATTAGACATCAATACTATTCAAATTCAGAACAATTTTCAAATATTGGTTTGAAACTTTTTGTAACTATTAACGTTAATTGTTAAATCGTATTAAATGGGTGGAATAATGAACAAATAGAGTGTAAATTTTCAGCTATAGAAGTGATACCGAGTTATTTTCTGCTCATAGTTTCATGTTATTAAAATTTTAGTCAGAACTAGTACAGCTAATGAAACACATCATTAACTGTGTTTAAGTGAATGTCATTAGGGAGTAATCGTAAGCACATACGTACAGGCTGTCCATTTTGTCAGGGCCCTCGAGAATATCTCACTTAATATCGGTCGTACAAAAAAAAAATATTTTTAGAAAATTGTGCCGATATATATATAACCTACAAAATGGTTTAAAGACATTATGGATTACTTTAAGAGTTATGGCGGAAAATATCAAAAATGCGAAAAACGTCTAGGCCAAATACCTCCGTTATTTGAAGAGATACGAGAAAAATTCTAAGGCGAAAAGGCTGTTAAAAAAATTATTTTGAAACGGGCGGGAAATGGCGCAATTAAATACAGTATTTTCCTCCCTTTTCAACGATATATCATATGCCATATTTATTCATTGGTACTACGTTAGTAGTTATAAAAACATTTTTTTTAAACCAATATTTTTTTTTAACAAGCATTATACTTGCCGCGGAGAAGTATGATTAAATAAAACGATAAAATAATTCAATAAGTTGTTCAAATCTTTGTTATAATAAAACATTAATACAATTAAGAAGAATAAAGTAAATTCAGTTAACAAAAACAAATTAATAATAAAAAGAATATAGCACACAGAACATTAATATTTATCTAATCCTCAAAATAATTTTTAAGATATCATATCAAGTGTTCAAAGTATCCACCGCGATTTCTTATGCACAATCGAGCGCGGCGAGGCACTGCATTTAAAACATTACTCAGCATTTCGGAGGTAACAGTAATACATGCCTGTTGAATTCGAGATTTTAGGTCCTCTACATTTTGCGGTGTCGTCGAAAACACCTTATCTTTAATATACCCTCATAGAAAAAATCCATTGGGGTTATATCTGGAGAACGAGGGAGCCATCGAATAAATCCATTGGTACCTATCCAATGTTGAGGCAAAATTTCGTCTAGGCAAATCTGGGAATTGTGGAGAGGAGCTCCATCTTGTTAAAAATATTGAAAGTTGTCTCGATTCTCTAAAGATAGGTCATCTAAGAATTCATTAAATTCATTTCTCAAAAAGTTTAGGTACCATTGACGACTGAGGTGACCATCATAAAAATAAGGACCTATTAAATTGGTTCCTAAAATACCTATCCACACATTTATTGAAAAATGATTTTGAAACCCAGTCGGTCTATGCCAGTGTGTATTTTCAGAAGTCCATTTGTAATGAATATTGGGATTAAATAATCCATTATTGGAAAAATTTCACTCGTCGGACCAAAGTATTTTACTACATATTAATGGATCGGCACCCTTCTCTTCCAACAGCCACAACAACAAAAAGTCATCCTCCTTGGTTTGTCCCCCGCTTGTAAATTGTGAACTTTTTTGGTTTTATAACACCGGTAACCATTTTTCTTTAAAATTTTTCTAGCACTTGTTTTATTTATATGACAAGTAATTTGAATTTCTCTTAATGATGTTTCCAAATTTTCTGTATTTTTATTTCTTACATAATTAATAACTCGGTTTACCTTATTTACATTATCAGTAACACTGTTCGACCTTGTCTTCTTCTTTAAAAATGAATTCCATTATTTTTCAGTTTCGCAGCTAATTTTCTGAACATAGTTTTATTCGGGTGTAGTGCTTGTGGAAATCTGTTTCTATATTCTACTTGAGCTAATCCAGAGTTAAAATTGAAAATATGTAACGAACATATTATAACGATCAATGTGAGTGAAAATCATTTTTGAAAATTCTAAATTCTTAAACGAGTGTGATTGAGTGAGTTTAAGTATTAACTGAGATGATCTGTCAATAAATTAAATTGTCAAGTTTGTTCATAGCCAACTATTTTAAAATAATTGAAATAATAGTGAAATCATGAAATACAAATAAATAGATATAAATAACACCACAAGTAATTACGACCCCCTATATCCCGGAAGGCTCTAGAAGAGCCTTGTGTGGGAGGGGGCTACACATTTAGAGACAAGGGACACACACCCAATATCCGTGTATAGTGGAAAAATCCCTCTCACAGTATTTTCCACTGCCACGACCGGGATCGAACCCGGAACTTTTGGGTGAGAGGCAAGTGCGCTCACCTCTCCACCATATGGATGATATTATACTTAAATTAATTGGTAACGACATTTTAACTTTCTGAGTAAGGAGTGACGCTTTTATGGACCTCTATATATTGGCATAACTGCGAATACTCTTTCCATAATTGCTCCATGTTGCTTTCTTGATTATTATTTTGTTTTTGTTACCTGAATTTACTTTATTCTTCTTAATTGTGTTAATGTTTTATTATAGCAAAGATTTGAACAACTTATTGAATTATTTTATCGTTTTATTTAATCATACTTCTCCACAGCAAGTATAATGCTTGTTAAAAAAAAATAATTGGTTTAAAAAAATGTTTTTATAATTATTAATGTAGTACCAATGAATAAATATTGCATGTGATATATCGTTGAAAATGGAGAAAAATACTCTATTTAATGGCGCCAATTCCCGCCCGTTTCAAAATAATTGTTTTAACAGCCTGAAGAGTAAATCTCAAAATAAAAAAAAATTAGATAAAACCTCGTTGAAACACTCTGTTTTGCAAAAAATTTTCGCCTTAGAATTTTTCTCGTATCTCTTCAAATAACGGATATATTTGGCCTAGACGTTTTCCGCATTTTCGATATTTTCCGCCATAACTCTTAAAGTAGGCCATGGATTTCAAATGTCTTTAAACCATTTTGTAAATCGGCACAATTTTCGTAAAAATAATTTTTTTTTACGACCGATATTAAGTGAGATATTCTCGAGTGCCCTGATAAAATGGACAGCCTGTATAAATACGAGGATGTTTAGATGCCAAATAATATATAATGTAAATATGTTGTTAGTATGGACCCTTTGACAATTAAGGCCAAGAAATTCAAATCCGTTTTTACAGATTTCTGTTCATAAGAATACTCTTTACGACATATTAGAAATGAACAAACCATACTTTGCAATAAATATTTATACGTTAATAGTAATGAAATAATCTCTCTAATATTGGTAAGCAAGTTCATATTCAAAAAATGTTATGGATAATATGAAAATAAATGTAATGATCCATTATTATTAGAATTATATTTATTTCTAAAATACCTGGAATACTGGGTCATAAACAATAGGACAAGTGTTATAAAGATTTTGTGAAAATCTAGTTGTTTACATCAAGCTTTTGAAAGTGTCCGTACAAATGGCCAGTGTTTAGAACTTTTGTTAAAGTTGTAATATTACTATAATAAAGGAAGGTTGGTCTACATTAATGAAAATTTCGTTTACATTGAAATACAAATTAAATATTTAGTTTTAAAATATAAAATAAAGTTATTCTAATAATAGTTTTATTTGGGTTTATTGCTACGTGTTCAAACACAAATAGATTTACACTAGATGAAAGAAGCTGTCCTATTATTTGTTGTCCACGACTGTACACCAAAAACTCAAAATTATATCTTTCAAACTTTGTTAATGACATTTATAAAAACGGTTCTCTAAAAATTAAAATTAATTATTATTTTTAGATTGACCAAAATACTGAAGGTCAATGTAACGACGCCTATAGTTACTGTGGAATTAAAGACAAACTTTATCCCGATCGACGTTCCATGGGCTATCCCTTTGACAGACAACCAAGAGATGGTGTTAAGACACTCCAAGATTTTTTGACTCCTAATATGAGGGTAAGAGACGTCACAATTAAATTTGAAAATAGAACGTTTACTAAAGAAACTTGAGGGACTAAATTAATGGAATATGGACTATCACAAATAATTTTGTATTTACTATATTTTACAATATTTACTTGAGAAATAAAAAAATCTATGCTTATATGTTGTTTTAATTTCTTTCATTACGAAGAACCCTATCATATTTTATTGGAGAGTCATGGAGTCAATGTCATATTGTTAAAACAAATTCATAATTATTGATTATTTACTTTCATTAACGATATTTCTAGTAAGTTAAATGTATGTATCATCTGCGATGATGTTAAGATTTTTTGCTAAATCAGGTCCACTGCCAACTGTGAAATATTGCAAAATAATTTAGAGCTAATAAATAACTGGCATAAAACATAATCCATTTCTAAATGCCAGTAAATGCAATGTTATGTCATATTCTCGTAAGCACATCATATCCAAATAAATATGGTTATAAAATTAACAGACCCGACGTTATACGTAAGTACATAATTTACTATTTTCGACGGGATTCCGATAATACTAGGATTACAAGGGTCACAACATGCTTAAGTAAGTGAAAAACTAAAAATTAGATTAAAATAAATCACTTTTCCCACATCAATTTTAGTAAAACACTATTCAAAGTATCTGTCTCTTTGAAACTTTTTTTTTCATAAAGTTAAACATATATTCTATTAATTTAAAATATATGTGTAGGTGCCGGGATCCCTTGGCCTCTGCCGTATCCCGCATCTCGATCGCAATCGACTTCCATCTCTCCATTCTCCTTCGTCAAGAGCTCTATCTCTTATTGCTTTTCTTATTCCATTTATCCATGTCTATGCTAGTCTTCCAGTCTCTCTTCTACGTGCTGGGACATATTTTAATGCTCGTTTTCCTCCAACCTGGACACTCTATTTGCTCTTTTTGTAGTATCCATTTTTACCATCTCCCTTCTTTTCATATTTCTCCCTGATAACTTGAGCACTCTCTGATATGTAGGTCAAAATTGGTTCCACAATTAATTGCAAATTATCACTTTGGTGTTTATCTTAATCTGAACCGATCAAAGTAATGGGTTAAATATTCGTACACATTTTTGGCCCTGCTGAACCCTATATCCTATGTCACCATTTCATGTTCCTTCGTTTGATATTATGCTATTTAAGTATTTATAATTTTTGCATTTTTTTATTTATATTAATTCTAAATTCTTTTTCATATTCATACTCCATTCTCTATATTCTTCTATGTTTTCTTAACATATAATCAATGTCTTCCTCACACATGGCAATGTAAATAACCCGATCCTCAGCAAAGGAGAGAGTTTTTAAACAGTAATCTCCATAATGTCTAGCCCCATTTCTGAACATTCCCTTCTTCAAATTTCTATGGCTTCCTGAATACCTATACATCTTAAATAAAGTAGGCGACAAGCAACAACACTGTTCAAGACCCTTCGTCACCTTGAATGGTTTAAACATCTTATTTCCAACTTTCAGTGTACTTTGGAGGTTCTTATAAATATTCCAAATTACAGGAATATACGCTGTGTTCAATCTTTGCAAAACCGTTAAAAAGCTTTATCAAGTGTACTGTATCATATGCCTTTTCTGGATATACAGGGTGGGACAATAGTGCGTCGGACCTCGATATCGCGAGTTCTACAATAGCTATAAATTAAAAAAAATTGCAAGTAAACTAGATAAAAAAGTCTATAAGTGGAAATTATTTTCGAATATACAGGGCGAGCCACGACGAAATTACAGGACAAAGTGACTTTCTCTAAATGGAATACTATGTATATTAGTACATTTTTTGAAGCCTTTTTCTAGGTTCTACATTCCTATATTAGCATTGAATACCTCCCAACCACTTGGATGTAATGAATTTCTTTGTTGAAATAATGCAATCTGTAGATGGATATTAAAAAAATTACCACAGTCTCAATTATGGATTTTAAGAAAAACTTATGTGAATACCAGTTACGAGACATCTAATTAATGTTTTTGAATCATTTTGATTTCCTAAAAATGTACAGGGTGGTCAAAAATAATTTTTCAATTAAGACCATTTTAAATTGAATTTTCTCAATTTTTCAAATGGAACACCCTGTATATTTTTCGACGATGTGATGTGAAAGTGAAAAACGAACATTTTTTGTAAGTACTGCCCTAGGGCTAATTGCAACCAATTTCGTTTTACTGATCAATAATTACAAAATTCAAAAATAAACTTAAAAAAAAAAAGTTTCTTCAAATAACTCAGTAGAAAAAATTATAATAAATGTTCCACATGTTGCCCATTTTGATTGATACATATTTCTATGCGCTTTTGAAATGAGGTTGACATTGTTCCTAACACTGCCGGTGTGATAGATGTAAAGGTAGTAGGTTCTTTCTTTCATATTTTGTACTGTTGTTGGTGTATCTCTATAAACAATTTCCTTCACGTGTCCCCATAAAAAGAAATCCATTTTTGTAAGATCTGGGGATCTAGCAGGCCATTTAGTGGGTCTATTTCTTCCAATCCATTGATTAGGGTAGGTATTATTTAAGTGGTCTCTAACTGCGTTTAAATAATGTGGTGGAGCACCATCTTGCTGAAACCACATTCTATTTCGAATTCTTTCAGGGAGATTTACCAATAACTGTGGCAGATGGTTTTCCAAAAAATTAAGATAAATAGCTCCAGTCAATGTACCATCAAAGAAATGTGGTCCTATTACATGTTCTCCAATAATTCCTCCCCAAACGTTTATAGACCAACTGTGTTAGTTATCAACTTGCATAAAAAGTGAGGATTTTCCGAAGCATAATGATGCAAATTGTGCCTATTAACAAATCCATTTTTGTGAGAAGTTGCCTCATCACTGAATAAAACAGTATTGAATAAGTTGACGTCATGTTGCATTTCACCTCTCTGACCCAATTACAAAATTGTAGGCGCTTTTGAAAATCGTCATCAGATAATTCCTGGTGCATTTGAATATGATATGCATGCAACTTATTTGTTTTTAAGATTCGACCCACAGACCGTCTACTTATTCCTACTAATGAGCTCACTTCTCTTTGACTAACATGGGGATTCCCAACCGTTGCCAGCACCACAGAAAACTCATTCTCTTCGTTCACAAAACATTTTATTCCTTCACTTTTTTTATATTCGACATTTCCAGTTTCCAGAAATCTATTGAGAAGGTTTTGAAAGCTGCTAACAGCAGGAATCTTCTTTCAGGATAACGTTGGTGATAAATTCTATTGGCAAGTAAACAATTACTGTCTGACTTGCCCAAAACAAAAGTCATGTCTACAAGTTCCGCTTTATTAAAGTTCATATTGTATAATTCCAAATATTTTAAATTCAATACAAATTGTATCGACCGATAAGTGTGATAAATGCTCCTTTGTACACGACAATTTATACCAAACTGAAGTTTTATTGCTTGTCGAATAACGAAAACAGCAGAAAAATGTACAAAAAAACATTACGATAAAGGACTGGTTAAATACTATTCACTCGTTTCAATGGATTGGAAGAAATGGTCGCAATAAATGGCCTCATTTCAAAATTGCATAAAGACGTGTGTCAATCAAAATGAGCAACACGTCGAACACCTATTATAAATTTTTCTAATGAATTATCTGAGGGAACCTCTTTTTTAAGTTTATTCTTGTATTTGACACTTATCTATTTATAAAACGAAAATGGTTGCAATTAATCATAGGGAAATACTTACAAAAATGTTCGCTATTTATTTCTATATCACATCGTCGAAAAATATACAGGGTGTCCCATTTGAAAAAATGAGAAAATTCAATTTAAAATGTTTTTAATTGAAAAATAATTCTTCTACAATTCTCAAACACTTTTATGTCCCCTTTCTTATAAATTGAACTTATATGTATATGACAAATTCCAGTTGGATGGGACCATTTCTCCTCTAATCAAATAGTAATTAAATAATTCTGTTAGAATTACCAATAGAATATGTGGTTTATGTTTTATCAGTTTAATGGAACTCTTGGAGGAGCTTTACCGTTCTTTATATACTTTCTTCGTCTCCTCAACTCTTCTCCACTTTATCTTAAAAATATGGTAAGTTCCATTCATACAAAATTCATTTGTAACAGGAATTCAATGAAGATGGCATTGACCGGAATTTTGCAATTTTGTGCAGTTTGAAGAATGTCTGCTTCTGCGATGTAAGTAATTTTTTCGTAAATCTACCGCCATAATTGGCGCTATTGGTCAGAGTCTAATTCGATGATATTTAATGAAGTAAAAATTCAACACACAGAAAAGCTAAATGTTTGGCTAGAGTTTTGGTGATCTTGTCATAGGTCCTCTTTTCTTAAATGGTAATCTCACTGGAGAGATTTATTTACAGTTGCTGTAAAACAATATTGATCCGATGTTAATTGTATTATCGAGATGATCGTTACCTCAAAGATCAGTTGGTATTCCAACAGGACGGAATCCCTCGGCATTATGCACTGCCGGTTCGCCAGTACTTGAATAAATGATTTTTGGGTCAATAAGTTGAGAGGAGAGGCATAACTGAATGGCTACTACGATCGCCAGACTTATCTCCATTGGATTTTTCATGGGATCACTTGAAATATATAAATTACGTATCTCAACCCGTACCTTTGAAAGAATTACGCTAACGTATAGTCAACGAATACCGCCAGATCACTCCATAATTGCTGCATAATGTGTGACAACATTTTGAACAAAATCATTACTACTGTATGGAAGCTGGTGGTTACCATTTCAAACATTGACGCAACTGACACGTAAGTAAGTACATTATCAAATTCTTTAATTTTAGAACAAAATTTCTCGAAAATTGTTATCTCAAATTTAAAAACTAAAATACTGGTGTAAAAAAAATTAACGAGCTTTAAAATGATGTGCTACTTGATACCCTTTAAAATTCTATCGGTGATTCTATAAACATTCTAAAGTTGTAGTGGTGATATCAGAAGTACCCAATGAAGTGTCCCTTGATTAGCTTCCGGTGGTAGGGGCGAGCGTAGGTGCGTCTTTACTATGTACATACATTGATATGCGATGTAAAGCAACGTCAGGCGCAGTTGTAGTAGTTGGATGGGTGACCGTTCCAACTGTTGTAGGGTATGTCCCCTACAAGTCTAAAATAAAAAACAAAAAATTCTAAAAAACACCAAAAAATCAGATCATCTCATGCCACCTGGCAAACTACATAAAAAAAGTCAATCAGACACTATTCACATCGAAAAACCACAGTTAAACTAAAAAAATCTGAGAAAATTAGCCGACACTCGATAATTCATAAATAACTTAAATTCACTGAATTCCAACCTCAAACATTCATTTACACTCATTCATAACCGATTCATCGCGAAAAAGTCATTTAAAAATACAGCCCCCGTATAATCATCAACTTAGTCAAAATCACCATCCAAACCCAAATTTTCATCTTCTTATTTTAATACGTCCATTTTCTATAAGCAATTCCCTTTTTCAAAAATTCAAAACTTAATTCTTGACCACCCCTCGTATACGTAACTACGTTTAAAATTAACCTTCGAGTCCATTTCCCAACTTTCTCAAAACCATTTCGCATTTTTCCCTTCTTACTTTTCGATCACCCCCTGTATACTTCAAATCACGTTCCGTGCCTCGAGTCTTAAAAGTTCAAATGTCATTTCTCCAAATTTCCGCCACCCGATTGCTATTATAAATTTCACCCATTTTTCGATCACCCCTCGTATAATAGCATACAAGCATACAATATCTCCGTTCAACTCGATTCGTACCCGTTAGGAACATTTTTAATACCTTATCTTCATGCGCTACGCACCTATGGGGAACATTTTAACGGCGTTACAGCTTTTAATATCGGACCTCCGTGATACCTGACGGGGTCGAGTCAGATTTTACCTATAAAACTTCAAATAACTTCTAAACCAAAGTAGATCCGACTTTCATTCTAATTTTAATAAATTCCCCTTTGCATTGCCGATTTTTCTATATAAATTTCATTTTCAAATTCAAAAAATTTCCAGTATTGCGCAACATGTCGTAATCTATGACTCATCCTTGCCCGCACGGAGCGATTTCAAGCCTTTCCAGCTCTCCGCGAGACTCGACGGGGCAAGAAAAACGAAACTTTCTCGAAATAGTATAAATACCGGCGTGCAACGAGCCGAAGTTAAGTTCAGTTTCGGCAGTGACTCCTATGTTTAGTATTCGCGACGTGATACAGTGGAACAAGTTTCTTAAAAGTGATTTTAGTGTAATAAGCTTATGTGCTAGTGCTTCCGGTCCAGTTACTATTTAACTAAAGTTGTAGATACCCACCGTCTAGTTAGGCTTTCTTAACCACCTATCCTAGCAACTTCTCGTGACTAGCTGTACCGATCTAGCTTCCCAGGCCGAAACCTGGTCAAGAAGAATAGTTTTAAGTAATCGCCTTTGGTGCCCCTATTTTCTTTCTCTTTTTTAATATTTATATTTCGTCCCCAGTGACAATTTTATACTCGCCGTTACGGCCAAGTTGAATCCCACACCAAGCGAATTTTTTCTGATTAAATACAATAATTAAATATTTCAATAAATAATTTCGCTAAATTCTACTGACAGAATTTATGCTGTCGAATAATTTCAATCATAAAAAGAGAAACTTTGTAAAATAAAAAATCTACAACGTACTTTTCCAAACTATGTTCAAGAAAAGTTTAAATAAATAATTGTTCGTTCGTTTTAAAATAAAGTGTTATTTTTTCGAAAACATTATATACAGGGTGCAGTCATTGACCCTTGAAAAAGACTCAAAAAAATATACAGTGTTAAACAACAGCTCGTCTACAGGCGTCGGTGATAGGCCTCAGTAGCGGAAATAGGCCGACGTTAAATAAACGTATAAAAAAAAAGCTTTCGGTGGGCCACCTAGTATCTTTTTCACATAGAACTAGCTGATACATCATAATTTCAAATAAAAATGGTCACACAGCCGTTCTGAAATTAAAAAACATTTTTTATAACTAATATCAAAATTATTATGAAATTAAAAAACCTATTTGTACCGACTTTGAGCTTATTTATTGTAACGCCTTGTAACATTTAAGAACATTTTATTTTAAGCATGATTTTAATTAAATCTTCATATTTTGAGTCAAAGAATCTCTAGATAACCTACGTTTAATTATTTATAGCCCACCTTGTATAAGTGAAAACAGTTATTATAGGATTTAAGATATTACAGGTAAGTAACAAAAACAATAAACGCTTTGAATAATGTACAAGAGTTGTCTTTAAAACAGTTGCTGACATATGTAAGACGTAGAAAGTAGGTATGTGTACGAACGTATGACAAGTGTCGAGTGGTAACAGAATGAAACAAGAATAGGGTGGCTTTTATTATAGAACCCTCACACCCCACTGTAATTGTTGAATTGTTAACTACTTATAAATCTTATTAGGAATGCCTTCATGCTACCAGCTGTTGCCTGCAAGCCTAGACTCTACAAGATCCCTCCTAAGTTAGAGGCAACTAAAGATTTGGAGATTCAGTTGCTTAATTTTTATTAAATATAATGTATTTTTATAGCAAATTAGTGAAACGTAATGATTGCTACACACGTCTTAAAATAATTTGAAGTAAAAAACTTGATTCTATTCAGTTTCTTATTTACATTGCATTAAGTTGCTTCATTTTTAAATGAAAATATGGTATGCTGATAAAAATTATTTAAACAATTTCAAAGGTTGACCTACAAATTATTTCCCAAAAGTTTCGATTTAATTCTATCAAGCGAAAGTAAATATAATAATATCATAATACAATTTATTTGTGCAAGAAATTACAATATTCACGCAATTGCTTCATTCATAACATTGTGAAAATAATTATTGTGATAACAAAACAATTTAGGTAAAACCAAAACGGCTGAGCATGGATGTTTATTTTATTCATCTAGTTGCACTTATAGCCCAGGCGCTACCTGCTTAAAATCAAATATGTCAATCGGGTGGTATGGCAGATTTTCGGCTTAATCACTCCTAAAAATCATAAGAAATGATAATTTCACTATGCGCTAGTTTGAAAACGTGGGCGTAATTTTTTATTAAATAAGATGTGAGAAAATTTTTAATTAAATACAGTTGGTTGCGAGTCCAAAAATTTATTTTTACTATTGCAAGAGTAGTAAAAATCGAAATAAAAAAAAAATTGAATTAGCAAGTTATTTGTGAAATTTTTTTGAAATACTTATATTATACGTAGGACCTTCATACTTGGCTAACGAAAACTTTTTAATATAATAAATCTTTCCACCAAATTTCATTAAGATCGAACTTTTAGTCTTTGTATAATAATTTTGCAATCTAAACTTCGCAAAAATTTGAAAATTTTCAAAATGTTGCTGAGGCTAATCTAAAGCTTTTAGAAAGTTGAAAATTCTTTGACATGTAAAAGAGCACTCAAATTTTCAAATCCATTTTGAGATATTAAAATCCACTAATTAGGAGAGCCTAGGAAATCTAAAAATTTTACAATTTTTCTTATTATGCCAATTTTATGATAACTGATTAATAAACCATGTAATAATTGCTTCAGATTCATTGTTCTCAAAAACAGTTAATCTCACGACTTTTTGCAAAAATACCTTACTTATGAAAAAACTGTCAAGGAATCATAATATAAGAAAATGGCATCATATGAATAAATAAATTCGTTCATTTTATACATGTATTTAACGGCGGGTTATTTCCGCTACTGCGCCGTTACTGCTCTCTTTCGAAAAGCAGGGATCTTTTATTTGTCTAACATTTAATAGACGAGGAGCTGACAGCTTTACATCTCTTTTGAAGGATAGTAAGTATATCCAATACGCAATCCTCGCCTAAGATTGCATAGCTTCTGCGCATAGGTTCATATACAAGCCACTAAAAGATGGGTAAGGATACTCTATTTCTTTGTGAACACAAGCTAGAGTTTCAAATTAAAGAATTTTGAAAAATCTCGTAATTTGGGATTCTGGAAAGCCAACTCGTGCACAAATCGGGTTGAAAAAATTTGACGGATGGCTCGGGATTTTTGAATCACCCTAAATATCGATTTTTTGTGATTATGAAAATAACAACTAAGGATTAAAGGCGAAACTTAAAAAAAATATATTCAACATCATTTGCACCATATTTTAACGAAAATTAGGGATACTAGATTTAATAAAAGGTTTTACAAATAATAATAAATAACTGTACAGTAGTGTACAGCGTCACTAATTTGTGTGGAAATTAACTTAAAATTAAAAAATCAAATTCACTTTTGTGGTGAATTCAGTGACTGTTCACTAAAAAATTGACTTGTTCTTTGTTGGGGTACTTCCTTGAGGTGTGTTACAGGATTAAATGCTTCAATTTGATGAAATGACTAATAATGGACTGTATTTGATAATGATTGATATATTGCTCACTTTTTACAAGTAAAAATAAATTTAACTGTGCAAAATAAAATTTATTGTTGCGTATTGTTCGTTCGTCTGTTATTAACGCCATAATGCCGATTTCGGCTCATGCCCACTACCTCTTCGGTCAAGCTCTTCCGGTTACACACTCATCAGTCTTTTTCGAATACACGACATTCTTTACGAAAATTAATTAAGCCGATTAAAACGATTTTTACTTGAATTTAGAAAACGCTTCAATGAAGCAGTTATTCGCGAGAGCAGTTAACGTGGCATTGACTTCGGTTACTCAGGTTTGCTGTCGTTTAAAAAGTCAAAAAGGGGCTGGTTCACAAGCTCAGAGCGTTGCGATTACGGGGTTCGTGTCTTCAACCGAAACGTTTTTGATATTTCGTTTTTCGAGCCCCGGGCGAGCATTCGACATGCGATTCAAGGTCGTTGTTTTAAACTGTAATTTTTTATCGAACTCAAGAAATTCACTGTTTGAAATATATATAGATCGAAAGATAATTTAAAGAAGAATGTTTATTCAAAATTTCGCTTACTACTAATTATTATTGATTAACTAGATATTTATTAATTCAGTTCGTCATCCAGTCGACATCGGAAAGACCAGCACCCCACAGAGCTTAGACATTAAGGGTCCAATAGCCTGCGATGCGAAGTGAGTTATGTGAGTGCTTTTTTAGTACGGTCGTTGTGTATTAAAATTATTAAATGACTGAAATTAAATAGAAACTTTGAATGAATAATTTATAAAATAGAAATTATATATCGCGATAATCTGATAATTTGGAAATTTGATTATTTGGAATTTTAAAGTTTTAAATTGAGTAAACAAATATCCATGAAATTAGAAATGTACTTAGAAGTTATCATAGAATGATTGAATATGAACTTTTATATTTGACTATGATTGATTGACATATTTGTATGTGAACTTGAATGAAGTTATGTTGAATTTGAATTTGACGTGTTGGTTGTTGACGGATTCTCTCGTTGAGGTTGAGGTTCCTGCACCGGGTACAAAAATTATTTATTGACTGCTCCATTAATGTGTTGTGTTAATTTTAATTACTATATATCTAGTTACGCCGGCTCCATACATGCGTCCACGCATATTCGGCGTACTTTTACGAATATTTGTGTACACGTATTTGTTTGTGAATATTTGGCGAATACACTCTCCACACATAACATCGTTGTTACCGATTACTTGTATACGGCATTCGTGGCGTGGCGTTCCCTTTGATGTGATATTTACCGACTCGAAGCGAGAAAGCGTGTTCGTGTTCGGGCCAAATATCAAATATATGTGCACGAACACGAACATTCCATCTACACATTTGTATACGAATGACGCACGTGTGGATCCGGCGTTAGGTATATTTTTGTAATTTTATTGCCTATTTTAATTTGTTGCCCAAAAAGAGTTAGGTCAAGATTCTATCTTTTCGCCAAACCAGGTTCATCCTGTCCGTTTCTGTCTTAGCCACTATGCGTCTTATTATGGTTGCGGGACCGGCCCTGCAATTGTAAATAATTCAAAATCTTAGATCGAAGATGCAATTTTATTTATTAACCTCTGACGAATTCTTTTTCAACTTAGTTAGGCAGGAAGGTGAGAAGTGCCGTTTTAGCATTCGAGCATAGATGGCGGATGCAGAACGATATGGTTTTAAACGCTGGAACAATACTACCTCACAAGCCCGTTAAGCAGGACTTGACTAACAGCAGTGGCGATACGATTTGTCCGATAGGTCAAGAGAAAACGAGACTTCACCAACATAGTAGTGAGCAGCGTAGTTTACATTATTTCAAGATATATTAAAGTTAAACATATTTTTTATAAATCTACTAAATCTGTAACTATCAAAATTATATTTATGTATATAAACCAGAATTTAACATTAAAGCAAAAGTTAAACTCGAGGTACTCGAAAGTACAACGGTAAAGTGGTAGAATAATGAACAGAACAGGTGATGAACAGGAATGATTCAAACTAAATGGATGATGGTACTCGTCTTCTGCTCGTAACGTAAACATCATCATTGGAAATATGAGCCGTCATTATAGGCTTGCTGAATAATGCACTATTTTACGCACTAGTTGATTTTGAGTAAGGTAAGTAGTTCTTTAACACACGCAGTATAACAAAGTGATTTTACAGCACTGGTTGATTTTTATAATAACAGTTTGGCGAAAGTTTTAACAGTAACTTGTTAGTGAAACCGCACATGTTAAAAAATATTTTTTGTATTTTCTACTTCACGGTTATTATAGAAAGTACAAAGGTATAAACGGATGGTAATGTTTTCGCGTGACTTAGGCAAATTTCACTCGTGTGCAGTAAAAAGGCCTCGAAAATGAATTTTCTATATTCTTTACTGTATAACTTTGTTTTTGTAAGCTTAATATGTATAAAACAAATCTAACAGACAGGAGGCATTTTTAAAATGTAATTACTTCAACCGCAGTAGAATAAACTAATTCATTGACATAACTATATAATTGTAATACAGAGGGGAACAGACAGGAATGGAATACGTAGCACGGGTCTAATATCAAAGTATAATCTACAAAGCTGGAGATATAACCTGGAATATGTAGGGCTGAGAGAGGGTAGATACTATCTGCACTGAACACCAAACACTTATTCAAAATAAAGAGCCATCAGTCCCTAATTTTTAAAACTTGCAAATATACAAACAATAAGACAATTCCAAATAAAAGGAGTGAAAGTAAAAAATATACAATATATTAAAACAAACAGTTTTAAAATGATTTAGAAACATTTGCTAATCTTCAGCTCCATCTGTTGTAACACCCCTTGGCTTAAAACCAGGAAGTGTTTCAATTGTGCGAACGGCAGCTCTGGGTTATGGGAAAGCGAGGTCGTGGTTCGATATTTACTCAATTTATTAACTTGCTGTATATATAAAAAAATATAAAATAGTGAATATAAATATACAAAAAAAAAAAAGATGTTCAGGGCGCCACCTTAACTTATTATATGAACCAGGAGTATTGTGAAAGCTAAGGGAAACAATACTGAGTACCTAAGTTATGTAATAAGCTCACCAATAATATATATCCAGCTAAATGAGTAAAAGAAAGGAAACACACATGTTAATAATAAGTTGATTTTAATATTTGATTATGGGACAGTTGAATAAATTTAATAAGCAATAGTAAAAAAATTGATTAAGTTAAAATTTGAATGATTGATAATAAAAAAAATATTAAATTATGACAAGGTTTAACAAGTATTATTTAAGAAAATTATATGTAAAAATATTTATGTGAAAATGTATGAATATTTAAAAACATTAAATTTAATTAAAATGGTACCATTTCTTACAAGTCTAAAAAAATATATGAAAAGTGAAATTTTAAATGAAACAAAATGTTATAAATAATACCACCAAACAGAAGGCCCTGGTGTAGCTTCGTTTCAAAATCAGGTATTACTGCAAGGACCCCTCTGCAACACGCTGCCTCCACTCTCTAATTCGTCTCCACTGTCTACGTGGTCCAAAAAATCGACGCCTCAGATTTCTTCACTTATTGACCTCTCTCTTCTTAAAATATCATACATATGTGGCCGTTACATAGGAAAGATGATATACCAATAATTATATCACACCAAAAAAATTGCCTCATATGAGGGATACTGGCAACCCTAAGATATAAAAAAAATACACCTTACAAACTGAATTTAAAATATGAATTCGCAAGACTTACCCCAAGTGACCTGTGGAGGCTCAGTTTCGATAATAAGCCTAAGCTTAGGGTGTGAATAAGAAATTACGGCTTGACAAAATTTAATAACTAGGCTACTGCCCCAAGTCTAAGCCAACCTGCTCCTTCAATGGATCACGCCTGAAAGGGGTGCTAAGATGGCTTGGCTTCCTAACGCGGTCTTGCGAATTTAAAAAAAAACTGAACGATCCGACACGCAGGTCTTAATTACAAACCCAAGTCACGGACTTGCGCACTTGGCAAAATCGAAAGATAAGAAGAAGAAGAGGAATTGAAATTTCTACAACATAACCTTAAAATAGAGAGTGTGCTACTAGGTGTTTCTGAAGGGATAAATAATACAAATGCATAAAACACAGGCTGTTAAACCAGCCAGGAAGAGAAGACGTCGTGTGTTTACTATAGTTCGGTGTTAACTCAAAATAAGGTGTCAAGTGCTTTTCAACCTGAACAAGTTATAATTGCAGTGTTAATTATCTGAAACGGTGCCGCATTATTTTCATTATTATTTATTTAGATATTTAACTGCATGTGGAGCATGTTTTTGCAGGAAAGAAAGAATAAAAAAATATATATATTTGTCTAATAAATTCCTTTTCAGGAGATTTTTCACGGCAACCAGTAATACATTTATCCACATACTGGGTGGCCTAACTTACTATGCACTAATTTACTTTTAAATTTCTTACAAATCAAAAATGTAGCATATGCAATGCTACGCTGTTTGGGGAAGTTGTTAATACACCACATTGCGTTAACACTTTTAATTTTGTTGCAGATTACCTATAATTCAGCAATTCATTTGTTTGTATCATATAACTCATGAAAAAATGAATTAATGTTTGTGCGTTTTCTATGCGATATTAGATTCTCTGTAGGTGGTTATAGGAAGCATTTTGCTTGAAAGTTGTCTCACCATCTTGGAATTGCTGTTGTATTTTTTAAACACATTTTTCAATTATTTTTGTCTTATCGGCTTATCGGAGTCCAGCATCAGATTCTACCATTCAACCAGGATATCTACAGTCAGACGTATCTTTGTGCTTTCTATACCAAAAAAGATATTTGAATTCTGTAAAAGATATTCATTAGAATATGTAAATGACTTATTTCTGAGTAAAAACGGCCTTTCTCCTCATTGAGATATGGAGTTGAGATGGAAAGAAATTAATCGACCCAAAAACCTTCAAAATAGGTGCATATACGAAAGGGTCCTCAATTCTAAAAATTTCTTTTCGAGAAAACAATGTTTTTCGAGATATTTCAATTTCAGTATAATTTTTCTTAATAAAAAATATTGCCGTACCTTTTTTAAATCAATTTTTAGATAGGTCCTTCAAGATATTTTTCAAACTAAAACTGCTACTAGCATTTTTCTCTCTTGTTTATGCAAGAGGCCCCTACTCATGTTTTCCTGTAATCACCATCGTTGTTCTTTTCATGTACTAAAGTAGCAATATTTATTTTTTTATGTATATCGGAAACTATTTTTGCTTTCTCTGTATATTAGCTGTAGCAATGTTTTTTTTGTTACCGATGGGTCTCTGGCTGTTTGAAGGATTTGTGTCAAAAAATGACCTCTAGAGAACTCCTATAGAAATCGGATTTCGGCGGAAGAGGCTGAAACTATGTTAATTTGCAGGTTCAAGTTATTAAAAGTTCTCACTGCACCTGGTCGATCCTATGAGTGGTTTTTACTCTAGACGTGCTGCTAAGTCTTGAAAATATTGTTCCAACTACGTGGTAGTAATAACGTGTAACTGAATTGAATTGAACACAATGGGTATACTTAACATACTTGTCATATCTGCTTATGGTATAGTCGTGCAAAGCAAAAGCATTGTAAACTAACTCAAGGTCCGCTAACAGAATTTTTGACAGCTAACATCATTCATGAACCACCAATAGTTAGAGAGAAGAGTCAACCTTTCTGTTAAGATACTTTTGGATAGATTGTAAAACATTTTTTCTCTTCTCTTTATGTAAATGAAATAAATCTAGCGATGGGATCTCCGTGTAAATTGTTTCTTTTTTTAAAACTTTTTTACTTACATTTTTTGCCGTGGCATTCATGTTCGCCTGCTTAACCATGTCGTTGTTGGCAGAGAGTGAAAACAGCACACAAATAGTTAGCACGTGGTGTGTAATTCTTACCGCATTATTTTTAAAATATATTCATATATTCAACATCTCTAACTGCAGCCCAGACGCTCCTTCAATATCTGAATACCATCCAGAAAAGGTAGGCGAATATTCAATAACTGAAATGACTTTCATTTTCATATTCATTTTTTTATATATTTTTACGCATTCGCAAAGGACCAGTTTGCCATTATCTTACAGTGTAGAATTATCATCCTTCAGCTTTTCTACATTAAATATATTCACCAAAAATTTAGAGACTTTGTATGCAGAAATTAAGAGCAGAAATTTTTAACAGTCCACAAATTCGAACAGTATAAAAATTTTACAACACATACGATTAAAACTGAAGCTGTCATAAAAAACTTTTTGTGCAGTTATAAAGCAGAATGATATCAGGGATTAGTCAGCAACATGTCCAATAATTTTGAAAAGTTGAAAGCCAACATGAATATTAGAGTACATTTTCTTCACAGCCATTTGCGTAAATTTCCATTCAGTGTAAGAGTTTATAATAAAGCACAAGATAAGTGATTTCATCAGCTTATCAAGTCAATGGAAGAGATGTACCAAGGAAGATGAGACCGCGAAAGTTAATGCCTAAAATAAATGTACAAAAGAAACTCATTCAAAAAAACGGTTTTAATAAATTTCACTTACACGTAATTAATCAGGTAAATTTTAAATATAAACTTAATGTAGACAAAAATAAATTAACATGTTTACTTTTCTAATATTTCTTTCCTTAACGTGCATGAACATTTAAGGCTTTGGTAATTAAGTACATCTGGAAAGTTAGAGCCAATGGAGCAAAACTGGTGGTATATTTAGCATCAGGAGCACACGATTACTCTATCTAAAATCTAGGCGATTTCCACAAAGGACCCAGCTCCTCAAGCCCTCCTAAAATTCATATCATGCATGCCACAAAGGGTGCACTGGACAAGGTTGCACGTGCCAGAAAGCAAAAATATGCAAATTTTTTTAAGTACCATATCTCAAAAATTGTTAGACATATGGAGCTGTGGGTGGGCTTAAATTATCACAAATTTAATATACTTTAAAAATGATACTAGCTAATGTCAAAAAACGCATAGTTTGTGAGTTAAAATGCAAAAACTGAAAAAAGTCCGAAAATTTTTCAGTTTTTCAAGTATAGCTAACACAACTTTTTTTCTTGCAAAACGTAGTTTCACACGTCTCTAACAGGCCCAAATAACATATCATATGACGGGCCTAGATTGTTCAATGACACTAAATGATATAAGTAGACTACAACATATTCTATCAGTGCAGTTGGGCTACTGCTCATGCAACAAGACGGGGTTGCATCCAGAGCGGGGTTTAACACCGCAACTCGCAGCCACGTGCTCCCTACGGATGCAGCTGCTTGCCGACTTCTTTTTTCTACTATTCAACCGTCAAAAGCTCACCAAACTTGCTCTTTCCTCTATAGACTCCATGCCACTTGGAGAAGATGTCCGTTCGTCTTCTCCCCTAAAGGGTCTTTTATACTTATTAAGCACGTGCGCCCAAATTACCGCAACCTATCTTCAATATCGAGGTTAAAAACTGCATTAAGACGCAATAAGATGGGGTAGATAAAAGAGATTTGTTTTTATGTCAACTGTATATGGGCGGATATTTATTGTTTCCGAGATTTCACGTATCTAATTTAGTAAATCTCTTCACAGCGTTATCGAAGAGGGTAATAGCATTAAGAGATTACCTATTTGAAAGTTGGTACTGGGGATTAGCTCTCTTAAAAATTAGAAATTCAACAATTTACTACATTATGTGAAAAAATGAATTTTCCGAAGATATTTCTTATATTTAAGATAGAAAATTGTTCTTCACAGAACTTTTTAATTAAAGGAAAACAGTACTTTTTCGTAAAACGAAATATTTTATAATATTTGCTAGGAAACAATATTTTTAAATTAAATTTACCAACGCAATACACAAATAAATAAACATGCATGATAATGATGAGCAAAAATTTAGTCACAGTGGCTACTTTGGCAGTTAAGTCTATTGACAAACTATTTTTAATATATAAAGCGATAATAAAAAATCCCGGAAACATCCCTTTTGGGGCAAAAAACACCCCTTTCGTTACTCATTAGTCTTTTTCTATATTTCTGTAAATATAGAAGAAGACTACATATTTTCAGTGTACAAATAATCATAAACTATAAATAAAAAAGTATTATTTTTGTAATATGAAAATTATTTTTGTATATTGAAAAATAAAATAAACAAGCTTCCATTATAATTCTGAATAAAAAATCGGCAGCTACTGAAAGCGACTGGAACCTCCCCACTCGGTGGATCTTTGAAGCCGAAAAGAGCATTAAATTGTGAGACAAAACGGCACTAAACGTAATCCGATCTCATCCAAAACCTTTTCAGATCTTCTGGGGCACTAAAAAAACCCTCAACTTAATGAATTTACAATCATCTATGCCAGTTATTACCTACATTATCGCTCGTTGAATAATATACTATTAGGATATTAACAACTTTAACATCACTCGAACGACTAAGAAAGTCTAGTTATCCTAAATACTACAGATTTGTAAAGCAACAATTTGAAAATTGGTAAAGTGATAATCTATAATAAATTCACCAACGAAGGTACAGAAAGCATATGATATTGTTATATCTACCTTTAAAGTTTGTGACAATCTACTAAAAGTTACAAATATGCCGAAATTTTATTAACATGACATGACACCGACGTTATCGGATGACAAACGATGACAATGACAATCGTCAAAATTTGCTCATTGCAATCCGATCGCTCGCGGCTGTCTTTGTTAAATGAAACATTAGCATTTCAGTAATTTTACTAGTATCATGCGAAATGCGATCTATGCCATATTTGCTTTGTTTTTAATTTTTTTCACGGAAACCAAATCGAAAGGGTGGAAATGTGATATATCGTTGAGATCAGAATTTTAACTGGCTCCATTGCAAATTGAAAGTAATTATAAAATAAACGACTTGTTGCGTAAAAATGGCACTAAACGTAATCTGATCTCAACCAAAACCTTTTCAGATCTTCTGGGGCACTAAAGAAACGCACACACAAAGTATCATTCAAATCCGTTCAGTAGTTTCCGCGCTATCGTGCTAACACACATACACACACACAGGCATTTTTCAAAAATCACTTTTTTGGGTTCCTAGGACCTCAAAATGTAAAGATTTGATGTTATCTCAATTTTCGTCTTTGAACCAATTTTAGTAACCTCTCACAATTTTATTGTGGAGAGGTTAACATAGTTACCAAAAAATCGTATTCAATTTATTTAATTTATATGCATATTTATCCATATATTATTTATTTTAGAGGACAATGTTTTAAAAAAGTAAGTTCACAGAGAGGTTAAAATAGTTACCAAAAAATCGTATTCAATTTATCGTATTTATATTATTTATTTTAGAGGACAATGTTTTAAAAAAGTAAGTTTTGTGCAGACGTTTTTGTTCTTTAATATGTGTCGTTTTGACTCTTCCTTGAGTGAAAATTTGATATAAAAGTTCACAATTTATACCGTCTCCTCTAAAATCATAATATAATACTATACATAACGTTCTAAAATTATTTTTCCAATTTATTCTTGTTCAAGGGTAGTTTACACCCCTATTCAAGGTTGGAATGGATTTTTTCATTGTAAATATACAAAGTTGGAAAACAAAATCATAATTGTTCTGCACTCATTTTGTGTATTATCTGTGTGAATTTAAAAATATATGTACTCGCCTTTTCATTGTATATTTTTGTTGCTTGATATTGGTATTGTTTTCTTCAACTCGATCTGAAGTTTTTTACTCGTACTCACACTGTCATTCAATACGCTGATTTTCAGATCAACTAAATGCTATGAAAGATATTATCCGTCTCGAGGGACCAATGTTAAGTAAAAATTAATGCTCAAAGTATATTTTAATTAGATGTAGAGACTCAGAGAGCAAATTTCATAAAACTAATTAAAATGCAACTAATTGTCAAAGCCAAATAAAAATATATAATTGTTTGAAGGTAACAGTGAAGTAAACCTAATACATTTTGTCTTGACGAGAAGGAGACACCCTCATGGGCTCCCAACCGCAACCTAAGTTGGGAAGTGAATAAAATCTCTCATCATAGTACTCGTTTGTATAATACTCTGAGGGCACTGCAGCGTCTTGGACATATTGTGCTCTCCCTGCCTTGATCTACTCTGCCTATTTTAGTAACCCTGTGTCACTAATAAGCTGATACAGGTCTGAGAATGGGCGAATTTTAATGGTTTTCGGGTCTGTTTGTATTTGTATATAATTTGATTCGCCGTCTCTGGTTTCTTGCCGCATAATCTGCAGTCAAAGTCGTCACTGAATTTTCTGATTATATGCAAGTGTCTCTTAATAGGAAAATTTTCAATCAAAAGACCTGTTATAATTCGTAACTGCAACCTGTACTTTGAGAGAAGTTCTACGGTTTGTTTTGAGCATTGTCCTTTAATGACTGTTTTTCTATGCAGGTTTCCTGGAGTGTTCCTCCTGTAATAATTGTGTTTATTTTTGACCGAGTCGTTCGTAATGTCGAGCACGGGTTCTGGACCATAGAATGGCTAGCAAGTTCATCAGCTTTGTCATTTCCATCTATTCTGGCGTGTGCCGGTACCCAAAGTAAGTTAACTATGTTCCACTCACCACACTTTGTTAGTTGCTAGTGCCTTTAATGCCGTCTAACTGTCCGATGCAATGGAGATTTGCTGGTTCACATATTGTCGTTTGACATTCATGCGTACACACTCAAGTATCGTCAGAATCTATGTCTGAAATGCAGTGGAGTGAATTCCAAGAGAAAGGTTCATATTCGCCCTCAGTCTCCCTCCATGTATTTCTGCTCCAGCTTCTGATTCTATTCTAGAACCGTGTGTATACCAGACCTGGCCTTTGCGTAATGTCTCTGAAGCTCCTGTTAACCAATCCTTTCTATCTCTGGTGGTGGCACTTGGCACTTAGAGCTTATTAAATGTAATTTTTGGAACCATGTAGTCTGACCTCAAAGTAGAGGATCTACTACAATAGTTATAATTGTAATAGATCCTCATTTGTCCCGACTCTCGAGTCGAGAGTCGAATCATGAGTTTTGTATCCTTTATGCCCCCCCCATTCTTGCCTTCCCCTGAATCGCCACGTTGAGCGGGGGAATTCCAATAGGGTCTTCATGGTTGCTGTGGGGGTACTTTCCATAACACCCGTGATTCCCAAGCAAGCCAGTCTCTGCACCCGGCTGAGGCTGTTGGCTACGTTGTTTGAGTGGCCATAGACCAGCGTATGTAATAGAGAGTCTTATTACACTTGAATAGAGTCACTGCACCATACCTGTCATGAGCCCATATCCCATATCTTACCATATAATCAACTGCATGTTGTCAGTATGGTTATCGATTTATTTATTACCCTGTCTAGACGTTGCTTCCAGGTAAGTTTAGAGGAGTCTATGATGACTCTAAGATACTTCACCTCCCCGACATCTTCAGTTCTGTATTTTAAAGAACAAGAGAATCCAGTTCCTCCAAGTTTCTCCTTCTAGTAAATGGGACGATGAAAGGATTTACTCTCAGCTCCTCCTCATCGGTCTATTTTTTATCGATATTTAGGGCCCATTGTAGACGATCTCTGGCTATGCTACTAAAGTTGCCCCTAGATATGATGACTATGTTGTCAGCATACTCGTAAGTTTCACTATTATGTCATCAACTACAAGGTTTCATAACAAGGGGAGCAGAACATCCTCCTACGGATAACCCCTTGGAACTAACGCACCTAAAGTTTCACCTATGGTAGTAGTAAATACTACCCTGCCCTTGAGCATGCAGCCAACCCACTTCAACAGGTGTCCTCAACGCCAAGCTGTCTTGCAGTTATCATGATAGACTTGAAAGAGGAAGGAGGTGCTGTCTAATGCCCCCTCTATATCAAGAAAGACACTCTTTATGTTCCAACGTCTTTTCCACCTTCCCGATTAGGTATTATGTATTCTAAAAAATTAGATTATTGGTTTGAAATTTGACAGAAAAACATTGAAAATTGAATTGTTACCAACAATTTTAACTAAACCATCGTGAATGTTGGAAAAACGATCTGATTTAAAAACGTCAAGATTGGCCAAAAGATAACGGAGACTGTTATCTAAACGTTCATTTTCCCCCACCGACAACTAAAGCCAAACATGCACAAAATTACACAAATTTAGAAGACTCTGAACCCAATTCAATAAAATTTTATTCTAGAATTAATAACCTTTTGATTTGCAGCAACTAAAATAAAATGTTTATATATCCGGTTCCAATTTAAATAATTATTTTTTTCTTCAATTTGCGACCTATAAGTGTTATTTAGTGGTCTTCGTGGCAATTACATTTGATAAACATTTACTGGGATTATTTAATTGGTTTATAACAACAAAGATGCAAAATAAATGATAATGTTATCACTGTTTATGGGTCTCTCAACAAGATAAAAAAATATGTCCAAATCAGTTAAGGAGTGATTCCTTTTGGAGCCTCCAATGTTTGATCTATTACCTACAGGGCAATAAAATTAAGTGAACAAATATATTTGGAACAGGTTAGCGGGATTATTCCTAAATAGATCCTTTTTAACCGACTAAACAAAATTTTTCAGTATTTTGGAATTTTGGAAGAAACTTTTTTTAGAGCAGTCTACTGATATCCATATACATCGTAATCAAACAAGAGGTAGAGCTAATATGGTCAACCTATTTAAATCCATCCCAAAGGTACAAGTTTACAGTTTTTTGGGTGTTCGATTTCCTGACAAATACACCAGAGATATTATTATATAACATATTGTATCTAACGGGGATATATGTCTCTGATTTTAGGTCAAAACATCATATTTCTAGGCTTGCATTAGTTCTAACTCTTATTTGAATGCAAACTATACGAGTATCAATGAATTGGAAATTTTATCTCTATAAATAATATCTCCATTCCTATTCCTGTACCATACACCGCATGTGGTTCTCACTGCTGCCAACAAGTATAATCTCAGTCTAACCCGGCCCGATGGTGTATTTTAAGAGTGTAGCAGCAATGTCCATTGTACGCTGGTCAGTCAATGAAATGAGTCTTTCATGACTCATTTTTTTAAGAAGGAAACAAACGTTCTATGTAAATTGTTACAAAGGTTTAACCGCTGGGTTGTTGTAATATATTTTGGTTTTCTACGGCTTCTTAAGTCCTAGGTACTGAAACTTTTTATAAGCCTATACTTATAGGGATACTCTAAAAAACTTATCAAAACTCTATTCGGTTGTACTCTTAAAAACCTTCCAAATATAAAGTTTTAGAGATGCACAGAAATCAATATTGATACTGAAAATAATTTATTTTCTCCGAACTTGATGTGAACTAGAGTCAGAAATGTTGAAACTGACTGTCACGCTCTCTACTTGATACGTTGCAAAGAAATGGTGAAAACCGTCCACGGATGCGCGTAAACCTTCAAGAGGAAATTTGTTTAATTTTATTGTTGTGCGATCTTTTAGATGTTAGGCCTTCTACTACCAAAGGAAGTACTCCAAAAGCGTTAAATCTGGAGATGCCGGGGTCTAGCAGTTTCGTTTCTTTTGAATAATTTAGTCATTTGAGAAAATTTAATTAATGTGAAAATGTTAAATGTTAAAAAACTGCAAAAAAATCCTTTTCCTATATTATTCTGTACATCGGAAAGTAAAAACCCATTTTTGTCTCCCGATATAAAATTTTTTTGAACTATATGAAAGTTATAAACTTTGATTTTGGCTTTCTAATTTGGTTTCAAAATTTAAGTAAAATAAAGTTAGTTACAAAATTATTTCATTTTATATCGATTAGTTATTCATTTTGCTAAATTACAAAATCTAATTGTTAGTTATTCAGAAGTTCAAAATGAAAAGATATCAAAAATTAAAAATTTTTTGGGATACAACTTGTCGGATAATGACGTGTATTGAAATTTGTCCACGACTGTTGTGAGTATAAGCTAAAAATTTATTTGTGAATTCAAATTGTTAACTATATAAGTTCACGCTAGGTACTTAATACGTTAAATTTGTTTGATTGACATTTTCGTTCTTATTTGTCTTCAATTGTAATCATTCATTTGTAAATTAACAATAATAGATTTAGAGCCTGTAAACTATGTGAAATTTTAAATTGAATTATGAAAATGTGTTTTTAATATTTATGTATTATAACTTCCTTCTTAGTTTTGTTCCTTTATGCAAGTCTACGACAAAGTTTGATTTTATAGGACAAACTTCCTAATAAGCTTCCGTCTCGTTATGTAGAAAGAACAAAAAGCAAAAGTCCCAAGCATATAAGAAAGCTAAGATTTACATAAACTTTAATTAAATTAGAAATTATGTCAAGCTGTAGTTACAACATAAATTTAATTTAAAAAACAAAGCAGCTGAAAACTATTATTTAAAACGGAAACTTTAATAATTATAAGTTACTACTGGAGAAGTAAATAAGGACATTTGGAAATTAATAGCGGAAATCGCATTATCTTACGCAATAATAATCGCAATGTTTGTCTCATTCTTTATTATACTTTATAACAGCTAACATAGACATTTGCATATGGCATGGGGTCTTAGTGATTATTTGAAAATAATTTTGAACAAGTGCACTCAGCGATACCCCCTCCGGGTTCTGAAGTGCGAAATGTCATTATTTCTATTCTACGGTGCTATTTCCTTTAACTAGTTTAGCTTTCGATTTGTTGTTTTTCATTTACCATCCATGACACAATTTTAAGAAAATTCACATTACAAATGTCTGTGAATTCGTCTGTTTTCAAACCAATTAACTTTGTTCTTTATAATATTATCTTAGCCATATCATATTCCATGTTAACTCAATCGCTAGATATATTTGAAACTTCAAAAATTCGATACCACTTTCTCTTAATAATCGTTAGGGTTCAAATCCAGATTTTCGAGCAGATCCTGCAGTTGCTTCAGCCGCTATCCTGAAAACGCATTTTATTGTATACTGAACACGGCATAACCTCTGACGTTAATATTTTTGGCTCTAGATTGGAAGCTATGAACACGCACACGAATAAGAGCTATGAGCATAGTAGAGACCCTTGAGGTTTTTTTAAGCGTTTGATGCTTTGAATGCACTTTGTTGAATTCAGAAGCTTACGTTTTACTTTAAACTGAATTTGATTCCTTTGTCAGGTGATTTATCAGCACCCTCTATATACTTCTTAAGCTATAACACTTCTGTATGCAAGAATAATGTTGAAGCACTTTTGGTTAATTTAGAAATTTTTATTAAGATGCCCGCCCAGATATTTTGGAGCACCCTGTATACAGTTATTGTAGATTAAAACACATTGTTTTAAAACGAATTATAATATTCATTATTAGAATGAACACAAGTTTAAATAAAATTAAAGCATTATTCTGGCTAGATGCAGAATTACTAACTTTGGATACCGACACTGACTTGCCTAAATCATGTTGAGCTCGGCCTTTTATACGTTTTACTATGGTCTGGTTTGTCGTGTCCCGTGAGTCATGCAGGATCGTTTTTACACCAATTTTATTCTAGAAATTCGGATGCCGTCATTCAGTGCAGGCGAGGGTTGCGTAATATTGTAACATATTGCATCATCTTTGCAAAAGGTTAAAATTTGAATATGAAAATTACATGCTTGTTTGGGCAATAGAAAGAGAAATTGTTTGGTAATTGAATGAATCTCGAATCGGTTTTAGTTTAGAAGATATTGAATGAAAAAGAAATTGAATATATTGATTCGTCCTCGTATAATCATACTTTACGCACGCACGTAATATGGATTTTGTGTTATCTCGTATGTCGATGTTTGAAGGGGATAAATACGGAGTTGAAATGAAATGAAAGTGTGTTAACGCGTTGGAATGAGAAGAAGTTGTGACATTAATTCGGAAATGTGGACTGATATGAAATAGATAAATTAGTTCGGGCGCAATTCGAGTGAAGGTTAAAATTGAATGAAAAATAATTCATAGAAAGTTTGTGAATGTGAATTTGAACTTTATACCGGAGGTACCAAAAGTTAGTTGGGTGTCTAATATTATTATACGGGGGCTGTATTTTTTAGGTCAGTAATTTGGAAAGTTTATTTCGTTAAATTGACGAATGAAATAGTTTAACGGGTTTAATTTCATATCATCTCGTGATTTTAACTCATATTGCACATGTACATAAATTAAACATAATATTTTTAGTCGCAAACTCCTCTATAAATCCTTATTTTACTATAAGGAAAGTAACCAGACTGCAACCAAAGTTAGACATCTGGCGCGTTAAGTGTAATAATTGCATATTACCATCAAAACGCTAATGCTTCGATTGCAACAAACACCAGCCGAAAGACTGATCCTACTTAAAGGAGCTCCCTTGCCAGTCGTCACACACCACTTGCAGACTGCAGTTTCGAGCTGTTGGCTCTCGTCAGTGCAAGGTAGGTATGCGACGACCGACATGAGATTCCTTTGACTATAGTAAATCGCGGTATTTTTACAATAGCGACATGTAAAACAGCCAGCAGGCGCCATCTAGCGGTCCAGTGTTGCAATCTAAGCATTAGCGTTTTGATGGTAATATGCAATTATTACACTTAACGCGCCAGATTTGTAACTTTGGTTGCAGTCTGGTTACTTTCCTTATAGTAAAATAAGGATTTATAGAGGAGTTTGCCACTAAAAATATTATGTTTAATATTCCGCCCTCTAAAAGCACATTTGATCTATGCTAAGCCAAGTCAGGCTATTTATTTTTCGATTGCAACAGACACTGGACCTCTAGATGGCGCCTGCTGGCTGTTTTACATGTCGCTATTGTAAAAATACCGGGATGTACTATAGTCAAAGGAATCTCATGTCGGTCGTCGCATACCTACCTTGCACTGACGAGAGCCAACAGCGGTGTGTGACGACTGGCAAGGGAGCTCCTTTAAGTAGGATCAGTCTTTCGGCTGGTGTTTGTTGCAATCGAAGCATTAGCGTTTTGATGGTAATATGCAATTATTACACTTAACGCGCCAGATTTCTAACTTTGGTTGCAGTCTGGTTACTTTCCTTATAGTAAAATAAGGATTTATAGAGGAGTTTGCGACTAAAAATATTATGTTTAATATTCCGCCCGCTAAAAGCACATTTGAACTATGTACATAAATGTATAGGATTCTTATATACTACTAGTAGCCTTCCCCATACGGTATAACATAATAGAGGATTAAATTCCCTGTAGGTTTTGTATAGTATATAATATTTTTCGAATTATAGGGCAACAAATATCGCCATTGATGCGAAAACTTTCACTTCTGAATAACGCTACTAACGATATATTATATTAATGATAGAAATGACGGGTTGAACAAATCCAAATAAGATTGCATGGATATTTGGATGCAGGTTTGTTTAGTGATAAATAATTTCGCAATTTCAACACTCAAGCGCTTCCGGTTGAGCGTGAATAAATATTTAAAAATGACGTTAAAAAAGCCATTAAAAGCAAATAAGTGAAATACGGAAAGTAAAGACCACTTTGATAGCCGTAAATTTGATTTCTACAAGGAAGATCTCTTGTCATTTTGTTGTATCTTATAGAGTGTTATGTGCTGCCCTCTTTCGGAGAGAGGTTTAATCCCTAGTAGCAGGGTGAAAGGGAGTAGAACTAGCTATCAATCATTCCGAATGGCAGCCTGGCATAGCTCAGAGAGAAATGGACAAATCGAGAATAAGCTCCATGGATATAAGTAGCAGAGCCAATGCGTGAGTCAGTTCAGTACAGTTCTGAGACAAGCCAAGTGATCGGAACAGTGCCAAGTTGTGAATTATAGTATTATTACTGTAATTCAGTAATTAATAAATCAGTGGTTAGTGAAAATTCCTGTTGCAAATATTGAACCCATGTTTTTACTGGAGGTTGTAAAAATGTAACAACAGTTTATATGCTAAAATCGATTATGTTTTGAAATATGCAGGATACGAGATCACAACTTGAAGTTTTGAAATACAGAATCTTAAATTAAGCATAATAGTTATTTGTGTATTAAGGCCGTAAAATTGATATTTCTCGACTGAATCCAAAGTTTGCGGCCGAGGTATACACATTTTTTAGGCAACTGGCTCAAAAAGTAAAATAAAATATTTTTGAAATTGTTTCATGCAGACTACAGGAGGCATGGACAAAATTTTGCAAGAAGCCTACTAGGTTGGCAATTTTAATTTGTTTTCAAGTTAACAACGAAAACAATTGAAAACGTCACTAGATAGTTTACTGACAAGCCGTGACATATTTCAAATATTGATAATGATATATATTAATGACGATAAACGTCGTTTTTGTGACAGTTGCGTAAATAATTATTTTTACTGACATAAAAATGACGTTTATCGGATCTGACAGTATTCATAAAGTGTCATCTCTTTGTATTCTTATTTTACTTCACGGCCGCATTTACTTGACAGTCTTATGTATTAAATGATCATAATTAATATTTGAAATGGATTAAGGCTTAAAGAAAAACTAAAAGTAAGTAGTACTTTCAAAGCTTTATTATGTATATTAAAATTAGTAAACTGAGATACAAGAAAATAACATATAACAAACTTTATAACTGTGTTATTTACTGATACACAAAAATGGCATGGCTTGTCAATAAACTATCTGGTGATTCGTTTATTTTCGTTATTAACTTGAAAACGAATTAAAACTGTCAGCTTAGTAGGCTTCTTGCAAAATGTTGTCCATGTTTCCAGTAATTTGTACGAAATAATTTTAAAAATATTTTATTTTACTTTTTGAGACAGTTGCCTAAAAAATGTTGTGTGCGCCTCGGCCACATGATATTTCTCGAAATTATCCAAAGTTTGCTTGGCTTCGGCTGTGCCTCGGTTCGCAACTTCGAATACGGCCGAGAAAGATCAACTTTAAGGCCTTGGTATACAAATAACTATTATGTATCAAGGTAATACATGCGGCCGTGAAGTAAAAGCGGCCAAAAAATTTACAAATTAGTACAAAGAGATGATACTTTAGAGGTGCTGTCACATCCGATAAACGTAATTTTTTGTGACAGTTGCCTAAAAAATATATTATGGCATTTTTCTCTAATAAGCGTACTTTCAAAGTTATAGCTTCGGCCGCCATCTTGAATTTAAAGAGGAATTTGTTTTTGTCGAATAACTACTACAATAGAATTATAACGAAAATCCTACCACTAAAAATTAAAGTAAATAATGTATTTAATTTGTAGAATGAATAGTCTGGTCGATAGCCGAGTGGGTTAAGGCGCGAGGTGGCAATCGCGATTAATCACACGGACATGGCATCACCGAGTTCGAATCCTGACTCTGGCACTGTCGGAGGGAATGGTTGTATGTCCGCGTTTTTTCAATGTGTAACCCCCTTTCGCACAAGCCCTGGCTTCTAGAATTGGGGGTTGTCTAATTTCTGTGGTGTTTATTTATTTATTTATTTAGTATCATACTTTTAGATGCCCAAACATAGATGTCCAGGCAAAGAAAATTCAAGTTTCACATTATGGAAAGACATGCAGTTGTCAAATGGTTCGTGACAGAATTTTTTACAACCCTCGTTACCACTGGCGTAAGTACGAAAATATTGATCCTAGGAGAAAAAAGGTATAGAAGTCGAAGTTGTACAGAATTAAATTTCCTGCAAGTTTAAATAATTGTCATTAATGACCACTTTTAGTTAATGTAGCGACTGAAGCAACTGCAGGATCTGGTCGTAAATCTGGATTTAAACTTCCAATTACTTCCCCTAACGAATAAAAGAAAATAGTGATATCGAATTTTTGAAATTTAATGCCATTTTTTCTGTACCTAGCGACTAGACTATGTCTACCATTCACAAAACTGTTTAATTCTACTCTTCATTTTGAACAAATTACAAGATCTGTCAGAAATGAAAGCAGGTAATTAAGTGTTTTAGTTCAGTTGCGTCCAAATGTAATACATACGAAGACACAAAAATTGTAAAAATCAATTAAATTAAAAATTTTAAGTACGTAAACGTATTGTTACATAAATATTTATGTAGTTTCCTTTTCGTTTCTAAAACCAGACCGTAAGAAACTATAATAACTCTTTAATTAATGGTTGAAGTCTCAGTAATTTACACATCAATTAACACGAATATTTAAAATTTATTTAATTCTACATCTATCCATATTATTGTGCCTAACAGAAAGTCTTAAACAATCTGCTTGGCACTGCTATCAAATATAATTCGTTGAAACGATTTGTTAAACTAAACGGTATCATCGACTAAAATATTCTACATGTGCCTTAGCCAAAGACGGAACTAAATTTTATCAAATAAATTATTCATAAACCGCCATATTATTTTTGCACATCTAGGATTTATGTATTCGTCTTCTAGAAGAGATCCCCGTAACAATTTAACTTTTAAAGGTACATCAAATGTCCTATTCCACAGAATATTTATGTTTGAAAAGCGTAAAACGAGATTGTGGTAGAAGAGGTTATTTTTTGTTTCTGAAAATATTAAAAAATAATAATGACTTTATTAAGGCGGGGCTCAGCCATTGGCTGCTTTAGCCCAACCTGAAAAATAGTTACAAGAGCAAAATTACATATATATGCTTTTTTTTTAAAAAAAAAATAAGAAAATATTGTACAAAAATAGAAAAGTGAATAATGAATAGAAGATGTGAAGGATTCAACAACATAGAATATTGACCTTTTTATGACAGCGGTGACGTAACATTTAGTGATCATGCTATAGAATGTTAGAAAAAATGCCGTTTTATTTTATTTTTAAAAGAAAATGGATTTCTAATTGACTTGATGTGATCAGGTAGGGCATTGTAAATCGACACAGAATAATAAGAAAAAGATCCTCTGAAAGCAGTGGTACGATGTAGAGGCACACACAACAAGTGCTCATTTCTTCTATTACGTTCTTGAATATCTTGTGCAAAAATAATTTTTTCTCTTAAATATAACGGTTTGTTCATAGTTATAATTTTTTGAGTTAAACAAGAGAAGTGTATGTCCCGCCTGACTTTCATTTTATTCCATCCGTGTATCGCATAGTACGGAGTAATGTGTTCTCTTCGTCTTACATTTGCAGAAAATCGCATACATGTATTTTGGACTACTTGTATGCGATGCATATCATGTGCTGATAAACATGGTCCATAAACAACATCACAATAGTCAAACAAAGATAATATCAGCGATTCGGTTAACTTTAACTTTACTGATGTACTGATGACGTATTTAAATTTATATAAAGTTCTCAGTCTTGCATAAGCAACTTTGACTATGTTATCGACGTGATATGAAAAGCATAAGTTTTGATCAAGTGTCACACCGAGATTTTTACAATTTTCCTTGATTTGTACAGTTATGTTATTTAGAATGATTTTATCATTTATGTCTACTTGCGAACGTTTCCTTTCAGTACCAACTAGAAGAGCAGTAGTCTTTATCGGATTTAACATGAGAGCATTTTTATTCGACCAAGTGTGTATTTCTTGCAGATCATTATTCAGCTGTTCAATTGCAACCTCTTGCTCTTCAGGCAAAAATGACAAATATAGTTGAAAGTCATCAGCATAAAGGTGAGTTTTTGACTTTACAGTTAAGGATACATCGGCAGTATAAATTACAAAAAGCAGTGGACCCAAAATCGATCCTTGGGGTACCCCATTACGAAGTTCTAAACAGTTTGATAATATACAATCACCCTTCACTGAAACTTGGACTTGTTGCTGCCGGCACACAAGGTATTGTCTGAACCACTTCAGTGTTATATCCGATACCCCATAATATGTTAGCTTAGCTAATAAAAGCTTATGATCTAGGCAATCAAAAGCCTTGGAGTAATCCAACATTACAAGAGTTGTAACTTTAGATTCATCAATACCTCTTAACATATCGTCAGTAACATCTAATAATGATGTAGCTGTACTGTAACCAGAACGGAAACCAGATTGCTTAGCAGGTAAAATATTAAATTTATCTGTATGACTTTTAAGTTGTTCATACACAATCCTTTCTAATATTTTTGATAAAATGGAGAGTATACTTATGGGTCGAAGTTCATTAAGTTCTGAGATCTTTTCTTTTTTTGGAACAGGTATGATTAAAGCATGTTTCCAACGTTCCGGTACAGTGCCGCTACTTAAAGAATAATTAATAATGTGTGTCAAAGCATCACAACAAAAAGGTAGACACATTCTTAACATTTCACAGGTAATCCCGTCAACCCCCCTGGCATTACTCTTTATACCTCTAACAATATCTATAATTTTCTCTCTTGGTACTAATTTAAAATCAAGACTAGAAGTAATATGCTCATATTTATTTGTCTCAAAAAACGAGACAGTGTCTAAATCTGCATCTTTTTTTATTATCGAGTTTACAAAAAAATCATTTATTATATCAGGATCTAATAAGTCCACTGGAATATTTGATTTATTATTTTTTTTATATATACCTAGCTTATCTAAGTTTTTCCAGAGTACTTTAGAGTTTTTGTAGTTGTTATTTAGTTCATTTTCAATAAACGCTTTTTTTTCTCGGCGAATAGATGCAGTAACGAAGTTACGCATTTCTTTGTAATAAACCCATTTTGCCTCACTGTCTGCCCTAGTCATATTTAAGCTTTTTAGAGATGAACGGTAATCTGATAAAGCTCTATCTCTGATTTTCATCATTAATTTAATGTTTGAAGTAATCCATGGATTATATTTTTTTGTGACCCTTACCTTTCGTAATGGAGCATGTACATTGAACAACTGAGTAATGTTATTCTCAAGAAAAGCAACTTTGTTGTCGATATTTTCAAGGACACAAACATAATTCCAATCAATGTTTCTAGCATGATTTTCAAATTCGATTAAATTTATATTTTTTATATCCCTAGTTAATATCACGTTTGGAGTATTTTTTTTTTGAATCGGCAAATCAATTACACAATAGACTAGATGATGATCTGAAAACTGCGGGAGACTAATTACATCAGAACAGATAACAATTTTTTGTTCATTTATCATTATTAAGTCCAACAAAGTACTACTACTATGTGTAACTCTAGTTGGCTTGCTAACAATTTGCGTTAGATTAAAAAGTTCTAGAAACGAACTTAAGTAAGTGTATTCATAACTGTCAGTATTTAAAAAATTAATATTTAAATCTCCTAGGCAAAATACGATATCATTAGAAATTATGCAATCAGCCATAATATTTTCTAGGATTTGCAGTGATTTATAGTTTGTATTTGGTGGGCGATATACACATCCAATACTGACCTGTTTACCATTTATTTTTGCAGATATCCATATATTATCAATGTCGAAATCAGAACTCTTTGTTATCACCTTAATATTCTTTACATGTTCGCATATTCTTATATAAACTGCTACCCCTCCACCTCGACTCTGTCTATCCTGCCTAAAAAGATAATAACCGGGAATAGTGATAGAATGATCCTCTATATAATCAGATAACCAGGTTTCTGATAATGAAAAGATGTCATAGTTATTCGACAATACATATTCTTTCAAATTTTCAAATTTGTTATATAGGGATCTTATATTTAAATGTGATATAATTAAATTGGATAATGTCACATCATCGCTGTCTGGAATCACATCAAATTCATTTAAATAGCTCATGATACGTAACAGTAATACACATAGGTGCTACTTATTCCCCGAGCTACTAACAAACCCTAATTTAAATAAGCAGATACATATATACACATTAAAATTAAAATTTTTAATATATTCATATATATATAGCTAAACGTGTACAAAATTGAAATTGTTTCCTTGAATTTAATTTAATTTGTTTCATTTACACGGTACCTATATTAAATTTACCCTATAAAAATAAAGACAAGAAGCAGTACATGTATAAAAAATATAACATAAGTACAACCAGAAAACAGTGTAGCAAAGTGATTATTTGAAATAAACAAGAAACAAAAGGAAAAAAAAAGCTTAAACTCATTAAAAAATAATTCCTTAGCCAAAACAAAAATAAGTATAGTCCTACCAAATTATTTAAGACGTGCAACTTCAGACATTTAAATCTTCTAGGTTTTCTATGATTATTTTTCGATTTTTCGACATGACAAAGACTCTCCCATTAAGGGTCCAAACATTCCGAATTCCATATTTTTCTACCGCAGCTTTAACTATATTGACTCTAGCCGCCGTTAAATCTTCCTTTATTACATATCCAGTTTTCTTTAACAATTTTTTATTATTAAAAACAGAAGATCTTATTTTGTTGGATAAAAAACGGACAAGTACAGGACGACATTTCCCTTGTTTGTATTCCCCAACTCTGTGGCACCTATCAATATCATTTTCATATATACTTAGATTCAGTTTGTTTTTGATCAAAGTTATTAAGGATTTTTCCACATCATTATTCGTTTCATTTTCCTTTTCCTGAATTCCATATATCCTCAGATTATTTAGCCTATTAAACTGCTCATTTATTTCGATTTTTCTTTCAAGATTTTCAATTTTCTTAGTGTTTGCTTTAGTTTCCTTCATGTACATATCTAATACATCATCCAGTTTATTAAATCTTTCATCTATATGTTTGCTAATTAATTCACATTGCTGCTTACAAATTTTTGCAATACTATCTTCACTCAGCATTTCAGTTTGTGTTCGATGTCTTGTTGACATTTTATCAATGTGGTACAACTATAGTATTAATCTGCCCACTGCAGTAATTTAATAAACGTAAGATATTACAACTTCCCAGTGTAAGGAAAAGAAGCTGATGTTATACAAGCTAATAACTCGCACTTTACTATATGCACTTCTGCAAGGACTTTATTAAACTGTACTTGATCTGCTTGGAATTAAACTTTATCTGGGGAGCAAGCACAATATGTGTCTACTCACGCACACAGAACATGAATGGAAATATTGGTCTCCAATTAGAAAATTCACAGAAGTTACAACTTAGCAACTTTGGTTAAGGCATTGAAAATGAACCTGGCTAACTTTCAAGTCTGACATGATATTTACAAAATCTGAAAAATGTACACGATAGAAATAAAGAAAAGTTTAAAAAATTCACACTTTTATTAAGTTCCTGATAGAAAAGTACATATATTCAAACACTGAAAAATACACAGCTCGGAACAATTGTAATGCTGGACAATAAAGTGGAATACGATAAACTTAAAGCTAGAAAATATAAAATAATACTAAAATGCAAACAGAAACATAAGCTTTTTAAAATTTCGAAAAAAATGGCAATATTACATGAAGTCGGCATCCAAACAGCGCTTCATATGGACGAATTTGATTGAAAAATAGGCGAAACTTTCAAGGGACATGTCCAACGAGATGCCCGATTTAGTAATTTTGAAGCTTCTTATTTGCACGAGAAGCATAGCAAATACGAAGGTTGCAAGAGATTCAGTCACTTGCAAATTTTGATAGATTTCTATCCTTTATAGTAAACGAAAACGTGAGTTTTTAAATAAAAAAAATCTGATAATATTGAACAAAATCAAATCATTTTAAGTTAATCTACAGCAACACCACTTTAAATTTCAGAAAAATACAATCCGACAGTTATCCATACCGTTAGTATAATACGATATTTCACATCTACTTGCAAATTCGCTTTTACAAAGGCCAAAATTAAAAAAAATGCAACAATATTTAAAAATTGAGAAAATAAACTAAAAAATTACAAGAAAGTAATTTTTCATTATTCATATCCTAAAAACTCGCCATATTTAAAGCGATTTGCAACAAAACTTCAGCACAAAAAAATTTTTTTTTTTTTTTAAATTACAGTCGACCCGTAAAAAGCCTCAAAACACCGAATTTTTCATAAACATCAATTTTCAGCTTTTTCCGATAATTATAACTTTTTCCTCAAATTCATCTCTACCAGAAAATTCTTAAAAACCCACAGATTCGTCATTATTCTGCCAAACATGCAATTCGACATTCTTTGCTCATCAAAACATCAACAAAAAAAATCACCCCCGACCACTCCTACAATCGTATCCAGGATGTTCTTATTTCACACAAATATAAATTTTCAACTTTTTCTGATAAATATAAACTAGGCCAAAAAATTCTTAAAAACTAACATATTCGTCCACATACTGCCAAAAACGCAACCTGACATTTTTTCTCACCTAAACTACAGCACGACAAAAATGTTTCACCCACTCCTGATAATAACAACCCCACCCCCAATCACATCCCTAATTCTCTTAAAAATTACAATCGACCCGTAAAAGTCTCAAATCACCGAATTTCACACAAATATTGATTTTCAGCCTTTTCCTATATTTATAACTTTTTCCATTTTGAACTCCCAAATCCAACTCGGACACAGATTCGTCTACATGCTGCCAAAAAAGCTATTCAACATTTTTTTCTTTCCCCTTAAACGAAATTTTCTAAAAACGTACTTCAACTTTACACCTCTGTAAATTCACCCCTGTGCATCATAGATTCCAAAACCAGCCCACACGATGAGCGCTGGATCATCCTCTTTCTAACTAAACCAAAATCAAATTTGGATCTTTCAAAAAGTATGCGATGTAACAGCACCGAACGCTATCGTGTCCAAAGAAACATTTTAACCCCCGTATTTTCACCCCCCAAATCTTAAATCTTCCAAACTACTCTCAAAAATTTTCATTTGACATTTGATCTTCAAAGTGACACCAATTGGCATACGTAGAACTTGCAAAAATTCGCAAAAACTGCGAAATTTCTAAGCGTTACAGAAATTGCTAGTGGATCCCCGTATTACCTTTACATCTTCAAATTGTTTAACATTTTAAATGTTAATAACTTATCAATATTCTTATACATGTTATAAACGTTTAATGTGACTTTTTTTTAAATTACATTATTTTAGTTATCTATTGGACAGCTTATTCTTTAAAAATTTAGTTTATTAAAATAAAAGTAACCGGCATAAATGTTTAAATAAACTTAATTGCTTTATTTATGTGAAATTGCAAACTTATTTAATATGTATGGTACGATATACATTATCCATCAAGCTCAAATTCACCTGCAGCAGTATAGGAATTGATAATTGTGGCCTAGGAGGAAAGCAATAATATCCCGCTGACCCGCTGGAATTTATCAACATAAAAATAATATGCAAAAAAGGTGACTGGATTTGTTACCGAATTTAGGACTTTAGTTAGATAAATTAGTGGTTGATTTAGTTCGGTGAAAGGTTGATGGACATAGAGGAAACAAGGAAAAAATTCGTCACACGTGAAAGTATGCTGTGGTTATGCTATTCATTTAAATTGTCGACGTTTCGTTAGAATTTGTTAGCATCTTCATTATCATTTATGCGTGATTTCTCAAAAGTTTTCGGACAAGCAAATTCTGACAAAATGTTGATAGTTAATAAACTCGTTTTTGTTACAACAATGTTCTATACTCGTCAACATTCAATAATGAAATAGTTAAATAATAACTAGATGTAAACATTATTCGAAAGTATATTGAAAGTTTTATATAATTGATTAACATTCGATATTCCATATAGTTTTTTGAAAATAAATTATTTTTTCAGGCATAATTTACCTATATGTGTAACCCCGATCAACTTTTCTGACAGCGCTAACACTTAAAGGGAAATTTAGTATATTTTAACTTGGCGTGTGTGAGTTGATATTGCGCGCACGATTTTATTTTCACTTGCACACAAAGTTAAAGCTGTAGCGCAAATTAGGGAGTTGTTGAGCAGCCAGACGTAAAATACCGTAACGCTATTTTGACATCTACGCTTGTTCAGACTCAATTAGGAAATACGTTAACGTTGAAACGGTGTACGTTATTTACGGACAGATAAAGTTAACTGTATGCTAACGTTATACTTAAGATTTTGAGGTTATGTTCTTACTAAACTGCATACTGGGTTCAAAATATTAACAACAAAATACCGTAAAAGTAGGGTTAGGTTAGGTTAAGTTAGGCTGTTAAAGATGCTAAATTTTTTTATCTACTAGTATGGTCAAATATAACGATTGCTGATTATTAAGCTGTTCAACAAGTCTCTATTTGGTAACACATTATCTGAAGATACGTAATGAAGTAAAATTACCTTATCTAAATAACGTTACGTTATTTTGGTTGCTCAACAACTCTCTAATGTTCATGTATGCCCAAACGTGAACAACATTTTATGGAGTTTGGACTGATTATTTGCATATGGAGAGAAGGAAAGAATATTAACAGAATGCTACTACTAATGTTTAGACAATTAGGTATTTTGATCGCTAATTTTAACGTTAACGTCCTCTGCAAGTGCTGATATAAATTTCTTCCACCGCCACCAACAGGCCGAGGAGATGTCATCAATTAAAGGTACCTAAAATAGGAACAAACTATTAGTAGCTTGTTAAAAAATAGTTTGCTTATAACATCATTTCTTGCCTTCAGCAATAAATAATTTTCATTTCAACTTTCTTCAAAAATCTTTTTAACTTTAATATTCTGAATTTTAATAAATCTTAATACATCTCTGTGGGTAACAAACTTCATGTTAATAATAGTATTATCTGTAATAAATTTAACATCAATTATTTGACTGATATTAAATTGTTATTTTTCTAGTTTTCGATATAACCACGTAACTACGGTATGCCATTTTGAGTCCATAAAATATTTCAAATAATTTACCGACGAAATTTATATCCGAGAGATTTATTTCCTTGTATTGATCTCAACGACCCTCATAATAATCTTTTAAGAAATGCGTTTATGGTTAGGCTTTTAGCACCAAAGTTTTCTATAGGAAATGGGGGAAAACTGTTACTTTTCCCCTCTACTGAAGTGGAGAGAACGAGTGTTTAGAGATCCAATTATTCCTATTTCTTTAAATGCTAAAATGTGCACTTGTATTTTTTTTATTCAGAGACGTTTTATGCGCCCCTTAAACTGGTTCCTTAATGTTAATTAAAGTGTTCCCTTTAGCGCTTTCGTAAGGGATTCGTACCATCTAGGGGATATAATATAAAACAGTCGATGGAATAAAGCTGTATGAATAATTATTGGAAAAGAATTATATAGCGAGTTCTTTAAATAATGTGGGTATTTCATTAAATTGTTAAAAATAAGATTGTATGTACCAAGAAGTTATGAATTAATCTTTTTAATTTTTTCGTCTTTCTTCTGAAAGTTATGACGTCATCCATTTCTTTAAATAATAACATTTAATGATTATTGTCTCATTCAAAAGAATATACGGTTTTACGGGAACACGTACAAGTTAAAGCAGTATACAGAGGTAGTAAGTAAAAGGTCTTGCGGGTAGTATTAGATTCTGCCCTCGTTTGATTCTAAAGATTTTTCAGTACATCTGACAATGCAACCCTGTGGCTGAATAGGGGTGGCGAAATGTAAAAATACATATTGATTGGAATAACGTGTTATATTCTGATAGATCATGATTTTCAGGACTTAGAAATTGTCATTCAGATATTAAGTTTCAAATGTCAAAACATCGATAGCTAGCCTACAAAATGCACATCAATTTATGTAGTTAAATTTAAATATTATTTCGAAGAAGCACTAAACTATGAACTTAACTATTTTAGAAAAGTGGGTGGGACTGTTATAGTACGTTTCAAATATCAACGACATAGACAAGTTTAAAAGTACTATAGTTTGCTAAATAAATCAATCTTAAAGGTTACCAAGTCAAAACACAATAAAGAAGTCTGAGAAAATTCATACCACATCGACAATTCACGAATAGTCTAAATTTATCGTAGAATTCTTCAAATATTCAAATTAACCGACTTATAGCCAAAACATTACAAACGACTGCCCTAAAAAATACCGCCTATACATTATCCCGATTGATATGAAAACCACTCTCCAAACCCTAAAACAGAATATTTTAATTCATTTCCGTAAATTTTCTATAAAATATTTTCCTCTTCAAATCAACTTCTAATTCAATCTTTCATTCGTAAATCAAAACTTGCTTCATTCACATTTCCAACAATCCATCATCCCATTCATCAAAACTTTCTCCCCGATATGCTGATATCAAAACTTATTTCCAATACATATGTTCCATACGCAATTCCAGCAACTCGCGGGTATCTTCACTACAGTTATCAAAACTTACTTCCATTTCGTTTCAATACTGGAACATTCTCAAAATGGTATTAATATAGATATTAATATGACTTAAATTACGACTTCCAAAACTACTTTACGGAACCAATTCAATTTCCAGACAGTTATCGATCGTATTTCTAAAACCAATTTAGATTTAACTTTTATTTATATTTCAAAAAATCTTATTTTTCACATTTATGATATATTTTTCAGTCTCAAGTTCAAAAATTTCTAAACTGTTGCTCAATATTTCACAATTTCAAGCCCCATAGACTACCAGGGGACATTTCCAGCTCTATCCAGATCTCGTCTAGCTAAGCGCCATCGAACCATATAAATAGCTGAGGATGACGAGCTCAGTCAGTTTCGGTGTTCCGCGAGTGACGTCTCTAAACCAAACAGCGTTTAATTCTTATCCGGTCAACCTTAGATCTCAACAATTCGAGTGGCCGTACTACTTCCTTGGCCGAAACCAAGTAAAAAAGATTATTTAAAAATTAAACTGCCATCACGCATAATACTTCAAAGTGAATTTTTGCAGTCTTAAAAATCTAAATGAATTAAATTAAATACAATCTTCTCTTTGGCAAAATTTTGAGTGTCGAAACGTGAAAATTATTATAACTCGTGTAAACACAATTTTAATTTAAGTAAATAAAATAATCAACTCTGTTCTTTACGCTTAATATATTTTTTTTAAATTTTCGTTGAAACAAATTGTTTTCATTTCAATAAACAATAAATTTAGACAAAGTGCTAGTCGAACTCTAATAGATAAATAGAAGTGTACTACAGCTCTGAAACATATAAAGGGCGAAGCATTTGGCCCGCTCCAACCATTTAAGAACTAACCACCCCAACTTAAAAAAAAAACAAGAGTCTCCACTCAAGCTGTCCACAAAAAACCTTTTTATTTTTATAGCTAACGCCAAAAATTTTTTTTGAGACCTTTCGTTCTTGTATACACACTAAATCACATTTTAATTTTTTTTACTCCTTTTCATAATAGTGTGGGGGTGTTATTGGGGGTGATAATGGGGGGGGGGGGGCTTCTACGTACTACATGATGGTCTCAACAGATGTAGAATTCGTTATATATGAGTAAAAACCTTTAAATATTCCATATAAATATGAATTTATATGAAATATGAGACGACGGTTTATGCGATATAATTTTGGTCCTTATGTGTAATATATATGATGTTTACAATAATACATATTTAATAATCAGAGGCAAGAGTCATTTATATTCTTCTCTGACAAATTTTTCATTTTTATATATGAATAGCGAAGCATATGTTAAGTTGATAGGTAAGTATTTTTACAAAAGGCATGTTCCAAGTATTATTTTTAATACCTATATTTAGATATATTTTTTAAATTCGGCAGTAGAAGCACTTAATTTTATTTAAATCTTATAAATAATAGTATATTATGTAATGAGCACAAAATGATGCATATTTTGCACGAGTATGAAAGTTTGCAGCACTCGTCTTCGACTCGTGCTGCAATTCATACGAGTGTAAAATTGCTATTTTGTGCGAGTTGCATACTATATTTTTTCTACGACAACCCACTGCTCACGCGTAATATACTAAATAAATAATAATCGATATAAAAAATATGGAAATATTTTCTTTATTGCTTTGCATACAAACCATAAGTTAGAGTGTCTGGACAGCAATGCCCAACTAGTTGAGAAAAAATAAACTATAAAATAACTTCCTACCTATTTTATTTATTTTTTAAAGATAAATTTGCAATTATTGAAAATCATTTTTGAAGAGTTTGTGGAATGCTTGACTAATATTTTCCTGATATTGGCAATTTTCCGTTGTTGAAGTCGACGGCCTTTCACGATTTTCCATTCCTGAAGTCGATGGTATGTTTGAAATGTCCTGTATCGCATTTGCAATTTTATTAGCTGTGCCAAGCTTACTTTTCTTGGATTCATGAATGTATCCTTCAGCGACTGCCGTGGACTTCCAGCCACCGTGGCGTTTTAACGTGGTTATGTCACCACCAGCATCAACAAGGAGAGTTGCGGAAGATCGGCGAAAGCAGTGCTCGGTATATAATTCGTAATTCGTAATACTTAGCAATGTCTTTGCCCATGGCTCCAAACTTATTCAAGCCTATTCTTTGAACAGTACATTTTCCTTTTTGATAGTTAATGAAAAACCATAGACCATTAACATTTGGAGGGCGCAGATTTGCATATTTTTTGTAAATTTCATAGTATGGAGAGGTTACAGTAAAATTTCGTACAATTTTGGTTTTAGTGTCTGGTATTGTTACTAAAAGAGCTGAACCCAAATCATTGAAATTAGTAATTTTCATTTGATGTAGCTCATCTCTTCTGCATGCACCCATTACGCCCATAACTAATGCGACCTAAATAGTTAACCAAATTACTTATTATTATCACATAATGGCTATAATTAAACTTACTTTTGTTGCTAAATATATTTCATCTGGCGCTTCATTTATAAATTTTTTGATGTCATTTGAGGTAAAGATCTTTGACTTTTTGGGCCTGTAGCCTTCGGATTGTCGCTTGAGGAATGCTTTCAGTTTCAAATATTTGGCGATATCTATATTTTCATGAATACTAAGAGTCATTCTCAGCATTGAGTATTGTGTCCATAAAGTAGAACTTTTGAATTTCTTCGCCAAATCGCTAAAATAAACCATTAAAACGTCCTCGGAAAACGATTTTGCGTTTTGATCCCTTCTCCAATCCAAAAAGAGGTTGTAAGCGCCTTGATACATTTTCTTCGACGTTTCTGGTAATAAATTTAGTGTTGTCAACTTTGTCGCTTCTCTTATGTTTGGGGGCGTCAATTCTAAGTCATTATCACTATCACTTTTCATATTAATCATCAAATTTATTGGAAATAACTCCGAAATTATCTGCAAATGTACAAAGATGTTGACAGAAACAATCTAGAATGACATTTCATTACTCCGTCGTTGGACGTCATATTCTCTAAGCCGCCTTAAAAATTTTGTCATCAAAAACTGTTAAAATGAGTGAAATCTAACACGAAATATTTCATATGCATTTGTCACTTAGCAACTTGCCTGGTAACCGATGCGAAATGAAATTCCGTCCAAAATGCAGTTACTTATGATTGAGTTTACACTCTTAAAATAAACACATTTTGATGTTGTCGTAGAAAAAGATTTTATTTATCCTGTTTATCAAGTTAAAATAATAATTTGGTGAAAAAAAAACAGTTGCATCCTAAGATCTTATTACTAACCCCACGTGTGCGTTGATAAATAACGCCTATGTAAATATAAGTTTATTTTTTATGAACTCTGACTTCAAATTCGGTTCAGGTGCTAATCCTTTATATGATCCAGAACTAAAACTTCATTATATTGTTCCCATAGCTATTAAGTTTTAATTTCTTTGGTTACAAATTACACCGACGATGTATATTCTGCTTCGGTGAAATATGATTAACTCGGCCTTTAAAAAAGTAGTTGATATACTAATTTCCACATAATTCTCATCTCTTTACCGATGGGGGATGAATAACCATGTGGTACTTAAATATTTCGAAACAAAATAAGGTTCTAAAAAATATTATTTTTTAAAAATAAAATAAATTTAGTAGTAAATGTAGTATTAAAATATTTATCAACAAAAATTCACAGATGTTGCATCCTGCAAGTGTCCTAGGCGTGTTGAAAATACCAGACGCAACTTTTTGTTTACTGTAGTTATTTTGGATTAAGTGAATGCTGCAAAGAAAGAAATTTTCAATTTATTTGCAATTGTTTAAATTTACTTGCAATTGTATTTTACATTCACTAATAATTTACATACATTATTCCATCTACTTGTCATTCATTATTATTATATGTAAATTTTATATATTATAATTAATAATTAGTTATATGTCTTAAGCACCACTCAGTATATTACTCTATATTTAGCAACTGTTTATTCGAATATCGTTTGCAATACATACGCACCTAATTCTATTTTATTTCACAGTCAGCGTTTAATATTTCAGTCTCTCCGACCATAAGTCATATAAATAGCACTAGTTACTAGTCATCCTATAAATAACTTTATTCTCCGTATTTCGTGACCTTGCTGACCGGCCAGCTGAACCAACAATCCACAGACCTTGCAACATATGTAAATCCACAATAATCCTTCCTAACGAGCATGTCGCATGTCACGAAATACTCTCAACGTTTTTTAAAAGACAGCCCCCATATACACACGCCGAGAAGTATTTTCAATACTAGTATCAATTTCTGTCGTGGGACGGGCAAAAAAAGGGTTTGCCAATGTAAATGGTGAAATATAACCTGTAAATGCGGCTCAGAGACTTGTAATGTAAACAAAAAATTATCGGGATAACACACATTCGATTTAAACAATAAACTTTTTGTACACCAGATAGGTACCTTCATTAACAACGATTTTTGTCTTTATTTACTAATTTCAGAGCTTTACGAGATAGTTATGGAGATAGTGCTATTGGTTATATGGAATTAAAGCGTGAGGACTCCATATCCACAGTTAAATGTAGAATATATCCGGAACATAAAGTACGAAGTAAAGCTTATTCTGCAGTTTTATTGTAAATGAAATAAGGAAATAACTCACTTTAGAATGACTCTCGCAGCAGTAAAATCTGATGCTGTTATAGGAAGATCACACCCGGCAGTTTTAAACCACATTATTTTACGGTGTTTTTGTTTTGATAGTATTACAAAAACTTTCCCAGGTTTGTTCTTGAATGTATTTTGCCTCCTGGCACAAAACACCAATTATTTTCCATTATAAAACATTAAGCCATTGTAAAACAACATTTATTTATAAAGTAGTCAAAGGAGCTTGTTTACCAACAATCAGACCGATGACGTCATCAGCGCACGCTAACGTGACATAGTGATTTTGGTGGTTAAATTTCAATTCAAATTTCAAAATGCTTATTTAAAGGTATTAATTGACTGGCAGTGTAAATCCGAGTGTTTTTAACTATAATTAAGTATTACCTTCCCAGTCAAGATTTTAAAATTGAGTAAGTTTATGAAGTAAAGTTTTACTAGAAAAAAGTAAAGTAACTTGAAACGTATTCAGCATTCACTGATAGAACTAAACCAACATAATGAAGAACTGAAACTAATGAAGTTTTCCAATTATTGTAACTAAAACTTCCCCACAGTGCACAATTACGTTGAAGTTTTATGTTCTAGTTTGTTTATTAGTCTACGGTGAAGCAAAATAAATTTATATTAACTACCGCTATCCTTTGTAAACAAACAAATGGAGGTCTTGTAAATCACTACTTGTAACGCTCATGTGATGCATATACAGGGCGCCCGAATATATATATATATATATATATATATATATATATATATATATATATATATATATCTATCTATATAATAAAATAAAACTCATAGAACAAACTTCGTAACTGATTTTGTTTCATTGATATATATTAAAATATTTATATTTAAGAAGTTGTATGTTCTTTTGTATGTAAGTAGAGTAATATGGATCAACGCGGGTTTGTTATCGAATATCTCTAAAATATTGTTTTTCTATGATTAGAAAAATGAAATACCTCATTATTAAATGCAGTGCCATATCGAATTGTTTCATCTACATCGTAGTGAAATTAAACAATAAATGCAGATATATGCAGGTTATCCAGGCCTGCACCCTTACCGCCGCCGGCGCCGTCTCGCCTGAGGAACTAATAGAGTAGCTCTGTGAAGAACTTTCCACAGCAAAGAATTTCAAAAGGATAAAGTTTAAGGTCCTTACAGGAGATTTCAATGCCAAGAATCAAATGAAAAGCTCAGCGAACTCCAATGATATTGGTAGCCTTAGAATGGGCACACGAAACTACATAGGACAAACCATGCTGAACTGCCTAAGCAGGGAAGGGATGTGTTGCATGAACACTTTCTACCGAAAACCTCCGCAAAGGAAGCGGACTTAGAGAAGTTCTAACGGTGCAGTCAAGAACGAGATCGACTATGTGCTGGTCACTAGCAAGTGGATGTGTACCGACGACGTGTCAGTTCTAAATCATTTTAGCAGTGGACGCGATCACAGACTGATGAGCGCCAGAATAGAAATCGACACTCGACTGCAGAGAAAGAAGTAAATCGATCAGACTAACGCGAAGTGAGTTGGAAGGGAAGCAGGAGGAATTCAGAAGGCAGATTCGTTGCAGACACAAACCCACCTACACACTAAATTATTTGGAATTTAATGTGTCGGCAAAGAAAATATGAAGTATCTGACCAAGAAAGTCTACGCTTTCAGAGGACAACAAAACTCCATGCTCACACTTGTCACGATCAGACGCGAACACGCGGATTATCCAAGAAACCATTAAGGACAACGTGAACTTAAGGGTCCCCCGATCCAGAATGGTAAGAGGAATACCTCTCATCTATAAGATAAGGAATGAGAAAGGCATAGTTGAGTTAGGGAATGGCGAAATCCTATACTCGTCCTCTGCAGGACATCGGTTTTGAGAAGATTTCTGATAATTATGAATTCAAGCTGAGAAGTGCATTATAAGAGATGAAAAATCGTAAGGCTCCCGGAGAATACCAAATAACTGATGCTGAAGACTGGAGGAAAAATTCCGGACAAAGCACATTTTCTTCAACAAGTGTTTGGAAGAAGGAATAATTCCCGATTCATGGCGAAATACTGAGTGTCATCCTCTTTAAGAAAAGTGACTATACAAACATTGATGTTACCTGCTGCTAAACCTCTTATCAATAGATACAAGTTTCCCTTTAAAATAAATACCTATCTCACCAACAAGACCCAATTTCACTAATCTATAGAGTAACTGAGATTCAGGAAGGGATACAACACAATCGACCATATTCAGACTGTGCGCACGCTAATCGAAAAATTAACTGAGTATAATGTCACATTTCATATAGCATTCACTGATTCGTAGAAGGCTTTCGACTCTGTAGAAATATGGGATTCTACTTGCGATGGACGCTATAAGAATCGACTAAAGATAATCGAGAAATATATAAACATGACACTCTCCACGTCAAAGTTGAAGACCACTTAGGGGAGTCGGACAAGGTAACTAGAGGTTTTAAAAATCTGACTTGGGAGTAGAAAAGCGACAATATTAATGGGAAGCTATTACGCTTTGCTGATGACATCATCCTAGTAAGCATTAACGGCGACGAGCCTGGAGTAAAGAGATTTTAATTTCGTTGAAATCCAAACTGTCAAAAGTCTGTATTATTAAGTTTCAAACCATCTATTTTGAAATGGTGAAGAATAAACTAAATCCTTTTTCTGAACACAAATATACAAATAGAAAAGGGAGATTTTGCAGTCCACAGAAATAGTCCTCGAATTCCCCACCAACGGTTATTAAACAATTTGGTATCCAAAGTTATTGTATTGTGCGGTGGTGCCCCTGCCATCCATATGGTGCTATGCATTTGTAGTTCTAGCTCGAGTTCTAGCCAGTGGTAGACTTTCAAGGAATGTTTCTACCAGGTTTTGAAGAATTTTCAAGTATATATCATCATTCAAATTTCCATCGTACATGAAATAGCGTATCTTTTGGTTCATTACCAAACAAAACATATTTATTCTAAATTCGGAAATGAAATTCTTAAATTTTATGAAAAACATATATAATTTTTGGGTATATTAAATAACATATTTATGTTATTTTTCGACTTTTTAACCGATTCAAAACAAAAGAAAGAGGAAATTTGACTCGCATGCATCTTTCAAAGTTTGTTGAGTCACAACTTGTATCAGGTTATCAAATTTTGTCGAATTTTTCTTTATTGAAAAATACATTTCCTATATTATTATGTGCTAGAGACAATTTTATTATATGTTTATATATATATTTATATATTTTAAAACGCATTCTCTAAGATAAATAAAAGTTCGGTTTTAATTTTTTTGAGGTAAATGTTATTTTGGCGTGTTTGGTTTTATTTTAATTTTCAGTAGGAGAGAACAATAGACAACAAATTCTGACCAACAAACCAAATAAAATGTATATTAGCTACCGATGGTCTTTCTGTTTGCAAACAAATAGAAAGTGTCTGTATGTCCCTCATTGTAATCCTGCACGAACTGCTGTAGCACTGTATTTATGTCAGTGCAGTATAAATTTAAAAGGGTAGATGTATAAGGGGAGAAGAATCCATGGAGTTTACCCTTTCATCACGAGCTTACAGTACATATATGATTAGCTTGTATTGCCGGTTGTCCATGTTAATCGTAAAATGGATTTTAGACCAAAGCTGCGAGAGGCATACATACGTACAGTTGAGATTAAGAAGTAGATATTTTAAAATTAATTAATCCTGCAAAGTTATGAAAACTACAACTAAACTAGTTTTTATCATCAGGAATGATAAAAACTGGTTTTTGGTTTTATCATCCCCTCATGATGCTAACGTGGCCTGCGAAACGTGCGTCGAGTAGTGGATTCAAGTGTAGAGGAAAAGTATTTTGGTGTTTCTTGTAAGTGATTCTCATACATTAATTAAACACATTAATTTGAGAAAAAAAAAGTCCTCTTATAAAACTGGCTGGAATCCGAACCCGGCGTAAGGTGGTCACCTTAAACGGGACTATTAGACTGTGATACCGCTGCAAAAATGTCTCCCACTAGCTTTATTGCTGGCTATTTGTCCATAGATGCCGGGGCACAACATGGAAAATTGCTGTCAAGAAGTTTTAGTTAAAAGCCATACAAGCATTTTTAGAGTAAAAATAATATATTTAGACCATTGGCTCTGATATTACACCCTCTACAAAGAACATCTTGCTTTTGAGGACCCTTCATCAATCATTATTCCATATTAACCCTTTCGACGACACACAAAATTGCTATCAATAGCATCTTAGCTTCGTAAAAGCCACCATTAAAGCTTCTCGCACCATCATGGCACCGAGACACATTTCTTCAAAATTTCTGAAAGACAAGACAACCAAAATTGCTGTCAACGGGATTATGCTACTTTTTCTTCAAAAAAAGAGAACTTTTGCTTTATCTTATGGTTTTGCGTATTAGTTCGCTGTAAATACGTTTGAAAGTTTCTTCAACTCATGAAAATTTGGGAAGATATTTTTGAAATTAGTAGAAATAATAGTCTAAAAAGTTAATCGTATTCACCTTCGTAATTTTTTTTAAAATTGGGCGCGAAATTGTTTTTTGCAAACAACTCTGGTCGTTTACTTTTTTCGTTTCTGTTTTTAGAAAATGCATTTCACTAATCCAAACAGAAGAGAATGTTACATAAGAATAGTACATTTAGTTTATTATTTAATCTCAGTACATGAACAAAAATTGACACCCCAATATCGGTGAAAAGTACACACCACTTTTTTAATGCAGGCTCGTCGTTAAGCAAACAACAATCCAGTTTTCCCAGCATAATTCTTATTAATGCATCAAATTTATTTACAACGAATCAGGTTGAAATTTTACGGCAATTTTCAAACCTTCAGTAAAGTTTTCGGAAAATTTTTCTATTTTTTTTTTAGAATAAACAAAAACTGTTGTGTTTTCATCCCCCTTTTCACAGACTTGGAAACGTTTCCAAAAAGTTTTTGCAACTTAAATTTTAGAATGTCCTATTCCATTCTATGCATGCGCCTTTTAATATATACTAAAGTATATTTTGAGTTAAATTATGAGTTTTGTGCTTTCGTCCAACATGCACTTCATTAATTACACAATCACACAATCGCACACAAAAAGGTTAAACAATCCTTAGCTAAAAACTTTCCCGGGAATGCTTTATTTATCAAAATCTGTCGATATCCTAGAATTCTAGTCTAGAATTTTAAAACCTCTACCACTAACTAGTAATGGAAGAGAGGAAATGAGGCTACAATAATATATGTTTTTATTTTGCTTCGCCCATGTTGCAAAATTTATATACTACAGTTACTATCTAAGGACATGTTAGTTTAAAATAGCAAATAGTGATGAAGGAAGTAATCAATCATAATATACTCTGAATCGCTGCAAACGGATATGTCATAGTCAGAACCAGTATCCAATATGAAATTAATGGTTAAAATCGCTTAATATAGCACTAATTGCAAATACTCTATTTAGAGATCTGTCGGATGAGAGTATTTATTAGAAAATACTTATTGGGATGTATTGTAATTAGCAGGGATGGTGCTAATTCGATACATTTCGCACCATCAATTATTTAATATGAATTTTTTTTAAATAAATTGTTAAATATAATTACCTATTATCATATTGCCATTATTAACTATTGAGAAATCAAAACATCTATGTAAAAACTGTAGTACAAAGAAAAGACCCAGAAACTGTTTTATATTGCATTCAAAAACCTTGCTGATAGCATGTTTAAAACCTCCTTGCCTTTTTCAACCATTAGGGAACCACCTCCAACTATTGTTGATCAAATTGCACCCCCACATCTTTACTGAAAATGTATCTTTACTTCGCTCTAAACACAGTTGTATAACATACTTAATATTTAAAATATAGTTCTCCATATAAAAAAAACATGATTTTTAAAATAGTTTCTTTTTGTACGAACATCGATGGCAGTCCCGGATTACTGAAAATTGAACTACATTGCAATTTTAATACTTACATTTTGACAGTATTTTTTGTTAATTAGCATTATGCATTGTACTTTAAATATTAAGTATGTTTATATTGATGTGTTCGGAATAAAGCGGGGATCCATTTTGATCGATTGACTGGTGTACGGTAGGCATTGTTGCCGTTTCAAGAAACCGGATCAACTACGTCTATATTGGGTTGGACTGAGGTCATGGTTGTTGCCACCATAGAGAGCCGCATGGCACATGGTACAGGAATAGGGGATGAAAAGTGTAGGTCTTTATCAAATGAGCATTACGTCGTGATATGTGTTCCTGCGTCTTTTATATTTTGCTTCTAGTGTTGTTCATTTGAGTCTTCTGTTTTTTCAGTTTCTGATTTTCAGTTTCATTATGGCATCCCTTTATTATTTTCTGCTGCTTGGTCCTAGTGTGCTTTGTCCTTTCCTAGTCTGATAATTATCCTGTGAGATACAAGTGTAAATATGAGAAGTCAAACAATATAATACATCTATGGACTTCAATAAAATAAAATATATAAACTTAGATCAATGCATATTTATGCAGGGTGTCACAAAAGTCAATGTAATCCCGTGGAGGGATGATATCCCAGCTCATAACTGGCCAGATCATCAAAATATGATCTTAGTAAAAAGTTTTTAGTTTTTGAGATATTGGCATTTTTACGAATTTAATAAAAAACGACACAGATCAGTTTTTAGAGTGCCACAGCTACAAAATTCGATATTTTAAGATTATAATTTTTATTACGCAACGCTGAATAGCCCTGCTATTGATCACAGTCCAAAATAAAATTAATAGTGCCTTTGAAAAAAAAAACCAAAACATTTTTGCTCGATTCACCAATTAATTTTCTCTTAGACTCATTATAGTGTAAAAAATATTACCACGCAAACCTGGTAAGTTATTTTAAAAAAATGCACATTTAGTGTAGGTTTTAATATGGTATAACATTTTCTATGTTTTACTTTAGAAAAAAGATTTTGCTATTCTACTGCAACAGGAGCTCATTGTGATTTTTTAGAAGATGAACGGCCAAATCTTTTGGAAGATGCACCTATGGCGACACGCAGGGCAATGTGGTTTAAAAATGATTGCTATACAGCTCATTACGCACGAGGAGTCAGAAGTTATTTGGACCAAACTTATGCACAGAGGTGGACCGGCGGTCCTGGTCCCATTTTGTGAGCTATCTGGTCTTTCGATTTAAATCGACTAGATTTTTTCTATTGGGGTTGTATAAAGGACAAGGTCTATAAATAATGTATATCATTTGAGACACAGGTCGTAGGAAGTGCAAGACGAATAAAAAGATCTTTTTTAAAAAGTTGCCACACTTGCATTCGGCTTGGTGGCAGGCAATATAAATACATTCTTTGATTTCTATTTGTGTATTGTTTAGTTTTTGATAAATACCTGTCACTTTAATTTAACCAGTGTTTTCATTCGAATTCCTAATTATTAAAATAATTTCAAAATAAGGTTCTTTTGCAGTAAAATAGTAATATATATTTTTCTAAAGTAAAACATAGAACATGTTATACCATTTTAAAAACTACACTACATGAGCAATTTTTTAAAATAGCTTCCCAGGTTAGCGTGGTAGTCTTTTTTTACAGTATGAGTCTTCTCTTTTTATAAACAGATACCTACGTATTTCTCTGGACATATGTTAGACATTTTATATATAAATAATATACACGGCGTGGCTAGAATATTGTTATTTCTAAATATTTCCCTTCAGCTCCCATTATAATTAATCTCGTTAGTCGCCTTTGAGATATGAATATTATATTTTATTTTTAGCACTACCACAACATATTATATTTTATGATATGCGCCAGTATGCTGAAAAACAATAACTATTTAGCAACCCAGTTTGATCCAAATCATTGTTCATCTGCGATACAGCAGATTCGCTTTATTTTGTTGACCGCAAACATATTCAATATGATCATCCCATGATAGTGTAGCATCAATATAGGTGCCTAGCAGTTTAGCTGCTTGTGCTAAAGTAAAGTTATCGTATAGTAGCAATGGCATCTCTATATGGAATTGTATAAATATGAATTATTTAATATCAACCCATCTCTTTGTGACCAGCGACTGATCTCTTGCATAGTTAAGTTTATCCGAACTTGGAGTCCCTCAAGACTATAAGTGATTAAGGTTATAGTTAGGTTGCCTGCAAATATATTTGCGTGACTAGAAGTGATCAGGTAAATTGTTGATGTAAAGCAACAATGTAGCGCCCCAAGCACAGAGCGCTGAGGTATTCAACGCTCAATATTTTTATAGCCGAATGGATTCCATTCAGTTTGTTCTTCAATGACTTACTTTCTATATTAGATATTATCCAGGACATGTTGCTTCCCCGTATGTATGTATGTATGTATTGTGAACTCGTTAATATTTTATTACAAGAAACTATTCTGTTATACAATATTCTTTCAAAGATTTGTGATACCGCACTTAATAGTTAAATCTGTCCGTAGTTTTTGATATCATCAGCTGATCCCTTTTTAGAAATTGGTATGATAATAGATTGTTTCAGTTTCTTGGGAAAATAAAATATGCTAGTTAGTAAACTATATTTTCTCCTATACTTTTTAATATTCCATGAAAAACAACATTTAATTCAAACATGTTATTGTCATTTACGCAGTGTCTCAAATTATGTAGTTTAATTTTTGTTATTATTACATGCAGTTTCTTGTGTACGTATAAATACGTAGTGTGTGCGCAAAATTATCAGCCATATTTAAATTACTAATTTCACAGCTGTAAGTGTCAGTGGACAGATTAGTGACTATGTAAAATATACACGTGGAGTTGGTATGACAATGAATGTTAGTAAATATTCGTGTAAGATCAGTTGTATTTAAACATTGTTATTTTGGAGAATGTTAAAATCACCACATTAGTTGATATGTTGTTAGAAATGTTTATTACTTGAGATAAATTGTTTAAAAATATATTTATATTACCGCTTGGTGGAATGTAGGCAACGATTACAATGTATTTCCTTTTCATTCGTGCCAAAGTCATTGCAAATATTTATATATGACATTACACTGAATGATCTTTTATTAAACAGATTTCACTAGATGTTATTGATTAACCCTTATAAGCGACCGTCACGTCCATGGTTAAAATTCAAAAATAAGAAACTACATTTTTAATATTAAGGTTACTGACATTATTCTGAGATACCAATGTTCCGAAATGCACCATATATCAATTTTTGTATTCATATGCAGAAAATCAAGTTTGTTTATTTATCTGATATTAAAAGCTTTAGTTTTCCATTTTGGTAGTATTCAAAATTTTGTATCCCGGAAACATAATCTTTACATGCTTCTTCAGTCCTACAGGTAGGAAATGTGAGTGGGCCAATACCAGACCCTCCACTGCGTCCGTTCGGTCTATTTTGGCTCACTCCTAGTTTGTATTTCATCCGAAAGGTTCAGCTTTTTGACAAAGTCGGTAAACTTGTTGGGTGAGGGACTGTCCAGGTCGTCAGGAAAAACCTGTCCTTTGCCAAATAATGAGAACCCGGTTGTTTCTGCAGCGGGTCAAGTGCTCGGAACATGCATTGCCGTTTTGTCTTCCTCTAAACACATACCGCATTCGGTGTTTTCCACCAATCCAAGACTGTGTAGGTGATGATCTAATTTGCAGTGCCCAGTGTATAGACCGATTAGAGTCCTTAGGTGTAACCTGTTCAACTCTAGCAGTTTTATTAGCTCTTGATTTCAAAGGATATGTGATGAATTCTTTCGAATGAGCTAATCCTAGTAATTCTGCCAGTGGTGTCTTGATCTCGATCTAGCACAGGATATTTGTTTTGGCAGTGGTTGAAGTTATCCCAAGAATTGGTTCTGGTCCTATAAATTTTTATGTCGCGCCCACTCTGGCTAGGCAATCGGAAATTTCGTTGTCCTCCAGTCCAGACTGGCCAGGCACCCAGACCAGAGTCAGTTTGTTGTTCCTACTCAATTGGATAAGAGCGTATTGGCAGTTTAACACTGTTTTAGATTTATGGCGATAGGATTCAAGAGCTTTATGGTGTGCTTGGCTGTCTGAGAAGATCTTTATCACACAGTTCAATGGCATATATTTCAACCTGAAAAATTGTCGCGGTATTGCCAAGGCCTCACTCATCTCTTTCAGGAAATAAGATGTTACAAGGCAGCTCGTGGTTGGTCCTGGTAGGCATTATATCTAAAAGCATGCCCAGGATGTTGTGACTGCTTAGGTCATCAATCAACCCATTCCATTTCAAGATGCTAGTCTGCAGCATATTGAGAAGCCACTCGTGCTACATATATTCAAGTTTTTTTGTTCACCGTAGTCAATATATAATTTTCTGTTCTTGTTCCAAATACTATCATAGTAGTTATTTTTTGTTGTTGTTTCTTTATTAAACTGTTGGAAACTTTACTTGTTTATCATTTGAACGATGTTACTTGGATCATCTAAGACGTTGATATTTTTATCCCCAACTGTATATTGGCAGGAGAAAAAACCATTACGAAATGATAGAGTCGTATCCTTTTGTAATGATTTTTCCTCCTATAATGTTGAGGCTTGTTGCTATTCTTTTAGATTTATTGTTTTTATAAATGGGTGAGGTGTTAGTATGGCTATGTACCATTCCGTAGGTAGAGGTGTGATTTTGTTCATGCCCTGGTAAGGTTTTCTACAGTTTGCTCGTTTAGCACTCCTGGTCCATATCGCATTATTCATTGTTTATTTGTCTATTTTAGGTGCAGCGCCAAGTACCAGTATTCCGATTTTTAAAAATTTATTCTGTTTTCCCTGTCTTTGAGTCCCTGCCTTTCTCCAATCTCTTGATTCAATGCTGCAGGCATATGTATCCTATCCCATATTATTGCTTCTTCCACAAACATACATACACACCCACGCACACACTAATACACATATATAGGCAGTGTCTTGGGGCCATTATTTTTCCTCTTTTACATCAACGACTTGGATAATTCTTTAATAAATTTTTGTATGCATTTGTTGACGATATTTCTACTGTTGTCTGTGATAAAATTCTAGATAACGTAATTGATAAGATAAATTCTGCCTTGATCAATATAAGTACCTATTTTTGTGACAAAAAGTTAGTAATGAATAAAGAAAAAACAGTTTCCCTACATTTTCACCATGTTCGAGCTCTTTATACGTCCAGTTTACTGTTAAAACTAAACAGAAAGTCAATTTAACAAGTAACTACCTTTAAGCTCTTAGGTATCAACATAGATATGTCCTTCGATTGGAAATCACACGTCTCCTTTATTTGTAGCAAGTGTGCTTGTAATTGTTTTGCGTTAAAAATATTGAGCCACATAGGAAACATTAATACTGTTAGAATATTCTATTTTTCTAGTTTGGAGTCTAGACTGCGGTATGATATTATCCTTTGGGGAAATTCTTCTTCAGCAAGTCGCATATTTCTACTGCAAAAAAGAGCTATCCGTTGTATGTTCGGTTAAAATTATAGGGAGTTGTGTAAATCGACATTTATCAATCAAAACATTTTAACATTTGTGACGTGAACCATAAGGAAATGGCCTTTTCGATTAAGCGCTCGCCGGCTGCTTTTCTGTTCGGAGGCGGGTCGTAGGTTCTTTCAATAGCTTTAACTTAACCAACAGTTTATATTGAAGAAAAAGTTGTTAACTTGTAAGCTCTGGGGCGCCAGTAAATTTCTTGACACAGAAGGATTAGAGACCAGAATAAAAAAGTTAAGTAATGTATACTAAATATAATAAGAGTAAAAAAATGTATAACTACAAAGTCACCAACAAATAATAGAATAATACACAGGATAAGGTATATTATTAGCCGTTACTCGAGTCCGAGTATAAAAATGTTACAGTCGATAAATTGTGTACAATAAAAAACAAGTAAAAGGTGTAGTCTATTGTAATTCCCATTCATCTACGGTGTACATATGGCTATAGAGGCCAATTCGGGAGATCACATGTCGACCGCAGTCAGGACCTGGTTAGGTCTTGGAATAGGCCTTCTTGCAGCAACATTTCCTTGATAGCTGGCCACAGCCCCTCGCCATTCGGTTCTGTCCGCTGCAAGTTGTTCCCATTGCTTTTCATGGAGAGCGTCTTTGAACCTCTTTCGTTGACCGCCACGCCTTCTTCTACCGCTTAGCAATTCACCATAAAGTGTACATTTCGGAAGGCGGTTGTCATGCATACGATGAACGTGACCTGCCCATCTTAGGCGTGCTCTTGAAATAAGCACCTCAATTGGAAGGCTGTTTGCTCTCCTGAGTACTTCCACGTTACCCCAGCGGTGGGTTATTTTTACCGCACACTTCGTGAGAAGGTGGATGTGCTCACGGCAAAAGGTAAGGGTTATTCCGCCCTTACTCGCTCGTTAGAGCCTCGTTAGTGAAAACAGGGTGCACCAAGTTCAAATTGAACTCATCGCGAAGGTGAGGTTAACAATTGAGTAGGAGAGGCTATAACTTGCGCTTCACTACCCCATTACACCACACATACACCACCATACATAAGGTATAACACAATTGCTAAAATTAGATTTACTAAACTAGGAGGGTGTGAGGCACAAATGGAATAGAAAAGTTAAAAAGATTATATTGATTTAAATCAAGAATGGTAAAAATTTTGTTATGGCTTCTCCGGCTATGAACATTTTAAATTCTAGAATATTTCAGATTTTATAAATAAAAAAGGTACAGTGTAAATGACCCTGACCTTGTCAGTAATCCTGAAGGGACAAAGAAATCTCAAAAAAACAAGATGGAATTTAAATTCCCAAACAGCTGTTTAGTTAACATGTAATGAAGTATACAATACTACAGGATACTGTATACTTTCATTCCAGTTTAACTTATTTTAATCATGCATCTCTCTCTCTCTCTCCGATTACTATGATATACTTATGTAATAACAAGATTGTCGCAACCTAAGCCATAAAAGATATGGCCACACTGTACATATAATTATTAGGAAAATAAATGTCTTATTTTGGATCTGGATTTTAATTAATATTAACATTGAACCCTGGAATAATCTCCAAACCAGCTACCCGAGCAAAACAAGCATCACAAACAATAAAAAAAATATTTAATTACGACACTTTTTCAAAAAAATATTAATCCATTTATGATGCAATACTTGATCTCTGAATAATGAAATGATGGAGGCTCTTCCCTGCAGTTGTAAACTAGACCAGTTGTACTTACACTCGTTAAGACGAAGGCTGCTCTCCGGAGAATTAAAATAGTTACAACATTAGCTGGACCAACAAACCATTCAGCAAAACTAAGCTGGTTGAAAACGATGACCGAACATCTCAGGTGGAACGTCTTAGTTCCCTTAAATTACATGACCCGTTCCGGCATCCACGACAGGTGTTATGTGTCCTCAAGCCACATAGGTGGGTAATACTTGCGGCTGGCTTAAATCTTTGAGAGTTTCAGATTATCAGGTGAGGGTTGGCAAGGCCCTCCAAAAAAACCTAAAAATTACTAGTATCAAAACTTGGTACTCTCTTGAATTTTATGCTATTTGTACTTATATTAGATTAAATAAAATATAGATCTTTAAATGAATACACTTCAGATTTACTGACCTTAGATGTTCTTAGGTTTTCTATTACAGAAAGGTGGTGTCTGCACTTGGCTGAAGTTACAGCAAAAATTCCTTTTCCTAGCAACATGGCTATTCCTTTTTTACTTTGTCACAAAAAATGACCAAAAAATCCGCCACAAAAACTATCCTTTTTCCCTCTAATCCGGGGCTACCAATTATAGCATAAAATTCCTATAGTAGAGTAGAGCCAAGTTTGAAATGCCCCATTTGATCTGTCTTTTAATAAACCAGTATTCCTGAGATGTTGTCATTACATTTTCACACTATTTATTTGTTAGTTATATTAATATCATCTGACATTGCTTTCCAATTCAAAACTATAGACCGTAGAACCCTCTGTTGTTTTATTAATTTACTATACTGTATTGAGTGTTGCATAAGGTCGTCAAGTGAAATATGCAAGAAGTCGCATTATAGCCCAGGCGCGTATGAAAAATTAATTATTTAAAAAAATTATGTTACACATTACCTTTATATTCGAAATCTTAAAATTTGTTAAACATAACTTGTCAACTTTTAATTCTCTCAATGTAAATCATAATTACCCCACACGACATGGATATAATCTGCAGTACAATATATATAGACTTGAAATATATAAAAATAACCCGTATTACATGGGATGTACACTATATAATAAGCTAAGTATTGATATAAAAAGTATAAATAATACCAAAAAATGTTTCTCAAAATTAAAAAAAAAATCTTTTAAGTAAAGCATTCTATTCCATTGAGGAACACTTAATGCACTAAATTTTTTCCTTTGTCTTCTCTCTCTTTATTTTTGTGATCTATTGGATGAATAAAGTATTATTATTATTATTTATTATTATCTACATACAACACGTATATACATCTATTTATATACAAACTTTTTTTTCTGTCTGAAGGTTTAGTTTAGTCGTTCTGCTGAGAGGGTTTTTATGTTTTTGAATAATACGCTGCATTTTTCTTCCTTTTCTTTTTTCAATGCTCCTTTTGTTTATGGTCCGGTTTATTATTTCTTCTAGCCGTTATTCTTCAGACATAAATGTGTATTATGCATATTTTTTCTGACGCTCTGGAAAAAAAATTATTTTGCCGCAATATAATATTATATTGTTGATTAGGTCAGGTCCAGTTCAAATTCAATTCAATTTGTTATCTATTTGTGGGAGTCTGTACTGTACTTTATTAATAAGATTCAGATATTATAGTGTATACAACCAGAATTGAAACCGTATAAAAACTAAAAGCCTGCAAAAACAGTCGGCATCTCTTGCGGAGGTAAATAGAAATGCTTGTCATAGGAAAAACAATAAAGAGATGCCGACTAACTTTGCCGACTTTTAGTTTTTATGCGGTTTCAATTCTGGACGTATACACTATACCATAATTTATGATATTTTTTTCTAAAAAATATAGAAACTTTATTGTCACCTAATGTTCATACAAACATTGTAGACATTCCAGGTTACAAGTTTTATCGCAAATAAAGAAGTGGCGCTGGTGTTAGTATAAATATGTACGTATATACCAGATTACATACCACAAATTACTTAATGAATAGGATTTATTTAGAGCAATGAAGATTTAAACTTCGAGGAGTAAATTCGGTTTGCTGTAGGCATTTATTAATAATACATGTTTGCCTACCCTCGTATAATACAGCTTCCAGGTTCTGCATATAACTTTCTCTAACGCTTTACGTACATGATCCAATTTTTATAATGGAATTTTGTGAAGCATAATAATACAAAGCAAACAGTTTCAAAAGGAAGCTGGTCACACATTCATTAAAACATTTAAGAATCAAGTCATATTTTAAATATTTTAGATTAACACCGTAGAGGTTTGTAGCTGTACAATAGGTGAATCAAACAAAAGAGTTGAAGATAAATTAAGATTAATGTGTATATCCGCATGCGGGCTCTGATTTGAACAAAATAAATTCAATACTTGACTCCGCCTCTTGTCGATACCTTGTAAATCGAATAATCAACCCTTAACTCAAGAACCCTCAGCTCCATGGAAATTTCGCAGCACATGCATGGGGTTGCACAACTGCCCCTAACTTTATCGTACCTCATACCATCCTATTATAACATTTGAATTGCTGAATTGCTAATGTTCAGACAGAAGCAGTGCTTAAATATATACTTTCACAAACGAGATAAAACAAATGAATTGTCAGAATAATAAATGCGGTTTATTAAAAAAAAGGGCGAATACAAACTGGGCACAACACTACCCACAATTTTTTATCGTACATGTAATCGAGACACCCTCTAAATCTATACCTTAAAGTTATCGGTAATCTGGGCACCGGAGTGTTTTCTTGAAACATAAAAATTGCTTAAAAACAAACTGGTACTAGATAAATTAAAATGAAGAATACTATAAAAATGCAAATAACAAGAAAACATATTTTTCGTCTCATTCAAATTTGAAGCGTTTTCATAAATTGAACTATGAAATAATAATTCGATTAATTTTCCTGAAAGTGAAAATAAATAATGTCGTAATAGCAGATATGCTATGACAGTTCGTGATAAAAAACCCATGTATTTTTTATAGAGGTTCATTTTTTAGAAATTTGGTTCGGGACAATAAGAACGACATGGATTCGTGGCAATGAGATCGTGATGGACTCGGAATTTTGAGAAATCACACAAGCCTCTGTCTAACATAGTGTCGAAATTTATCAGCTTGGAAGAGGAATAGTTTAGAGCAATATCTTTCACCTTGCACACCTCGTGATATTTTTTGAAACCGGAGAATATAAAAGATAGGTATAATTTTTAGAACCCCGCTGGCATTCCGTAATATACAAAACAGTGCTGTAAAACTTCAGGTCATTTGTCAAGTCACCAATTAAATTTTCTGGTATGGACATCAAATTCACAGAGCGTTGATACATAAATGATGCTACCTATATATCTTCTATTTTTCTTCTAGATAACTGTAGAGTTTAAGACTACCCTGTGTTGTAACATATTATACGACAATACTCACCTCATCCATCGTCAGAGAACCACATGCTTTGTCTTTATCTCAATATTACCAATGATAGTGCTGTCCCGAACATCTAGACTACTACTAATTATCATTGCCTGGTTAGTAAGCATGTTCTATTACTCTGTACTTTTATGATTGACGTGACGGGGGCGAGCGTAGGTGCGTCTTTACTATGTACATACTTCGGTATGCGATGTAAAGCAACGACAGGCGCGGTTAGTACTTGGATTGGTGACCATTCCAACGGAAACCGCGTTCTCGCCTCACACATCTTCCAGCGGCTTGTATATCAGTGTATGCGCGGAAGCTATACAACCTTAGGCGAGGGTTGTATAGGAGATATGCCATCCTTCGGAGGGGATGTAAAGCCGTCGGTCCCTTGTCTATTAAATGTTAGGCAAGTAAAAGATCCCTACTCTTCTTAAGGGAAGAGGTTCGGCAAAAATTCCTGGTTGGGGGTAGCTCGTCTACAGGCGTCGGTGTTAGGCCTCAGTAGCGGAAATAGGCCGACGTTAAATAAATGTATAAAAAAAAAAAAATGATTGACGTGACCAAAGACTTTTTTTTAAATATCGGTATATATTGTACGTAAGGAAATAAATACATGGTAAATAAAACTGAGGGGAGGGGATATTTAATTTACTATACTGGGCGATGTTTAATTGTAATTTTAATGTAAAATATTGGTAATGTTGTAATGTTATCAGGAGTTGATTCTATACCCGAAAATGTAAAGAAAAGTTTCCTAGGACTGGAAATGTCCATTTCCTAGCATATCAAGTCAAAGTTATCGAGCAGGTGATCCACATTTTACGTACTCATATACTTACGATATCATTTTGATTTCAAGGGATAAGTATGATATTTATTACTTTTAAAAAAAAATTCCAGTCCTATATATTTTTTAATTTGGTACATTGTTTTGAAAGCAGTCCTTCCAAGTCCTAAAAATTAAGATTCTTAAAACCAAATTATCATATTGCAGAGTAATATTTAACAACAAACGGCATATGAAAAACGAAGATTTGATTATCTAAGTAATCTTTTAGAATTTATAAGGAATAAATTAGCAGTGAAAGTGTTCGATAAAGGCAACTAGACAAATTAAAAATAAAGTTTCAGTTGTACAAATGCTTTGTAAAGTTCACTACACATAGCAAGCTATTTTGAGTAATCTATATTAGGGCTGACATAGATGGTATTTTACTTAAATAATTATATTTCTAAAACTTAATATTTCTTCCGACAGTGCCGGTGCCGGAGCCAGGATTCGAACCCGGTGTTGCGATGTTCGTGTGATTAATCGCGATTGCCACCTCGTGCCTTAACCCACTCGACTATCGACCAGACATATGACGAGCTACATTATGTAATACAACTGTCGTGATAACTACAGGTTCCATTTTTTATATATTTAATTGAATTCCTAATGCTAAAACTGGAAATCTCCTTTTCCAAGCTCCAAACAACCTTTGAATATGATTACGGGCTCTTATTTGGCTTTCATTAAAAAGACATTCAGCAAGTGTCACTGGTTGTAGCAAGGGTGTTATTAAATATTTTTTATGCCGTAACCACTGTCCCCAACTAGTAAGGTATGAACGCGATAATTCCCATTCTGTATCATTATCTTTAAACGACAGTTATTGAAAATGGTTGCACCGTGTGTTGAACCAGGCCATCGACATACAATATTTCTAATTAATAATTCTGAATTACACTGTGACATGCCATCTTTCGTTGGTGTTCGCAAGTTAATAGGTAGATCAATTCACCACTCTAGAGTAATGAATTACACTTTCACCGATAGCTGGCACGCCACGTGAAATACCACCTCTTAAGCTTTTCGCCAACAGATGGCTCCCACTAGGAAAATATATCAATTTATTAAATAGATGTGTATATCTTAGGAAATCTCAAATATAAATTTTTATTATAATTAGCGTATAAAATTGTCTACAAAATGAAAGTGTAAAGATAGTTAATGATCGAAAGTTCATAATAATCGATTTAGTTTTTAACATTTCACAAGTTGGTACCTTGACAGTCGAACTGTCAGTTTAAGTCATTTCCTCTTGTTTCTTGTGAGTTACCAAAGGTTATAAAATCACTCAAATTGCTTCACACCTCCTTTTTAAATCAAGAAATTGAACCGAAAACTTTAATTATAGACGATTTTGGTAAGGCCAGATTTTGAATACTGATTTTGACTTGAATACCGTGTTGTTATTTTTGGATTATTTGTATTTTGGACTTTGGATCATATGCTATTCTTTGGTACACGAATTTTGGTATACGAATCTGTCCTGATTTATGCATTACGATTGAGAGAAAGCTTATCTAACCATTTTGAAGATTTCTAAACCCTATTAAATTGTGCCGTGAAGATTTCTGTCTCGATCAACAACCTTCAAATCTGGAGCGCCTGGAAACTCTCCAATTTTCTTTGTAAAAGCTAAGTAACTACTGAATTTCCCTTTTATTGTAAAATTTTTTAAATTTAATAATTCTTTTTCCCATAGCGTTAACTTTAATCTCTAGACTTTGCTGTATTGTTTTATTGTAAGATTTCATCTTTAAATTTTTCGTGTACTGCATTTTGCTGATTTTTATAATAAATTATATTTGCTTTTACTTGTTCTTTATTTGTTCGCTCTTACTACAAGGATTTGTAAGATCTGGGACCTTATTTGCTTGTCCTGACTTTGGGTCGTAATAACACACAGCTTGTAAATTAAATGAAAAAAAGGCTTTTCTATTACGACAAATCTCTGGCTTCCTCTCCACCTGGTGACTGAAAATAAAATTGTATATAAATAAAAATGTCCATTACGAAATAAATTATACTCCAGTTACCTACCTGAATTTTAATATGTGAGTTGTCATGAGCCCCAATACACCTAAGAAATTTAACGATACGGCAAGGATTTTATATCCATGCCGTACACGATTTATTTTTTCTTATCCAGAGGGCATGGTAATGAATTCTCCTCTAGTTTCATGAATCTTAAGACTTTTGTAGTTACTTGACTTACAGTGGATTTGTATACTTCATTAAAATCACCAATTACTCACACAATCACAGAATTGATCCGGTAGCCAAAAAACGTAAAGTTATGAATACCATATCTGTAGGACTCAGAGCATGGTTTCTGAAAACAAATTAAGTATATCTAATGTAGTTATTTTTAAAATAAAATGTAATCTTACCTTTCTATTTGCTGCGCAATAAAAATGCTTTATTGATATATTCACCACTGCCTTTCACTGTCTGAATCTTGCAATAAATTCCCATATTTCGAAATGATTCGGTGTCTGCCTAAAAGTCTGTGCCTTTCAGGGATAAACCACAAGATTGACCAGCTCGTTAAAATCGTCATCTGTCAAGTTATTCATTTTTGTAACTTTTCACCCTTATAGTTATTTTAATATTTATAAACACAATATATTTGAAGTTATATGTAACATATCAACTCGGTTTGAAACTTGTTAAAACGGTCTCTTCCAGAATCCATAGAGTCCTGGCCAAGGACGGTTCTACTGCAAACGAAGTAGGTTTTATCAAAAAAGATGATGAAACCTACACAGAAACAATGACGGAAAGTATCAAATTGCTCATGGAGGCACACTTTCCGGGCTCACTGATATTAACAGACCTAGTGGATAGGCATTATCCAGACCAAAGGCCAGAAAGGCCCAAACTTGCGGACTGGAGGTTGGCCACCGAGGTTATAAAACCTGATAAAATCAGATGGGCAATTAGTAAGTTCCAACCACTCAAATCTCCTGGGATGGACGGAATATATCCAATTTTGCTCCAAAAGGGGCTAGAGGTATTAATACCTTACTTATGTAAAATATTCAGAGCCTGCTTGGCTTGGAAATACATACCAAAAATATGGCGGAAGGTGAGAGTCATCTATCTACCGAAAATAGGTAGATTATCGGACCAAACGCCCAAGTCATATAGGCCTATAAGTCTATCCTCTTTCCTACTTAAAACGATGGAAAGACTGATAGATAGATACATTAGAGACGAACTACTAAGGGAAAATCCCCTGAGTGAACGGCAATATGCATACCAGCCAGGGAGGTCGACAGGCCTTGCGCTGGATGAACTAAACAGACTACTAGCAAAGTCCCTAGAGGACAAGGAAATGGCAGTAGTTACATTCCTAGACATAGAAGGAGCGTTTAATAACGCAACAACGCACTCACTAACGAGTGCATTATTAAACAGAGGAGTCCCAACAACGATCTGCCGGTGGATTAAAGTCAGCCTAGATAATAGGATTATAATATCTAATCTAGGTGAGATCTCCATCGAGGCGAAAGTGAGTACAGGCTGTCCACAGGGAGGGGTACTATCTCCACTACTATGGGCAACCCTGGTTGACGAACTCCTCCGGAAACTTTCCACAGAGGGCTTCTATTGCTTAGGATATGCTGATGATCTAGCAATAGTCGTTAAGGGGTGATTTGCGAACACAATAACGGAGCGTTCGCAAAGAGCCCTAAATGTTGTCGACAAATGGTGTTGCAAGGAATGACTTTCTATAAATCCCCACAAAACCACAGTCGTCAATTTTACACGGAGAAGAGCACTGCAAGGCCTAAAGCCCTTAAGGCTCAACGGAGTGGAAATTCCATTTGCCTGTGAGGCAAAATATTTAGGAGTCATTTTTGACCAAAAATTAACATGGAATTCTCACATCCAAAAAGTCACACAGAAAGCCACAATCGCCCTGGGAAGGTGTAGGCAAATGTGTGGAAAAAACTGGGGGTTAAATCCCAAAATGAACCTGTGGTTATACACCAGGGTAATGAGACCCATGATAATCTATGGATCAGTGGTATGGTGGACTAAAACGGTGCAGTCCGGAGCAATAAGGCTGTTAAGTGGCGTACAAAGGCTTGCTTGCCTGTGCGCCACGGGGGCTATAAAAACTGCTCCTACGGCTGCACTTGAGGTCCTCTTGGACCTGCCACCCTTACACGTATTCATACAAGGCGAAGCTCGGTCAGTGGTGCACAGGTTAATGCAAGGCCAAACGCCAATTAGCCAGCAACACGGGACGGAGTACCAGAAGGAGATGAGGGCAGATCCCATTCTAGGCATGCCCACGGATGTAATGGTCCCAAGGTATAACTTCAACAAGAACTTTCAGACTGTTATACCAGACAGGGAGGATTGGAAAAACGGTCCTCCCATAACAGCACAAATAGTCTGGTACACTGACGGCTCCAAGACAGAACAAGGAGTCGGAGCCGGGATTTACGGGACAAGGTCAAAAGCCAATATCCCTATAAGTCTAGGGAAATACGCAACGGTGTTTCAGGCTGAAGTGATCGCCATACACTGTTGCGCAAGGGAGATAATAGGACAAGGCACTGTTAACCAGTCGATTGCCATTTTCTCTGATAGCCAAGCGGCAATAAAAGCAATCAGTTCCATGCAAATCAACTCAAGATTGGTGTGGGACTGCTTGACGGCCCTTACAGAGCTGGGAAGTCAGAACAGAGTGACCCTAACATGGGTACCAGGACATGAGGGACACAGAGGAAACGAAAAGGCTGACCAACTGGCCAAGGAAGGCGCACTTGAAGCCCCAATAGGACCCGAGCCCTTTTGTGGCGTGGCAAAGCCATGCATACGAGCAGCCATTAAGGAATGGGTGCAAAATAAATCTCTGGAATGGTGGAGGTATCTCCCAAGACAGAGATAGGCCAAGGAGTTCATCAAAGAACGTTCGGCCAAATTTACGGAAGACCTACTAAGCCAGAATAGGAAGGCCATCAGAGTAATAGTGGGCTTTATAACTGGCCACTGCCGGCTCAATAGACACATGAGTCTAATGGGCCTGGCAGAGAACGCGACATGCAGATTCTGCCAAGAGGAAGAGGAAACCTCAGTTCATATATTGTGCCACTGTGAAGGCCTGGTGAGAGTGAGATTCCAAGTACTCGGAAAAGAAAAACCAAGGGCGGACAGCTATACAAAAGGGCCTTTATCAAAGCTGTGGAGTCTAGTACAAAGGACAAAGCTGGATGAGGTGCTATAAGGAAGATATTCTGGGAGCATCACAATAGACCTGAAAAGGTCGCGGTGGTAAAGGCTAAACAACCAGCTCCTTTGTTAATCTAATCTAATCTAATCTAATCTAACGGTCTGTATCAGCGGTTCAAATTAAACCTACTCCGAACAACGGTTGGCAGTTGAACGAACTTACTACAATGGGTTTTTAGCGCTTGAACTCCCGGATCTACGGTAAAAGGACGTTGAACTCGATTGGCAAACCTCGCCCTAAGAATAATAAGAGGACTAGAAGTGTTACTTAAGAAGTTCTTGTCAGGTTTACCGATTTTGGTGCCTCCTTCTTCTTTTTCGTTTAGAAGAGTAAATTTTTCTGGTGGCTCCATGCAAATTTCTTCTAGATAACCTGAAAATTGGGAAAAATAAGTTTAAAATATGTTACATTACCACAATATTCGCAAGTTTGGTGAATGCGCCAGGAATCCACAAAGATAAGACAACTCATTTGGGACTCCGTTATATTTTCCTTCGCTATGAATAGCTATAGGGGCCACTAAGTAATATGCTTTTTTTTGTAAAAAATAAAATTATTAGGTTATTAAGAAATTGAAGAATTTCACGCAGTCCTCCCCTCCGGTTAATGAATCTTGTTATATAATTTCGATATTGAAGTCGATTGAAATTGAACAAATAACGAAGCAGAACGTACTTTTCAAAATCTTGCTATACGGTCAGTTCAGTTATCACTTCAATCATAATTTTAGTTAACTTTTCAGTTAAACTTGGATTCGAAAAGGAGAAGAACTAAATGAAAAGACTAACTGTAACTGACTTGATAGATTATGGCTTGATAGATTTGCCAAAATCTGTCAGTCCTTGTTCCGTTATATAAGTCTTTATTCTTTTTCTTCTTGCCTTGTTCCTTTTTTCAGCAATAAAGCTGAGGCTACTATAACAAGGTATTCTACTATTTAAATTAACTGAAATTGTTATATAAAAGATAACTGAATTAACGTATGAACTATCTTAAACTTTTGTTATATAGTCAGTTCAGTTTATTGTTGAAATCCGGACTACTTTCTTAAGAAAACACTCGCTCGCCTATGTTTATTTTGCATAGATATCATCAGGGTTTGATTGTCTAATACAAATGTAATAATTTTCTTCACATTTATCTCAAAACTGTCCTGTGGTGAATACAAAATTAAACTTACTTTTCAAAGATAAAAACAAATTAGCCATAAGTCGGAATTTACAATGATAATAACAATTACGTATGCTTACCAAGTGATTATAAAATTGCTGTGCACATTGTATTAAAAGATCTAACAAAATTATGACGTAATTTGCACAAAATTTGAATACCAAATGTTAATCTTATACAAAATTAGAGATAAAAATATTGATATTTCTGTAGGCATCTTAGTATTACTACACTATTTATTTTAAATTAAACAATATTAAAAGCAACGTCACAAATTACAAACTAAAAACTGATCCAGTGTGCGTGGTCTGAATGATATAAAATACTTGAAAATTAGAATATCAAAAAATGGCAAAATTCTATCATAATTATTGTGAAGCAAAAAATTATTATATTATGTAAAACCATCAAGCGCTGATAATTATGCAAAATAAATGGAACGTACGGGCAAGGTAGTGTTTTATTAAACATTTTAGTCCTGATTTCAACAATTAAAACTATAGTATACTTTATACGAGCACAATCGAAACTTGTCAGTGTTGAAGCACAGGACCGTGAGCACTGAACTGGATATTTTGTCCTAAATATTTAGCAATAGTATCGAGATTCGAATGGTAGTTGAAACTGTGCAGGCGAGTCCGAGACTGGCAATATAGTCAGCCTGAATGAACCATCTACGACTGCACTGATTTAAAGATAATAAAACGGGCAGGCCTACTAGCATTAAAAAACTCGTAAATCGTTTCTCAGAAGTCAACGTGGACTTATGCGATGTGCTATCAATGTGCCAGTGCAGTGCATAAATACCTGTTATAATATCAAGCGTAGGAGTTCAGTTAGTTATTGTTAATATTTGTAAATATTTACTACTATATAAAAGGTAAAATATTTTAATTATTTACTAATTTACCATGGCTTTCTGGAGACCATTTGAAACAGTGGATAATATAATAACGCCCGAAAATCTTATCATTTTCTTATGACAAGCATTTACTTCCGCCCATGTACAATAAAGAGATGCTGACTGTTTTTGCCGGCTTTTAGTTTTTATACGGTTTCAATTAAATTCGTATACACTTTATAAGTATTACGTGCACAGTTACCACCCCTCCATTAGTTGTGCTGTAGAATTATCTGAGAGAATAAGAGGTTTTAGGTAATTGGTAATTCAACTGCCATAATCTTAATTATTACGAATATCAATTCTTGAAGAAAAAGAGAATTTTCATAAACAGAAGCAACGACCAGAGAAGAATTTTAAAGTGTGAAAGAACATTTTTATTTCATATAATTGATAGTAGGTCAATATAAGCGAGCTCTAATTATCATATTTAAAAAAATTTTATTCTTTTAAGATGGTCAGACAAAGTATTAATAAACCTGATTTTTTTATCATATAAATAATAATAAATTATACAGTTATACCGGGAGTTAGAAAAGTATGGGAGCGGTGGAAAATCTCGAACAGTTTGCGTCAAATCGAAAAATAAAAAAATACGTGTCAAAAATTTTTCAAAAACCTATCTACTGATACCAAATGACCTCACCACCCTGTGGGTGAGGCAAGGGGCAACTTTAAGATTTCAAATGGAAACCCCTATTTTTTATTACGGAATCGGATTCTACGGCAAAAAATACGTAAATTTTATTCCGGACATTTTGTTCGATTCTTGCATGGTGTCGCTGTAATCGCAAAAAATGAAAAGAAAACATCGTCTCGTGCCCATAAAAAAACGTCCAATTCAAAAACTGAAAAACACGTATTTGTTATTTTTACGAAATCTATCCAATGATATTGGATTCGACTCTCCCACCCCTAACCTAGTGGGTGGGGCGGGGAGCAACTTGGAAATTTGTAGTGAAAATCCATGTGCCCATAAAAAAGTCCAATTCAAAAACTGAAAAACACGTATTTGTTATTTTTTTAAAATCTATCCAATCGGATTCGACTCTCCCACCCCTAACCCAGTGGGTGGGGCGGGGGGCAACTTTGAAATTTGTAATGAAAATCTCTATTTTTTTATAGCGGATTCGGATTCTACGACCAAAAATACGTGAATTTTATATCGGGTATTTTTTTCGATTCTCGCAAGGAGAAAAATACCTGGAAATGTTGACAAATCAAATAGTTCCCGCAATACAAGAGATTGCTGGTGAACAGTTCGATAATGTTTGGTTCCAGCCAGATGGGGCTCCTCCACACTTTCAGGATATTATTAGGAACTAGTTGAATGGTACATTCGAAAATCGATGGATAGGTCAAAGAGGAACTATTGAATGGCCAGCAAGATCTCCAGACCTCGCGCCACTTGATTATTTTGTTTGGGGCTACGTGAAGGGTAAGGTTTATTTCACTAAACCCCGTGATTTGGAAGAGTTGAGGCAACGCATATTAAACATTTTTGCAGAAATACCACCTCAAATGATAAGAAGTACTATTGAAAATTTTTATGTTTGTCTCGGACAATGCCGAGAAGTCAATGGGCACCATTTTGAACACCTGCTATAATCTTGAAATTAAAATCTGCTAGTGTAGCAGTTAAGTTGTAAACTAATTACCTCAACTGGCCAAAATCCTCATCTTGCCTTAAATGGCTTAGTTACCTCCTTGCCTTCACTGGCTGGGATCAAGAACTTGTTTGAAGTGGCTGAATTAAGAGGTAAAACCACTGTTAGTTTTTTTTCTAAATCGAGTTTTTTATTTCTCTGTAAAAAATGTAAATTGAAAATTACTAGCTGCTAATAAATTTGCAGAATGTTAATAGTTGTAATTTCTGCACGACCGCCTAAAATCACTGTTCTCAAAACAGCTCGGGAAATCATTCACTCTGAGATCAGTAGTTTTACTTTTCGTATTTTTCTAAGTATGCGTTCAAAACTTTCATGTTTCCACTCAATTTTTTGCGATTGCAGCGACACCTTGCGAGAATCGAAAAAAATGCCCGACATAAAATTCATGTATGTTTGGCCGTAGAATCCGAATCCGCTATAAAAAATATGGATTTTCGTTACAAATTTCAAAGTTGCCCCCGCCCCATCCACTGGGTTAGGGGTGGGAGTGTCGAATCCAATGTCATCGGATAGATTTCGTAAAAATAACAAATACGCGTTTTTCAGTTTTTGAATTGGACGTTTCTTTATGGGCACAAGACGCTACTCTTGAAACAGTAATGTTTTCTTTTCATTTCTTGCGATTACTACAGCGACACCATGCAAGAATCGAAAAAAATGTCTGCAATAAAATTTACGTATTTTTTGCCGTAGAATCCGATTCCACAATAAAAAATAGGGGTTTCCATTTGAAATTTTAAAGTTGTCCCTCGCCCCATCCACAGGGTGGTGGGTGCGGAGGTCATTTTGGTATCAGTAGATAGTTTTTTGAAAAATTTTTGACACGTATTTTTTTATTTTTCGATTTGATGCAAACTGTTCGAGATTTTCCACCGTTCCCATACTTTTCTAACACCCGGTATATACACACAGATATTTTATAGACCCTATCTGCATACTTTATATGCTCTTTCTCTATCCCTAAATTCGATTAAGTCAAGTAATATGTATTGTTTAGTATGTTATTTTCTGTCACATTTGCTTACTGTTCAATATTATTCTTTTACGTTCAGAGAGCTTGAAGCATGCTAACTATTTTTTTTATACTTCCTTGTACATATGCAAGAAAAGGTAGAAAAATAATTTTTTCTTCCCAGTGGAAGTTTTAGAACGTACTGATTACCCTTTGGGAGAATATCATGCTGCGAAGGGGAACTATCCGGATCTGTCCAGCCGACAAAGCCTCCGATCCATGTGATTGTAGAACGGCACGAAGGGATAAAAACTGCAAGCAAGTCTTTCATCCGTTGTAAACATGGGGAGACGCAGAAACCGCCTGCGCACGTAGTAAACCATCGAGCGGGCTTTGAAATGAAGGGCCGAATGCGCGAGTTGTTCGTTCATCAGTGTTTCTAATGAAACTACTAGAGTTAGTGGGTGATTTTTAAATATTGTTAGGTGCACGTGCGTTTTTTGCGTGTGTATTGCCCCGTCACTTGTTAACCGGCGAGGGTTGGATGTGTTTTGTGGCTTTTGGATTCGCAAATTTAAGGGTGAGTGACCTATATACATCCTCCATGTTTTGCAATCGTGTTGTTTTCTGACATTTTCAATGTTTTATCCTGTTTTTGTCCCCTTACCTGTGGGGACTTGATAATTGAATTTTACGCAGGAAATTTGACTACGAACGTTTTTATTGCTGCTTTTTTAAATTTGAGTTGCTGTTTGTTTAGGAAGGATTTTAATGTGCCTTGTTGACAGTTGGGACGGCCGGCGTGGGAGAATGACAGTTTATTATTTATGTTATTATTACACATGTACCCTTAGTAACGCGATGATCATATCAAGGTTGTAGAACATATAAATTACGAATACTTATACGAAAAATATAAAAAATATGTATGCATCAAATTTCTGTTTTTTTGAAAGATGTTGAAATAATTGCACATAATTAATAAATACTATTTTGAAATAAAATTAGAGGATAATGACGTTTTACATATAGGTTCGTTGTCGATTTATCTATTGAATTGATCTTAAACGCGGGTATAATATAAGATTGCGAACTTATTCGGTTCTTGAGACAATACAATAATTACTTACCAAATAAAAATTCATAGATGAAGTAAAGTAAATATTATCATGAGCTTATATTGATAGTTAAATATACATGACAAATACAAAATAATGTTCAAGATTATATAGTGTTAAAAAACGTACTTACTAGCAATAAAGAATGGACACTTTTTAATTTATACAAATAAATTCCTATACTAGCAAAACACTGGTAATATAAAGTGAAACCTTAAAATTTCCAGAAACAAAGGGCATAAAGTAGATGCCCTTCTTTATAGATACCTACACCTACTTAACAAATGAAGTACTACTAACTAAGGATCACTGACAATTAGGGTACACTTTGCTGTCCCAGATTTTTAATATTTTTTAAAACCAATATAAGTAGATTTAAAAATGAAAATTAAATAACGATGCACAATAATAGTCATTATATTATAAGTATAATGACATTTCTTATTATGAATTTTTTATATTAATAGCTCCTCGTTGGTGTATCTCTAAGGTAGGTATCCCAAGTAGGTAGATTCCCTTAATATTTTTTAAAATATTTATAATATAGATTACTATTATAACACTTCGTTTAAACCATACTATCAAGTGCTTTTATTTTTATAATTAGCCCCTCAATACTATATTAGAAAATTTCATTCGGATTTATACCTATGTAGATATGTCAATATTGCTGTACTGTATCCTACAATGTTATTCACTGCGTTACGCCCTCTAGTTACTGTAATAAATTACAAAAAAATATGTGAATGGCGCCATGATGGATCATATGGTAATAGTCCAGGCGAAATCAGTCATCGGCCGAGAAAATTTATTCGGATGCAATATTTTTGTGCCATTTTGTTCAAAATGTGCTCCTTTATAACAGATGGAAATGTGGTCAGAAATTGTTTAAACAAAGTTTTTTTAAACAAATTAGTAAAATTGATCTTCGTTTTCGAAAAACAAACAAAAAACCTTCTTAGACATTTTTCTCTAAAGTTGATAGATTTCGAAAAAAATTCTTGAATTCTCAAGAAACTCGATATTTACGATTTTCAGGACTCAAAAACTGTATGAAAATTAATGTTTTTTAATGTAGGAAAAATTTGTATCCTATTCTTTGAAGTTTATACCACAATATACTGTAGATATATTTTGTTATTCTTTAGCTTAAGTGCTTGTTTTTTTAATTATCAAGATGTGTGCGCGATAGTCAGCGTAGCGGCGCACCTCGCGATGTTTGGCAAGTCTTAGAACATTTATTTTTATTTTGCCTATATACCGGGTGGACCATTAATAATAGGTCATAGTTCAGGGGTAGATTCTTTGGGCAAAGATATGGGGATATAACAAAATATGCTTTAGTAAAATGTTGCTGTGGAAAAAGATATAGGGTGTCGAAGTTCAAATTATTTTTTCATTTTTTTGCAATAACTCAACAATCTCTTGGCTGATTTTCGCCAAATTTGCTAGAGGAACTTTTTTTATTCTAGGAAAGAACATTTTATGTATTACATCACGTTAGATCATAGAGGGCGCCACAGGACTGTATCTGATGATGAATTTTTTAAATGTTTTTGACGATATGTTGTGGTATTTCTGACCAGAAAATCTGATGAGGGCGTCATTTCCACGTATAAAAGGTACACTTGGTAGCACTTGATAACTCCAACCGTTTTCGAGGAAAGTGCCATTAAATATTTCAATAATTTTTTGAAAGACAAATTCAATTTTAATGAAACAAAGTGTATGGCGAAGATCAGTCAAGAGGCTGTTGAATTATTGCAAAAAAATGAAAAAATAATATGAACTTTGACACCCTACCCTGTATCTTTTCCACAGCAACATTTTACTAAAGCATATTTAGTTATATCCTCATGTTTTGGCCCAAAGAATCTACCCCTGAACTATGGCCTATTATTAATGGTCCACCCTGTATATAACACAAGTCTGGATATCACCACTATTTGGCACAGAAGATCACATTAGTCTGGCATTCCTGAATTCACCTAAAAGTTGCAGTACAATCACTGTGATTAATATTTTTATCACCAGCAGCACCTTGAGCTGCATTTGCAATTTCGGCGCATCGAATTTTTTCTTCGCTTTTATAAGAGGCATAACATGTCGTATGCCATGAAAGCTTTTTCTAAGACTTGGGTCAAATAAAACAGTAAATTGCTGAGTTACTTCTTGGTTTTTTCGTCGCAAAGCTGCACGTTTTAACATATGAATCTGCTTTTGGTTTCTGCACATTATTAGGAAGATCACAAATAATGCACTACAATGGTTTCTTTTAAGAGATATTACTGAGGAAGACATTTTATAATTTATATTTTCAAGAAAATAAATTTTCTCCTTATGATTAAACTACGTTTTCTTTTTACAAAAATTGAAAGAGGTTCCGTGTCTAGTTGCAATGACCAGCGAGACGAAACTGACGAAAAAAAGATGAAACGTAAATTTAACGTTCTCTTTTTATGCAAGTCCTAACATGATAGTTTTGAGTTTCACCGATCGCACTACTAGATGCGTCAGTATAAACACGTATAGGTACATTTTACATTACATACATATATTTACATTTTAATAATTAAACAACAACCACTTAAGCTAAAGAATCTACAGTATATTGTGGTATAAGCTTCAAAGAATAGGATACAAATTTTTTTTACACTAAAAAACGTCCATTTTCATATAGTTTTTGAGCCCTGAAAATCGCAAATTTCGCGTTATTTGGGATTTCAAGAATTTCTCTCTAGAAATCTATCACTTTGGAGAAAAATATCTAACATTTTTTTTTGCTTTGGTGTGAAAAACACGAGGGGCAAATCAGGGGAAATCAGAGGAAATCAGAAGGAAATCAGAAATTCAGCCTAGCGGTTTACCCCTCGGAAATACACGAAAATATTTTTTCTGAAATACAAAAGTTAATTTTTCTAATTTGTTTAAAAAACTTAGTTTAAAGAATTCCTGACTACATTTCCGTCTGGCAAACTGTACTTTCTTATAAATGAGCACATTTTGTACAAAATGGCACAAAAATATTCCATCCGAATAAATTTTTCCCGATCGATGACTGATTTTGCCCGGGCTATAAAGAAAATAGTCCAGTTTGTTATAGACAGTCAAATGCTTGAAATAGCCGTTAGTAGGTATTTGCATATTTTAAATGCAGTATCTGCTGCTGAGGGCGAATATGTTTATTAAAGGTCTACTGTGTTACCTGCTTTATATGAGGTAAAATTTGATGTTATTTATATTGTCATATTTATTCAACAATAACGAAGAGTAAATAAGAAGAAACCCATAAAAAAGTGCTGCATGTTTCGACATGTGTTCCAGCAAATTTTCGTACATATTTAAAGACCAGCAAAATCTTAGATAAATCAAATTATAGAAAACCGTGTCACGCTAAAGTCGAAATATTCATAAAATGCTGAAAATGTTGAAAATTGTATAAATCTTGTAGTGTAGTTTGGGCAGACGTAAAATAGTTTTTTAGACTTCTGTGTATGAATAATGTGAAAATAAAATATAATCCAGACCCCAGAGCAGTCATAATTCATGGTTGATATAAAAACATATAGTTAGATAAAACTAAAAATGAAAATGTCCTAATAACGCTAAACGTCGATAATGATATAAATGAAGTAGTAAACCTTTTCTCTACCCACTTTACATCTGCGGTTATTAACAAGGTTAACGATTTTTTTAGGTACAATTTATCGTTGCCATGCACCACATTGTCAGACAATATCATGGAATCAATCTATATTTCACTGAATAACGATATTTTACCTGACTGTCTAAAAATAGCTTCAGTAGTCTTTAAATATGGGAATAATAATGACATTGAGAACTATTATTAATTGTATTTTCTAAGCTGTTGGAAAAATTCGCAACATCTCGAGTTCTAGAGTTCCTTAAACTTAAGACCATACTTACACCATGCCAACATGGTTTTAAACCTGGTAAATCTACAGAAACTGCGTCTTTTTACTTTATTGACTATGTCTACAAAAATTTGGATAAGGGAAAATATGTTGTCTCTATTTTGTTTGACTTAATTAGTGCATTTGACAATGGTAATTTTTGACAACTAAGTTAGAAAATATTGAAATTCCAGACAAATTTTTAGACTGGATAACATCTTATATGAGTAACCGAAAACTAACTGTTAAATATCAGCATGTTGCTTCTGATTTAAATGACGTTAATTCGGGTGTTCCTCAAGGAACTTCAACTCCTGAGGAACTCTATATAAAGATTGGCTATGTTTGTGAGACCAGGTGTTAGCGTAATAGACTCATCTTAAATAATAAAATAAATAAATAAATACACCACAGGTAATGACGACCCCCTTTATCCCGGAAGGCTCTAGAAGAGCCTTGTGTGGGAGGGGGCTACACATTTAGAGACAAGGGACACACACCCAATATTCGTGTATAGTGAAAAAATCCCTCTCACAGTATTTTCCACTGCCACGACCGGGGATCGAATCCGGAACTTTTGGGTGAGAGGCAAGTGTGCTCACCTCTCGACCATCAGTCATAAATGAAAAAAAAAAAAACTAAATATATTAGATTTAATCTTAGAGGGCCTTTGATTCAGGATTTAATACATTTTTCAACTGGTTTCAAATATCTAGGAACATACCTTGTCAGTAACCTCGGTTGGATATGCCATGTCGATCATGTTTTCAAACAATTAAATAAGGCTTATTACGCTATATTGCAAATGAAAAATACTCTCGGACAACTAGGTTTGTTAAATATTTACTATGCGTTGGCCCACTCCTACATCTCTTCTAATATAATTTTATAGAGTACATTCACGGACATTAATAGAGTGTTTATATTGCAGAAGAGGATACTAAGATTCATATTTATTATGAAATATAAAGATCCGTGCAGAATAGTGTTTAAGGTCAATAAAATCATTACAGTACCCAGCGTTTATATTTATAAATGTTTGCTTTATATGGCATTATTTGACACTCTGGATATAGCTCACAGTTATAATACGAGACATGGAAATTTATATGCGATACCTCTCCACATGAAACGACAACATTTAAAGATTCTCCGTACTATATTGTATAATTTGCTATAACAGCGTACCACAAAATGTGCGTGACCTACCGCGCAGACGTTATAAAAAAATAGCAAGAAAACTGCTAGTAGAGAAGACTTGTTACTCAATTAATGAGTTTTTAAATTCTAGCTAGAATTTCTGGTATATATATCTGCATGTAACCTTCTATGTACGTCAATTTCACTTATATTTGTTTTATTATACGTAGATATGTGCTATATATTTATATGGTTTTTTTCTGGATCCTGTATCATATATTTTAATATATTTATGTGTTTGTTTTTTAATATATTGTATATTTGTTTGTATGGCGCCCTGTAATTTTTTTGTTGCATGCGTAATTTTTTTTACTTATATATTGACTTATCAATGTTACTTATTTGTATATAATTGGTTAATTGATATTATTATTTTCAAACTGGCAGTAATAATATATGCTATGCATATGCTACTTGTAATTACTTTATATCTATGTATGTTTTCATATTTTCCTGTTTTATGTTTTAGATTTTGACATGTCCTCTATCATTGTCTATGATCGAAAGAGTAAATAAGGGCGAGCGTAGGTGCGTCTTTACTATGTACATACTTCGCTATGCGATGTAAAGCAACGACAGGCGCAGTTAGTACTTGGATGGGTGAACGGAAACCGCGTTCTCGCCTCACACATCTTCCAGCGGTTTGTATATCAGTGTATGCGCGGAAGCTATACAACCTTAGGCGAGGGTTGTATAGGAGATATACCATCCTTCGGAGGGGATGTAAAGCCGTCGGTCCCTTGTCTATTAAATGTTAGGCAAGTAAAAGATCCCTACTCTTCTTAAGGGAAGAGGTTCGGCAAAATTCCTGGTTGGGGGTAGCTCGTCTACAGGCGTCGGTGTTAGGCCTCAGTAGCGGAAATAGGCCGACGTTAAATAAATGTATAAAAAAAAGAGTAAATAAAGATTATGATTATGATATGTCTATGCTTGTCAGCAAGTAGCAGGATTTGCCGTCAATAGTTCTGTTCTTGATCTCAAGTTTATTATTGTTCTAGAGATTAGAGTAGTGTTATCTAACTAGTCTTTTTAGAAATTGCTTGCAAGCGTAAATTGAGAACAAATATGTACTTAATAGAAAGTAAAACTAGCAAAATTTGTGATAGCAAGTTAACTTCAAATAGATATCTCTCTTCAGAAGCCAATTCAGTATGACATCCCATGAAAGAAATGGTGCTGGTATTTTCTCATCCGTCTCTATATAGAGGCGTGGTTTTGCTGTCCAGTTGCAGCTGAAGCCCCACTTCAAAATCTCAATTTTCTTAAGGATTTGTACTCTTATAAAAACACCCACAAAGTCTCATCAAGTGAAGCTTTGAAACAGTTTTGTGGTCACTTCTGATATCTCTCAGACGAGTCAGTTGCATTAACATTTGTGTGTGATAGTGTGTCCTTAGAAACAAAAATTGAACTTGTTAAAGTGATGCAGAGGGATAAGGACAGTGCGTATACTTCTTATAGTATAAGCGTGTTACATCAATCAGCCACTAAAATATTTCGCATAAAAAAATACTGCAACGTTTTTAAAACGATTTAAAGTTCCCTGTGAGCTTTTCAAATGGACTCTTCCGCTGTTGTTCGTTCAGAATCTTAAAGTTGTTAATGGCACAGCCACAGAGGTGTTAAACTCATGGAGAGGTAACAGCGTTTTCACACTAAGAAGTGTACACAACTTTCTACTGATCAATTCTTAAGTAATTAATTTCCTTATGTTGTTCACGAACTCTTAAGAAGCAAATTAAAAAAACTGACAAAACAATTATAAAATCTGTTGGTTAGAACTAAAAACATTTTTAATAAAAAAATTCCAATGATACTTAAGTAAAATGTAGAATGTTTCTTCTAGTTCCGCTATACACATCCACAATGTGTTTTATAAAACACTTGAGGGTTGTTACACTGTAATTGGATTCGCCGAAGATAATTTGATATGCAGCTTTTTTGTTTTCCGGATTTAAGTTCACGTAACAGTGAATTTGTATGATAGGGGCTGATATTTGAAACTAAACTAATGCGTTTTTAATGAACGTCGGTGGTCCTGTTTCGATGATGATAGCAAAATTTGATATCGATTTGTCATCATGCATATAATATACAAATTTCTTTCAAATTTCCGCATAATCTATAAAAGTTGACGTATATTATGTGCATGTTAGAGATAATATATACAAGCGTTTATGCATATTAAAACTTGAACTTTTACATATTACAATATTACAGCGTGCCACAAGTTTCATGGAGCCACTCTTATATCTCAGAAACTCCTAGTGCGATTTTTTTAAATTTGGGTGGTGGATCACTGCCCCCAATTAGAACTTAATGACGTAGTAAAATTTGAGAATTATCATTGGCGTACCTTTACATAGGCTAACATAAGGATCGATTTTCCGAGAATGTATATTGCCGATTCATTTAGAAAAAATTTAGTCAGATATTCTTAATCAGCGTCTTTGAAAACTCCTTTGTTCAAAATTTCGTTATAATGGGTTCAAAGGTGGTTGAGATATAGGCCACAAAAAAAATTCGACGAATAAAAAAATTTTTAATTTGCAAAGCGGTTACCCAAATTGGAAAAAAAATCTACATTTTTTTGTTCAGTACAATGCATTTTACTAGTGTGATTTAGATTTGAAAAATAATTCTTAATTTTTTAATAATGCAAAAATTGGAATATAAATATTATATTCAAAAATAATGTAAGATCGAGTACAAGAAAATTATATTAATAATAGGGAAGTAAATAAACTTAAACGATTCTTTCTTTTTCTATAAAACCACCATCATTACGAATACATTGTTTCAATTCTTCTTCTTGCATGTCGTATAACTGTTCGAATCTCACCAGGCGCGATTTCAGCACATGCCTGCCTAACTCTATCCTCTAATTCTTCTTGGCTACGGGGTTTGTTCTTGTAAACCGACCCCACAAATACAAGTCAAGAGGTGTGAGATCTGGAGACCTCGGGGGAAACTTCTGAACTGGACTTCTATGACTTATCCATCTACCCGGAAAATTAGTTTCTGAAAATACTCTTCCAACGTTGTGGGCTGGAGCACCATCAAGTTGAAAATGTAAGTTTTCTCTAACGTCTTGCGGCAGAACGTTAAGAAATGAGGCAATTTCATCCCGCAACAAATTCAAAAAGGCCTCTCCATTTAATATTGGGATGAAGAATGGCCCAATGATCTGGTCATTCCATATGCCACACTAAACATTGACTTTCGAAATATATTGCGGGTTGGTGTTGATAACCCATTTGGGATTTTGGTTAGCCCAAAATTCTGGAAGGATATTAGCCAATTTATCTTAAAGGTAGCCTCATTAGAAAAATTATATTTTTCAGAAAATATGAATTAAAAATTCACCCTGTGCAAAGATCCAACGTTCTCTGTATAACCCCATCCTTTAAAGTAAGCAATATTTTTGTCTTGAATGCTATTTGCTTATGTTATTAAACAACGCCAAACTCGGTCCTTACTTACGTTAAGATTTACTGCTGCTTACACTAGATTTTGGGTATTATCTAAAATATTGTGAAATACGTTCTTCATCTGCATAGTGTCTATTTTCCAAATCATATTTTTTTCTTCATTTACATAAGTTTCGTGTGTTTTTAAAATTATTTATGACGTTTGCCACCAATTTATGTCAAACAGGAAAGAACTGCTCAGGATACCGTGTATTAAATTCAGCAGCAGCATCTCTTTTTTTCCTCGATCGTTAAACGGCGCACCATATTTTCTATAATACAAAAATTTACTCTATTTGGGTACTTATTTATATTAAGGACAATTCTGATTTTTGGGTTTTACGTTAGTTCTGTGTCATATCCATCATAATTCCCTACAATGAAATAAGCATGTTCTCATCAGACATTCCGTTCTACGAACGTTCAGTTACCGATACTATTAGTTATTCCTCGTCCAAATAACAGGGGCCAATATAAAATTCTCTCTCCACATTTTATTTACCACAAGCAAAATTTATCAAAAATGTCACAGTTTGGTTAACTATTGGAAACTGGTGCTCTCGTGTGAATACAATACACATCAAATGAACGTTTGTCAACCGTAATTGCGAATGTTACGGTGTGCATTTAGAGAATGTCTACATTTTCCGAATAATGTGTGAATTCCCCAAATTAAGTCTCAAAACAAATAAATTGAGGATATTGTTACTCTAACCGACAGATGTACATAGTCAGCAGTGCATCATGGTAGAAGTAAATACCGGCATCAACAGAATCATTAGAAAGAGTTTCCAGAGTTTTCAAGATATAAGTCTTAAATTTGGCAGGGATAATATATACCAAAAACGGCCAATGTTTTGTTACTTTTCTATTACTACCGCTTTACACAGGAATAATAAATAAATAAACACCACAGAAATTAGACAACCCCCAATTCCAGAAGCCAGGGCTTGTGCGGAAGGAGGTTACACATTGAAAAAACGCGGACATACAACCATTTCCTCCGACAGTGCCAGTGCCGGAGCCAGGAATCGAACCCGGTGGTACGATGTCCGTGTGATTAATCGCGATTGTCACCTCGCGCCTTAACCCACTCGGCTATCGACCAGACTCGAACTTTGAAATTTTAAATGGAACACCGTGCATATTTTTACACTTTTGGATTCCGGAGATGATTTTAAGTAAGATTGCATAGTTTTAAAACATTTCTGAGGCTGCTTGATTTTTCGGGCTATTATTTCTGCACTTAGAGTGCAATGAATGCACTTAAATCTATCAAATGAACCAAAACGATAAGAAAGTAATGTAAACGTGGGATTTTTCGAATTGGTTTAGTACCTACGATCAATCAAAATTTCAGAACAGAAATCAGTAATTTGTAATTAAGTCCACTTTCTCAAATGGCCACATCTTTTAGACAACTGGTTGCTGTCTGGCTACATTCCTTATAGTAAAATAAGAATTTTATAGAGGAGCTTGCGACTGAAATATTATGTTTTAATATTTCTGCCCTCTAGAAGCACACTTGGACTATGCTAAGCCCAGTCAGGCTATTTATTTTTCGATTGCAACAGACACTGGACCGCTAGATGGCGCCTGCTTACTATTTTACATGTCGCTATCGTAAAGATACCGAGATGTACCAAATAGTCAAGGGATCGTTGTGTCATTCGTCACATGCCTACCTTGCACTGACGAGAGCCAACAGCTCGAGACTGCAGTCTGCAAGTGGTATGGGACGACTGGCACGAGAGCTCCTTTAAGTAGGATCAGTCTTTCGGCTGGTGTTTGTTGCAATGGAAGCATTAGAGTTTTGTTGGTAATATGCGATCGGTACTTGCAAAATGGCAAGTCGCTATGCACCATGGAGACATCTATGATGTCAGAGTAGAGTTCTACACTCACATGTGATAGTTATTCATGTTCATTTTGTTATATCTATTTTAATCATGGTTTTAATCCTTAATTTTAAATAATCAGTAATTGTTTACCTTAAATTGTGTACTTGTAAAGGAATTTGTGTATGAATTTGTCTACATTAAGTTAAAAAATGCGACTATTTTGTAATACATGTGACCTTAACTTTTAACCTCAAGTTAATGTCTTGATAAAGGGAATAAATAATTTCCGAAAGCTTGACAAAGTAACAAAAGAGTTTTTCTTTTTCTGTTTTGTGGCCGTAAACTTTTCACCTCTGACTGCAACCTCAAGATACACTACGTGTGTTTAATTTTGGTTTTATATATATATATATATATATATATTGATATGAAAAATAAAATATTAGAAAGATGCACCTTTTAAGATCACACAAAATTTATGAACTTCAAAATCACAAAACATCAAAACGTCACTTGAGAATAAATAAATTTAGACAATAGCAAATTCAAAAAGTAACAAACATAAATGGTGCGTAAAACATTAAGATGTATCAGTTGAAACATTTATATTCAAGAAATTTAACAAATTTTCCACGATTTTAAAAACTTGCTGACAAACATATCAAAATTCACTAAAGAAGGAGAAAAATAAACAGTCAAAACATAAATAAAATCATACAATACTGTATAGAGGAACTTTTGAATAAAAAATTTCAATAATCAAGCATAAAGGGGAGTGTCTACAGACAAAAATGGGGCCCTCAATTGAACAAATGGGCAACTTTGAGAAAACAGGTCAAATTCAGATGTTAAAATTTAGTTTTAGGAAAAGACAAAAATAAAAAAAGTGTGTGGGTACACTCAACTTTCACCCGAACTTGAAAAAATACGAGAAAAGGGGGTTAATTTAGTGTAGTGCGCGAAGGCATCGGCAAGGGTACAAGTGACAGGTAACTTTTTTAATAAAGCACGTAGAGACATAAAAGGCACATCAGAAGAAAGAGGGAGAAACAGGGAGAAAAAATCAAGTGAGAAAGGGCAGAGAAGAATGGTACAAATATGAAAAGGAAATTTGACCAGTATTGACAAAGAAGTCAAAATCTTGTAACCATGACAACAACCAAAAAAGTATAAAAGATATGTCAGATTTGATGTCCGGATCGATCAAATTTGTTTACAAAAAACCATAGTAACGCTTTGTTTTAAAAAAATCTACGGGACTTTTAAAAATTTGTGTTGCGTGTACGGGTCAACTTTAATCCAAGGCTGAACTTTCTGAGCTGCATTGTGAACCAGGACATCGAGGGAATAAAGAAATTCACCCACAACAACAAACTAAGGTTTTTAAACAAGTGTTTTTAATATTAGTTGAGTCACATGTTTTCACTGTGTACATTTCTAAATAAATAAATGTACCTTGACATCCAATTGCAATATATCAACATAATAAAGTAATAGTTGCTAAATTCAAATTTTTACATTCAAATAAAAGAGATCGAGGTAACATTTATAGATAAGTATATTTAAGTTAGCTAGATTAGGAATATAGATAATTTTTAAGAAATTAAGGAGAAAATTTAACCATATAGTGTTTGAAATTAAACCATTCATTTATAAAAATAAAAAGTATACAATTAGTTCAATTTAAAACGATATTTTACTCCTTGAAACATACAAATATGCAACCAATATCACATCTATGGGAAATAGTTACATATTTGAGAATCATTATGAGTGTAATATGATTCAAATTTATGGAAATCGCCACGAAGGATTCACGGACCTGAGATATTTAAAACTGAGCTAGCCCAAATAAAAATAAAAAGGTAAATTTAATTTTCATTCAAAAAAATTTTTCATTCAAAATAATAAAATAATACATTATTTGGCTCCCAACGTGAAGGCCATTCAATTCAATTAAAATAAATTTATATATATATATATATATATATATATATATATATATATATATATATATATATTGAAATGATATTACGAATTATGTGAAAATTTTATCTTCTTGCCAGGGCTCCATATCCAAAATTGAGATACCAACTTCAGATTGAACAGAGCACGAGAACAACTGTGCCTACACTGCAAACAGTTCCTCTTAATTTCAAGAGCAACTTCTATATATTCCAGGTTGTTACTTAGTTTAAAATAACGAAAAGGTATGAACGAAATACTTGTATTAATCAAGAACAAATGACACTGTTACCAGTGGAAACATGTACAGAAATCCTTAAAACTAACTAGAATACACATTTGTCTTTATTATCTTTTCTTGCTCGAGACTTGTGTACGTTAAAGTTTTTATTATCTAAAAAGGTACCTTTTTGCTCACGCAAATCACTCGTTGACTTTATCTTTCTTTTGATTCTTTTTTTATTTGACATTAATATTTCCAATTTATTTCCAAATTAATTTTGTTCCATTATTCGTAATCGTTAACCAATTTGTTTATTTTCCTTTTTCATTTTTTGTTTTATTTCTGCTTCTTTACTTCTCTGTTATTAAACTACCCTACTGAAACAAATCTTCCAAAAATATCTAGAAAAGAAAAACCTTAATAACTATAACAAAATATTTCCTAAACTCAGGTTGTCAATAATTTTTCGTTATTTTATCCAATTTTTTGTTACTATTTGACTGCTTGCAGTACGCACTGAGCCATACTCCATTCAATCTAAAGTTGAAGGTAGTAATTATTATATTATATATACACATTTCCTCATTTTATTCCCTTTTCTACTAGACTGTTGTCGACTAGAATAATAAACCCACATTAATGCGACTGCACTATAATGTTTATTAATATTAGTGTATACTTTGTCAAAATTAAATCAATAGGTCAAGTAATATAGAATATAAATTAAATAAGTGTTACAAAAACTCAAGTGTATTCCAACTTAACAAGTCAAGAGTTATTAAAAATATTCAATTATTCTAATGCACATTTTTTTAGTTTTAAATGGTTCGTTATCAAAGGGCCTATTATAATCATTTGACGGGGTTAAATTAAATCACAGCTTGTTGCATTAAACATATTTATGTACTTTTAAACACATTAATTGAATTACAGTAGGACAACGACTCGACGATGTGTAATTTTATAATCTATGTACCAGTTTATAGAATTTTATCATACTTATTTGTAGAAATTATTTTTGGTACCTATTTATCAAATAACTTTCCTACACCTAATATATTATTTAAAAACTGCAACTACAAAAAATCGCACTCCTATTTAACTGTTATACGAACCACCTGATACGTTTATAGTATAAATAAACACCTGAATGATACCTTTTAATGTTCAATACCTACAATGTCTCCAATATATCCTGCTTTTAGTGTAACATTATACGTGATGTAGGTGTAATAATAGGGCTTAAATGCAGGTAAATTTAGAAATGTTGCAGAACATTGTTGTACTGGGAATTTTGTAAGGTGTATTTACCTGGAGAAAATAAACAGCGTATTTGCGCAGATTGTAGGTAAGTAAAAAGACAGGTTGAATCTATTATACCTGACATTTTATGATGGTTATATTTCCTTTTTATATACCAAGTCTTTGCAATAGTATGACATCAGCATAATGGGCTGCATTTAAAACACAAATAAGTTCTTAAATTTTTTGAAAATTTTAAAATTTACTTGAAACAGAAAATTGCCATATTATTATTATTATTATTCAAACTGGATGACAGTTCGCTGAGGGGAACACTGCACAAATTTGACGGCATCACTGCCATACCGTGTTCATTTTCTGTAGCCACTCTAACCACGTTTCCTCGTACCGAAACTTCATTTTAGTGCATATTGTGAGGAAATTAATATTTTTTATTTGTGGCAAGCAAATTCAGATTGCCTGCTAAGTTGCAAATATCAACTTTCCGTTCTCAGACGACAGATGAAAAGGTCTAGTTTCAAACTCATATCATGTAGTGTATTCGACTGTAATGTTCAAATGTTTTGACGTTTTGTAAAAGTGGTTTAGACACCAAAGATATTGAATATGTGAAAAGTAACCCTTATACAAATCGCTCCCACTGCTAGTTCCTAGACCCAGCGTAGTAATTGAACTACACACCACAAAAGTTGAATGAGTTTCTCAGACGCTCATTCAAAATTCAGTAGCTCTTGGTCTATTTTCGGTACATCGTGTGAGACATATCTGCAAATCATGCATTAAGAATTTAATCGGTAATGTTGTAGTCTCAGGTAGTATGTTGTCTTTTAATTATTTATTTGTCAACCGAAAATAGGGTACGTATACCATGTACTGAGACACCTCCATGGGAGGTATATCTGGGAGCACATGGTATAGCATATGCCTCTAAACAGCAAAACATTAAGGAACGTTATTTGCACGGTTTCCATTGACACTTTAAATAGACGTGGCAAAATAAAGGTTGATAGATCTGCTATACAACATATCTCCCGATTTTATAAAACAGAAAATTCTATAAAGTGCTTGAGTTCCATTATACAATGTATACAACCAAAAATTACATATTTCAATATTATAGAAGTTCTATTAGAAAATATGCAACCCTTATAAATTAATTCTAAGTGATGACTGTTTGAAAACTAGTGAAGAAATTCGGAACCAAATTATCACAAGAATGTAGACGTATAGTGCGAGAAACCTATAATTGAGAAGGGGGTGCGAGGTGAGACGCTAAGGAGGCGGACCACATGGTTGACCTTCTCTCTCATTTTAATGCACGCGACATAAAAGACGTAAGACGTGATTATGCATCGGCACTACCCACCACTATTCCACTACATCTGTGATTGTTTTCATTTATCATTTTCTTCTACAATACTATGAGTATTGCCTGAATCTTATTTCAAGTAGAAATTCAATATTGGCACTCAAGATCCATTAAAGATGGTAAAGTGTAAATATAAATAATTTCTGATGCAAGGTTTACAAAACCTCCATCCCCTTGGATTACAGACAACATAAAACTAATGATTACTCTACGGGATAAGGCATTAAGTAAATACAAAAAAACGCAAAATGTAAGCCATTGGAATTACTACAAAGAACTTAGAAATTATACCACCTTTGAAATTAGAACCGAAAAAAAACGCTATATGGAACATAAATTACTAAACTCAAATAATAAGCAGTTATGGAATTTAGTTAAACAATTTGATATTAATAACAATAACAAAAACCAACAAATTTCACACTTTAACATTAACGAAATTAAAGAATATTTTTCAAATGTATGTTCCACTAGAGAAGAACCAAACAATAACTTAATAAACTTTTACAATAAAAACCAAAAATCTAATAATCTGAAACTGTTTAAATTAACCGGGGTCACAGAAATTGAAGTTTTAAAAGTCATTAGTGGTATCAAATCTAAAGCCTATGGGATGGATGGTATAAATATAGTAATGATTAAACTTTCTTGTCCATTTTTGTTGCCTTACATAACGCACATAGTAAACTTTTGTTTTGAGCACTCAGTGTTTCCGAAACAATGGAAAGAGGGCCGAGTCACCCCTATTCCAAAGATTGATTCCCCTAAGGAGATAAAAGATCACTGTCTTACCTGCGTTATCTAAGGTGATAGAAAGGATAATTGAAGGGCAATTACGTAACCATTTAGTTAAGTTTGATTTGTTACCTCAAAATCAATCAGGTTTTCGTCCTGGACATAGTTGTGGAACAGCACTTCTGAATATAACAGATGACATTATTAAGCAACTAGACAAAAAAAACGTTGGAGCCCTAGTACTACTTGATTACAACAAAGCATTTGACATGATCAACCATGACATATTACTAGCAATACTCCACTTTATAGGTTTAAGTCAAAGTGCTATACTGTTGTTAAAAAATTACTTAAATAATAGGACACAAAAAGTTGTGTTATCTGGGGAAACTTCGGAAAGTTATAATGCCGTCAGAGCGGTTGCTCAAGGGTCAATCTTGGGACCACTCTTATTCACAATTTATACTTGCAACTTTCCCACTACTCTTAATACCTGTAGTTACCATATGTATGCAGACGACACACAATTGTATCACTTTTTTGACCGCAATAACATTGCAGTTGAATGTCAAAATATCAATAATGATTTAAAAGCCTTAGTAAGTCTTTCCAAACAACATAATCTTAAAATTAACTCCGCAAAATCTTCTGTTATATTATTTGGTAATCTCTCTGAAAAAGATACGGTAATTCAGGTAGAAGGAGAGAAGATAGAGGTGGCATCCAGAGCAAAAAATCTGGGTGTGCTTATTGATAACCAACTTAGGTTTACGGATCATGTTTCTTACATACTAAGAAAATCATATGGTAAACTGAGAATGATGTATCCTAATAGACGTACCTAAACAAAAAATCTAAAATAATTTTGTGTGATTCTCTTGTACTTTCTCAATGCAATTACTGTGATTATGTTTATGGACCATGCCTTACTTCAAAAGATGCTAGAAGAGTGCAAGTATTACAAAATTCGTGCCTAAGATTTATATATGGTATACGTAAATACGACAGAATTTCACATACCCTGTCTAATGCACATTGGCTTAACATAGCCAACCGTAGAAAATTACATGCAAATGTTCTATATTATAAAATCTCAATTAGCCATACCCCGGCATATCTGCATAATAAAATAAAATATAGAACAGATATTCACAATATAAATATTAGGCGAAAAGATTTATTAACTATTCCTCAACATAAATCCTCACTGTTCCAAAGATCTTTTATTTACAATATAGCATTACATTTAAATGAATTGCCAAGAGAGTGTAAATCTCTGTCAGTAAAAAAGTTTCGTATTTTTATTTTAAATAGGTTATTCAAAATGCAGGAAAAGCCGCATTAAGATGTTTCTGTGTTTGCTTGTGTTTCTAATAATATATTGTATTATGTATCCCCAAATTATTTGTAAAAGTAATATTTTTGTAAGAACCATAATATTTTGTTCATTATTCATTGCTTCATTCTCTACTTACAGTTAAATATTCTTAATTTAATGTACCCGAGGCCAAAGTGGAAGAACAGTTAATTGCAACTGAACTTGCGCCTTTTAAACTTTTGCGCTGCATAATTATTTTAATAATTTTCCCAAAATGGGAAATTGAAATTGTTATTTTGCAGTATATTTTGTTTAATAAAGCTGTTTATTTTTTTTTTTTACAAAAAACCAGTCACCTTACTCTGTGGCTCCGACCCTCACAGAGGGGAGCTGGTAATACCAATAGCCACTCCCCACGCCCGTGGGGTGAGTGACTACCGGGTCCGCGAATCGTGTGCCCTGAGTAGACGCAATGAACCGAGGATGGCAGCCTTCTGCATTCTGCCGGCTAAGATCTCTGCCGAATCTCGGCATGCCGGTATGATCTTTAGTTCTGAAAGCAGCGTCTGTCTCATTCCACCGAGGGCTCCTATAATCAGTACCACTATTTTAACAGAATGGCCTGGATAAAGCCTGCGGAGTTCGAAGAGCAAATCTCGATATTTTGTCCGTTTTTCCTCCTCTTTCAAGACAATGTTGCTCTCAGCGGGAGCTGAGAATTCCACGACATACATTGTCTTGAGTTGGTGGTCGAGGAGTACTATGTCAGGCTTGTTGGCTTGTATTTACCTGACGGTGGGAAACGAGTAGTTCCAATAAATTAGGCACTTCTCATTCCCCACAACGGACTCAATATCCCCCGGAACGTAAGGCAGCACTGGTGTTTCGTCTATCCCATACGAGTGCCTTAGATGATAGTAAAGCACTCGTAATGCTGCGTTGTGTCTATGAATATAGGCCGAGACTGCGTATGTCGGACAAGCCGACAGTAAGTGCATTACAGTCTCCGGCGCCCTGCGGCAGGCCCTGCAGCTGACATCAGGAACCTCCATACCCATGACACGACGTCGATAGACGAGAGTATTAAATACACCATCCTGGCAAGCCATTATGAATCCCTCAGTCTCAGACTTCAGCCCAGCTGACCTTAAAAAGGCGAAGGTCAGCCTTTCGAATAAGCCGAGGTCTTCTATATTTTTATAGAAGACCCCGTGCAATGGCTTATCCTTATGGAGCTGCAGAAGGATGTTGTGTTCTGCAGCTCTAATGTGGGCTTTTAGTCGAACGGGTTCCAACTCGGTGACATAGTCGGGGTTTACCCGCTCGACGTCAAAGATGAGGCCAAGTTCATCCGCTGCTCTCCGTGCTGCCTTAAAGAGAAAAGCTCCTACCTCTGCATTTTCATGGTCTCGGACCATGCAGAGGAGGGGATCCGAATTCCTGATGACCTTACATGCTCCATCCAGAACCATCCTGCTATGGAGACTCTCCAAGCTCAAGAGTCCACGGCCTCCCCGATGTCGTGGGAGATATAACCGTGGAACGGACGATTTAGGATGCAAGCTCCTATTGAGATGCATCTTCTTGCGGGTTACTACATCGAGTTGACGCAGCTCTTCTCTAGTCCACTTCACTACTCCGAAAGAGTAGAGAAGGATCGGAACGGCAAGCATATTTGTAGCAGACACCTTGTTCTTCCCCGACAGTTCTGAAGACCAGATCTGTCGAAGTAGGTGCTGATACTTGCCGCGGAGAGCGTTTTTCACTACACTCACTTCTTGGGTGGAGCGTTGCTCGACACCCAAGTAAGTGTACGACTCTCCAGCATCTAGATGATGTAAGATGCTTCCATCCACGAGCTGCGCGTCCTCTCCATAGTCACCACATCGTCCTCTCTTGAGATGGATCAGTGCGCATTTGTCCAACCCGAACTGCATACCGACAGCCTGCGTGTACTCCTGTACCACCCTAAGGGACTGTTGGAGATCCCTCTCTCCAGAGACATAAAGTTTAAGGTCATCCATATAAAATAGATGGGTGACCTTATGCCTCCTGTCGCCGGGGGTACCGCAGTTGTAGCCACGAGTTTTCCGGAGCGAGATGGATAATGGCAGTAGTGAGATGCAAAACAGAAGGGGGCTGAGGGAATCTCCCTGAAATACTCCTCTTCTGAATGTTACCGACTCTGTTTGGACTCTATCGTTACCCGATGTTATGGTAAAGCGAGTCCTCCAGAGCGGCATGAGTTCTTCAATACATCTCACTACGGGACCGGGTACCACAAGACATCGGAGCAAGTGAACAATGAGCTCATGTGATGTCATGTCAAATGCCTTGCGGTAGTCGATCCAGGCCATAGAGAGGTTCCGCTTATACTGCATGGAGTCCTGCGTGATACATCTGTCGATCAGCAGGTTCTCCTTGCAGCCAGCGACACCTCTCTTCGACCCTCGTTGCTCATATATCCGTTCGTAAACCGGTTCAACTGCGCGGAGCACCCGCATGTACAAAATGCGTGTAAACACCTTGTAACATGCGTTTAGACAGGTTATCGGTCTGTAGTTCTTTGGGTTGGACAAATCTCCGTTCTTGGAGATTAGCACTGTCCGCCCCTCAACAACCCAAGAAGAGATTTGCTGCTCCCCATTCAACCAGGAATTAAAAATTCTAGCCAAATGGTGGTGGGTACTCGATAACTTTTTCCACCAAAAGTTATTTATCCCATCGGGACCTGGAGCAGCAAAGTTCTTAGAGCCCTCAAGAGCCCTACGAACCTCTTCTGGGGTTATTGGTTCGCACACTTCCTGTGGTTGCTGAAGCCTTTGACAAAAGGCTTCATAGTGTGCAAGGGCAGGAGAATCTCGGTTGAGTGGAAGCCTCTCCTCGTACAGCGTTTTCCAGAAGTTCTCCACCTGATCTGCAGTCGGAAGATTGTCTACAACACGCGGAGGCGGTTGGAAAAGGCGCGAGGGCTTCTCGCGGAACAGTTTATTTTCCGCAAGCCCTCTCGCCCGCCTCACTAGTGACTTTTTACAAGTCACTAGCATCCGTATCCTGTCGAGACAGTGCTGTTTGGTGGTTCGCAGCACTGCCTCATTGAGTGTGTGATGGACGCGTCTTAGGTTGGCAGCTAATCGACGCACTTTAGGAGTGAACGGCCTGTTGGCCGCCATATAGTCCATCACACATTGGATACGGGATGCGTGTTGCCTCGCCAACCGGATCTTGGCTTCCATCTTTTGTATGCGCCGCTGCGCTCTCTCCTGTGGGGAAGAAGTATTTCGCCTCTCCACCTGAGACGAGCGTTGAGCAGCGGCATACACGGCACAATTTATGTGCCAGATGTCAGCCTCTTCTGGTAGCGCTGTGTGAAGTTCAGCGTCCACTCTGGCCAGGTCTTGTGGCCCGGGGGTTTTCAGACGGTGTAACCCCCTTCTGGTACTGAGGCCCTCTGATATTGGCGGAACGAGGAGAGCTACGAAGCTGTTTATTATTATTATTATTATTATATATACGCTAGTAGCGAGAAAATATCTGACAAAATAAGTCTATATTTTTAGCAAAAAAATCAATCGCCCTAATTTATCATGCATTTGGGTTATTAAACGTAAAAGAAAGCTTTTCTTTTAATTTAATATATTTGGATTTTCAATTTAAACAAAATATTGTTTTCCTTATTAAGTTTACAATAGTATTATCTATAGAAAACCTATTTAATTGAAGTTGTTATATTTCCTAGTCAAATCAAACACACATTTGTTAAACATTTAATTAGATGATCCTCCCCGAGACCTGATCCGGCGCCAACCAAATATCCACGGTACGCAACGTCGTGGCAATTGAAGTGCTGGACGGGTCAGTTTCGGTTCGGCGAAAAACAAATATAAATAAAAAAACCTAGCTCTTTTTGTCAGAGCGACAAATTAAATAGTTAATAGTGTTATAGTGTATATGACCACAATTGAAACCGCATAAAAACTAAAATTCGACAAAAACAGTCGGCATCTCTTTATTGTTTTTCTTATGACAAGCATTTCTATTTACCTCCGCAAGAGATGCCGACTATTTTTGCCAGCTTTTAGTTTTTATACGGTTTCAATTCTGGTCGTATACACTATATGAAATATTCCAAAAAAGGATCAAAACAATTAAAACTTAGTATCTAGTAAAAGTAAACCAAACATTAAGTTAATTTGAGTAGCTGATACGGGAAAAACCTCAACGAAAAAACCCGTTCGAGATAGCGTTCCAGCTGCGTAATCTATCATTTTCTAACGCTCTGATTCAAAATAAGTTTTGACTCTAGTAAAAGGTAGAGTTAATGGTGAGAAAATAAAATAGAAATAAAAAGGGGGACAGGAAAGTATTAAAAATATAAAGGGTTCGGTAGGGAAGTGAAGAAAAAGGAAGTTTTGTTAAGTGAAATGTGGGCTAGAGCGGGAAAATGGGCAACGCCTGGGTATGTTTTATCCTGAATGGGGCATTATGCTGTCTAATTTGTGTAATGTTCTGGGTTAACAGACTGTCACCCAGTTGAGAGTATAGAATTTCTGTGAAATTTTCTGAATTTAGTCCGCTATTGAGATAGTGCATAGAGATCTCTGAGGTAGGTGTATCTGCCAGAATTTGATATGAGACACATAAATGTATAAAAATAGGAATTATAATATGCCAACCTATCTGCAAGTGCCTTATATATAACAAGGACCAAACCAATTAATCCAAAACATCTGTTCTCCCAGCCACATGCCGACGACGAGCGTTGAATTACATGGCGAAATTTGTATTTTATCTAACACAGCACTAACATACAATAACTTGGATTGCTCGAATGCTACGAGGAAGATGCGAAGCCTCTTTCATCTCAGGATGTCAGTAATTGCAGACCGGTTTCGACCTATTTTTGGGTCTCGTCAGTGCAGTGCAAGTGAGCATACCTTTGATAAACCTACGCTCTACTGCTGTGGAACTTAACAGGGTCTAGTGAATTCTGCATAATGGTGAAATGACGAACAGCTAAATCTTTAAATAAATGTGATTGGGCAGTGATTTTGTCCCATTCGAAATATTATACAATGCTTTTGTATTTTACAAAACTATATAATATTAAACTTATCATGTTATCATTTCATAGGCTCTACAAAATTTCTAAATTTCATGGTACCTTTTTTAACTTTATAAAAATCCACATCGTTTAATTTTCTTCCAGTGGAATATTGCTTCGAGTATTGTTGAAATCATTTTTTAAAACTATCTAGCAAAATTAACCTATTTTTTATGCATATAATGAGATTTTGTATAAACATATTCTATGACACAAAATTTGCGATAACTTTATCATTGAGACATTCTCATCCTTATTGTAAATGGTTTTTACTGTTTAAACAATCTTATTACTTAGCTTAAAGAACTTTAATACCACTTTTTATATAAGTTCCGTACAACAATTTCTTAATGCGTAAATTAAAAGTTACTAGAATTGCTATACAACTATTATATAATCTCTATACAGTGCTTTTAAAATATTTGTATAAAGAATTGTATAAAAGGTTATACAATTATTATAAAATTTGTGAGTATGAGATTTTGATTTATAATATGAGTTGAAAAATATTATACTATTATTAGCCGTTACTCGAATCCGAGTATAAAAATTTTACAGTCAATAAATTGTGTACAATAAAAAACAAGTAAAAGATGTAGTCTATTGTAATTCCCATTCATCTACGGTGCACACGACTATGGCTATAGAGGCCAATTCGGGAGAGCACATGTCGACCGCAGTCAGGACAAACATAGACCTGGTTAGGTCTTGGATTCGGCCTTCTTGCAGCAACATTTCCTTGATAGTTGGCCACAACCCCTCGCCATTCGGTTCTGTCCGCTGCAAGTTGTTCCCATTGCTCGTCTGCAATAACGCAGGATTTTAGATTTTCATGGAGAGCGTCTTTGAACCTCTTTCGTTGACCGCCACGCCTTCTTCTACCGCTTAGCAATTCACCATAAAGTGTACATTTAGGAAGGCGGTTATTATGCATACGATGAACGTGACCTGCCCATCTTAGGCGTGCTCTTCAAATAAGCACCTCAATTGGAAGGCTGTTTGCTCTCCTGAGTACTTCCACGTTTGATATGTGATGGAACCAACGGATTTTCATCATACTTCTGAGGTGTCTTTGCTGAAAACGTTTTAATTCTTTCACGTGACGACGGTAAGTGACCCAGCTTTCACATCCATATAGCAGTGTTGGAATGACACCAGCTCTGTAGACAGCCATTTTCGTTGACAAAGCAAGGTCGTGGTTGTCAAATACTCTCTCTCTAAGTCCCCAGAGTGCTCTAGATGCAGCGTTAATTCTATTGCGAATCTCGCTGTCCATGTTTGCTTTGTCATTAACAACGTTGCCTAAGTAATTGAACTGATCCACCACTTCAAGGGAATTTCCGTTAAGTGTAATGTCTATTTGGTTCACTTGATGAGGAGTTGACATAATCTTAGTCTTTCCAATGTTGATTTTAAGTCCCAAGGAATCATAGCTCTGGGCATACACATCTAAAAGTTCTTGAAGCTCTTCCGGCGTAGAGGCTAAAAGTGCACAGTCATCCACATACTGGAGATCACAAATGAATCGCGTGCGTGTCTTCGTGAAAGCTCTAAAGCGCCCTATGTTAAAGAGACCGCCATCAAAACGGTATCTGAGACCTATTCCTCTGACTGTCAGTTTGTTGTCAACAATAATTGTTAGAGCAAAGGTAAACAAATTAAAGAGTAGGGGTGCCAGGACACATCCCTGCCTAACTCCAGTGAGGGTTTGGAAAGGTTCGGTTGCCTCATTATTATACATAACCTGGGCGTTGTTGTTTGTATGCAGACTGCGACATACTTCCACAAATTTTCTAGGGATACCTAAGCGGAACATAATTTTCCAGAGCACTTCCCTGTCCACCGAGTCAAACGCCTTGGTTAAATCAATGAAGGCCATGTGAATTTCTCCTTGATGTTCGAGTGCTTTTTCTTGAAGCTGTTTAAGTGTGAAGATTAAGTCCGATGTGCCTCGGTTTGGTCTAAAGCCACTCTGTGTTTCAGGAAGTAACTTTTCCATAACAGGTGTTAGCCTATTTGCCATCGCCTTAGTGAGTATCTTCCCTCCAACAGCCAGGAGAGCTATACCCCTGTAATTTCCACAGTCCGCAGCGCTCCCTTTGTTTTTGAAGAGGTTGATTAAAAGTGTATCACGAAACTCCTGCGGAGCTTGACCATTTTCCCACACGACATCAAACAGTTTTTTGAGGTAGGGTATGAGCTCTGACGACACAGCTTTAAAGACCTCAGCTGGGAGTGAGTCGGCGCCGGGAGATTTGTTATTTTTTAGTTGCCCAATGGCGGTTAAGATCTCTTCCGTTGTTAGTGGTTTATCTAAGTCTTCGAAGGTGTCATATTGAGGGATAAGATTTATAATATCGTGATCGGCTTGACTTTGCTGGTTAAGAATGTTAAAGTAGTGTTCTTTCCATCGGGCTCTTATTTCCTGGTCTTCTTTGAGGAGATTTCCATTTAAATCTTTAATAGGGCACATATTTTTCCGACTGGGGCCGTACACTGCTTTTACTCCTTGAAAGAAATTCCTGTAGTCGTGTGAATCGGCGTACCTTTGAATTTCTCTGGCCTTGCTTGCCCACCACTCGTTCTTTATTCTTCTGATTTCGCGTTGCGTTTCATACTTAGATTGGATAAAAGCTTCTGCTTTTGATGAGTCGTTGGGGTGGTTGATAGCGTTTTGGAAGGCAGTATGTTTGCGGTCAAGAAGTTCTTGTATAAAAGCTTCATTATCATTGAACCAGTCCTCCCGTTTTTTACTTGCTGCAGTGCCAAGAATTTCCTCACTCGCACTTTTTAAACTGTCTTTAATTTGTGTCCAGGTAGCAGCGACATCTACAGAATTGGCTTCTTCTAGTGCACTCAAATTCTCTTGAACTTTTTGCTTTAGCTGTTCGACGGTTTCTTGGTCACGCAATTTACTAATACAGAGACGGGGTCTACGTTTTACTTGAGTTCTTCGGTGTTTGGGTCTCATAACAATTTTCATTTTAGAGACAACAGGACGATGATCGGTCCAACATTCGCTATCAATGCGCGCCTTTGTAATTTGGATGTCCTTGAGATGCTTCCTACTTACGATAACATAGTCCAGTAGATGCCAGTGACCTGATCTGGGGTGACGCCAGGTGCCTTTAAATTTATCCTTTTGTCGGAAAATGGTGTTTGTTATGACTAGATCATGTTCGGCGCATTTAGTTAGGAGTAGTTGACCGTTAGCGTTCATGTTGCCCAAACCGTTCTTGCCTATGATGCCTGGCCAGGTGTCTGCATCTCTCCTTACTCTAGCGTTAAAATCGCCAAGAATAACGAGTCGTTCCGTTTTAGGTATTCTACAGAGGGTTTCTTCCAGCTGTTGATAGAAGCTTTCCTTGGTTTCGTGACTTGCATCCAGAGTGGGAGCGTAGGCGCTTATTAGATTTACCGCGTTGCCATCTGATAGCTCATAGCGTAGCAGCATTAGACGCTCGGATAGGCCTTGTGGTACTTGTGTTAAGTTGGATACAAGTTGATTGCGAACGGTAAATCCTACTCCATGTTGTCTTCTTGAATTGGTGGGAAGACCTTTCCAATAGAAGGTGTAGTACTTTTCTGTGAGAGAGCCTTCCTCCAAAAATCGAGTTTCGCTGAGAGCTGCAACGTCAACATTGAGTCGGTGAAGTTCTCTATCTATTAGAGCAGTTCTTCTTTCAGGCCGATCGGTGCGAGTGCTGTCGTTCAAAGTACGATGAGGTGTCCCTGTGGGCACCCTCCCCCGGAGATCCAATCGGGAGGGTATTTTACCTCCGGATGATTTTGTCCCACTTGAACGCTCCATCATTTTTTTAAAGCCTTAATCGACTGAAAACGAAGCTGCATTTGAAGTTTTAGCTGGAGCAGGTATGCAACTGACCAGTTCGGTTGCGGAAGGCGAGTGGTGTGGTCCCATGGCACAGAAGGAGACTGCGACGATGGGGTAACCAAACGATTCCAAAAGCAACCTTTGTGTGCGGTGGGTTATTTTTACCGCACTCTTCGTGAGAAGGTGGATGTGCTCACGGCAAAAGGTAAGGGTTATTCCGCCCTTACTCGGTCGTTAGAGCCTCGTTAGTGAAAACAGGGTGCACCAAGTTCAAATTGAACTCATCGCGAAGGTGAGGTTAACAATTGACCATATAATGATAGCTATTAAGACACGAATATGAAAATTGAATTGAATGAGAATACTTAGTCATTTGCTGACATTTCGGTCAATTTTATATTTTTGCGTTCTTCAGGGTTGAACTATGCAAGCAATACAATAAATGTAGAAGATCAAACTAAAAGATTAACTAAACAGTCGGTAACTGACTAAGATAGTTATGTTTTTATTTGTTCATACAACCCCAATTTGGGCAGTCTTCTTAGTCTGGATAACAGAATTGAGGGACAAAATAATTTATAACTGATTATTTCACTATTTAAAAGTATTTTAAAAGTGCTAACGAGCCATACATTACTTGGAAGTTTTTCGGGTGCTCGCGAGCATTTTGCGTGATTACTAAGCACTAGGCCCTTTCATGAAGTGCTCGGAGCACTAAGCACCAATTCTAAAAGTGCTCCAAAGCACAGTGCTCCCGAGCATAAAATTGCTTAAAGTACTTAGATGAGCACTAAGCATAGCGCCTATGTTTCCGATAAAACCGTAGCCTCTTCTAATTGTGCTAATCTCCCAATTTATTTGTGACACCCATTCCAATATTCTAGTCCCTTGTACCAATTTATACCCGCCCAGATGTCCAGATGTCCTTTCAGGGTACAATGCCCTACCAGGAGATTTGCGATTATGCGTAACTGATTATACAAGTCCTAGATATACTAGAGGATCTTCTATAAATAAGCTCTCCTCCCACACCTCCTAACTCCCTAATTTTGCCCCTGTTTACCCAAAGATCTTAAATGAGGACCACTTCAAAATTCTTCATTCGCACAGCAAGTACAGCCGTAGCTGTCTTATTGTGCTGAAGGTTTACTTGAAGTACCCTGATTTTCCCCTCCATGGAGACTCTGTAAAACCCGAAAGGTAACCCTTCCGAGCTTGTAGTAAGCCCTGAATTGGTTTTCTCAAGAGTTCCGATGCTAATGACTAGCCAACGTCCCACTCTTAGTCCGGGATTTTGCCGTTCTAATCGTGGTCTGATTTTGTCATCAGATTCCTCTGGTCCAGGTCTCCTTGGGAAGTCCTTGGCTTCGACTGCTGTCAAATCCGCATCCTCTCCAAGCCCGCCCAAGGTACCGACCACCCCCCTGAGCCAGGTTTTTGTACTTTCATTTGCGCAGGTTATCCATAGGACCCCCTCCCGCTAAATGTTATTCTTGAGAACTGTAATAGACTGACACTCCCACTGGAAGTGCCATCCATAGCGTCCACAAGTTTGTCCTTGATAAGGCCCGCTTGTCCTTGATCCAAGGTTACTTCGGCATGGCGTCTGTCAATCACCGCCATCTTGAGATTGGATGTGACCTCACTGTAAGTCCCAGTCTGTCTATTAGCGCTCCTGAGTCTTTTGGAGATTTGAGGTGAATTTTTATAGTATCTTCAGACTTATTTCTACCACCTTTCGGCGGTTCTTTCTTGCTAAGGTCTCTTCTGTATGGATTCTTTTCCCTCCATGTGCCCGCCACAGTCTTTTCTGCTTTCCGGATGTTTCTTTGTTGCACTCCAGAAAACCTTTCCGTTCTCTGCAGTCCGATTTGGTTCACTCCTGCAGAGATGGCTTCAGTAGTCCCTCGAGTGCCCACTGAAGTGTCGCTGTCGTGGTTCGTACTCGCACTTCCGACAGTTCTATCTTCCGAAGTTCCGTCAGAAAAGATCTCTGAAATCCTCTTCTCCCTCCGTTGCTGGTTTTCTTCTTTTTAATTTTCTTTTTTCTCCATGTTTGTTCCCACGACTGTGGGGGAAAGGTTGGTCTACATCTGCAGTATCCCCTGTACAGGCTAAGTACTCTGAGAGGTTGCCCGAAATCCCAGATTCTCCGTTCGAGACATCGTTTTCCCCGGTGCCATTCATCTCTCAGCACGGGTTGCATAACACGTTGGATTAGGGTTTTTGAGAGCTCCTTTAGCCAGCACCACAGTGGACCAAAGCCACCATGGTCTGTTTTTACCCCACACCACAAGGAGACGGAGTTGGACATGAGGAGCAAAGCATAGTGCTTAGGAACAGTCCTGATTCAGACATTCTGAGAAATAAGTGTTCTTCAAACAACGCTAAATGATAATTATGAGATCATTCAGTTTCTTTAGGAACCTATTTGGGATGTGTGCGAAGTGTCACCATCCTTCAGGAACCGTATGTTCAAATTACGTATTTTAAGTCACTGAACAAGAAATTTCACTGTACAACTTTCAGATGAATAATGGACCGGACGAACGATCCACACGAATGAAATTTCATACCAATTAGTGGCGTTTGTTCCACCTTGCAGCTGTTCTTATAACGCCCTCAAATTTTTCAATTTAACAGTATGTGTAATTTTGTTTATTTACATGTCCAATAAGGTGGAAATGAGTTTTGTCAGTTATTAGAAGTTAGTACAAATTATATTGGTTATCATCGTTCCGTCTTTTAGAGGTTTACTATCACACATATCCTTCTCCAAGAATAATCACTGAATCTACAAAAATAAAGAATCATTCAGTATATTGGAAAATAAATCTACGCCCGTCACGTATTTGTGAAAGGACGGTCATGTGGTATTTATTGCCAAATAATATTAATCTCTTAACATTACGCTCATGTATGACATAGGTAAAGATCAGTTTTCTTTAAGACACAGGAATGGAGGAGTGAAATAAACAGTCCAAAAATATAAGATAATGAAATTTTACTATATTGTCCATTTTTAACCACCTCAGTTCTGTTTTTCTGATATGTGAGCGTATCTTCCTAGGTTGAAAATGAAGTGATGACATGTGTTTTGATCAATTTGTAAACAATTTTTTGCATTTCAATCTGAACTTGGATAGTTAGTAGGTGTAAGTATATTGCAATCGTCAAAGAATTATATTAATTGGCGGGTGTTTGAGAAAAGTGAAACATGTCTAATGTGCAATTTATGGAAAAAACAATGTTGAAGTTTTTGATATCCTAAAATTCTCCCAAACATATTACTTTTATTTGATTAAATTTTTTTTGCTGCATGGGCATAAAAAAGATGAAATTAAAATTTACATATTTTTGGAATATACAATTTGTTCTAAATAACGAAAAAATTACACACTTATATCACTTTTCACAAAATTTTATTTATAATACTGAAAATATATCGTTTTATATAAAATTTAAAGTCATATGTTATTTAAAATATACCATTTTCTTTCAATTTCTTTATTCCTCTTCTTCTTCAAATGCATCTTCTTCCGAATCAGGATCTGGTAGGGTATTTCGGATATCTGCGCTGGTCAACAGGTTCTTTTAACAATCATAGAAACTTTCATCAATATAAAAAATGAGTATCAACAGATACTTTTTATTTATCAACATTGATAGAATTTGATGTTTTATAGGATAAGGAAATTTTTTTTTACTTTTGGGCCATACATTTCCCTTGCGCAAAAACATAATTTTTTGGAAGGGTCTTCTTCTTTCAAGCTGGTTTGAATTCAACGGTAGCCGATTCTTGGGAATATCTTAACCAATTATGGGTCTCCAATAGATCTTCCCACCGTCCGTACTAACTTTTCTTCGTTGCAATTGGCCTTTAAACAGCGCACAAAATTTTAAAAAACTGATACTATTTTTGCTATTTTGCTATTTTGCTTCTCTAGAGGTACTGCTTTAACTTTAGAACTTTCCTTAGGCTCGGAAATTGCAATGAAAGCTACGCGCTTATAAACTTTCCCATGGACCAATATTCTTTTTTTCATCTACTCTGATTTTACATTTCAATCTGCAATCTGAGAGTTCCTTAGATTTACTCTCATCTTTTATTAATTTTCCCTTTTTTGTTGTATATTTAAGATCTGAATTTCTTTTGGTTTTTCTTTCTGCTCTAGCTTCTCTAGTTTTGTTCTTCCCTGAGATCCTTTTTTCTTTTGTTTTTTTCTTCAGACAGTCCTACTTCATAATTACTCCTATTTTTTGCAATAACAACTTTATATCTCCTTCAAATAGTAAATTCTGAAAGCATAATATTTTCATCTTCTATAACAGGGGAAATTCGCGTTTTTAGAAACTTTTTACGATTTTTGAACTGAAGTGTAGTACTTAATACTATTTTGTTTGAGTTCATTTTTAAATTATGCTCCTTAGGATATATGCAAATTGAATTTATGTCGTCATTTAATAAAGTATTATCCAGCAGGTACACACACAGGCTGAGTATCATCAGCATGTTATTGCAAATAAGAATAGGCCCCCTACACGGAAGGGAATTTTAAAAGATCTGTGCCGCCGTCCAGATCTGCCAGATCGCATCTGCCGTCTCTCAGGGTACAGATATTTTGGTCTCCACACACGTAAAGATTGCATCGTTTATTGTTGCCAAATATCAAGTAGTTGAGGGGGCGGACAGTTCAGTTAATGGTAAATCCTCTTTAAATTCCGAGGCCTCCGAGGGGACTGAACGAGCATTCAAATATTTTAGGCGTACTTAAAATCCAGAAGGACGTGGCCAAATGATTCATTTTGTTCAAAATATCGGCTGTATAGATAAGAAACTTGTGTTTGTCAAATTCGAAGTCTTTAGCTTCGTGAGATGTTGGTTGTTGACAAAGGTACCTTCAACTTTAAATACAAACATATAGATGATTAAATTTATATTAGTGGAGAATCTGTGGCAGCTTAAGTCCATTTTGATTTGAATGTAAAAATAAATCGGTTATATATAACAACATTTAATACTGGACCTCCTCATGCGAAGAATGTGTATATAAATATAGACATTTGTTTTATCCCACAAGACCATATGTGTCAACAGATTATGTTCATATATCGAGATCGAGACAAACATCTTTGCAAATTCGAATAGCTGCGGAGTAAAAAAAGACGCAATGATGTCAAACCATAAGTATTGTATTGTATAATTATTAATATAGTACTATATTGTGTACTCAATAACTTGTTTTGCATTTTTAATGAGCGTTTATTAATTTCTCTGAATAAAAACTATTTGTAGTGGTTGTAAGTACTATACTACTCCTCCGGTATCTGATAAAATAATAATTAAAGCTCAAGCAGTACTAAATTTCACAATCAAAATATTTTAATTTTAAAATTAAGAGTAACCTGATAACTTAGTTGCTTATTTAATAATGTCTTTTAACTAACAGAAAGAATTACTTTTACTATACATATTAGTGGACAAGTTTCCCAATGGGGTGTCATTTTTCCTTTTCAACACTTACGTACCGCCTACTGCAACACATATGAATTATAATTATGAATTTAACATGGTTTCAAACTGCATAGGTACTAATTTAGTTGTTGATACACGTTGCAATTATGCACTTATCATGTGCGTATAAAATCAGAGCATGATTTCCTGTTACCTAACTGTTAAACTTTAGAAAATTTATTGTGCGCATAACCCCTAATGAAATATGGAATAATGTCTATGGAATATTTAATTAGAATGGTCTACACATGGTGATTTATCAATATTAAATTAGAACAGGATATGCGCTATGTTATGCTATATATGGGTATATAAGTGTAAAAACAGCTCTAGGGAAACCTCTAGCTGAACTTCGCATATTCATTTATTGTTTATTATTGCTTTGTTATTATTTTATTATTATGTCCACAGAAATGAATAAAGTGTATTATTATTATTATATATACGGAGCAAAATGGCCTTACCAAATTGCCTCTAAATCGAGTAAAAAAGTAAAATATTAAAAAATCTTGCGCATTGTGTTTATAATAAATCTAATAAATTTCTTAAGAACCAACCAATACGAGGTGGCGTAAATTATCTAGGCAACCTTTGTAAGTCTGTTTTTTTTTGTTATTATCCCAAACCTCTTATACAGCACGGGGATCGCTACTAGAATAGAATTGTCGTCAAAGAATAATAATGATAGTGTAAAATACAAAGTGTGGATACAGAAATATAAGAAAAATAAATACAATATAAAACACACATTAAAATACAGTATGCGTAAGTTGAAAAATTAATAAATACACAATCATAAGAAAAAACAGTACTTCAAGTATAGGAAAATAATACATTGCTATGATATCCCGCCTGAACGACGCGACGGTTAAAATATCACAGAAAATAAATTCTAAATTACTTCTCAAAATCGTAAGTTCTGAATCTTTAAAAGAAACACAATTCTAGAAACACAAATAAGCAATAAAGCAAATTCAAATCAAACTGAACAATGTATTGCGAGAACAATATTCCATACAACTAAAAGATAAAATTCCCTATCTAACTAAATAAAATAAATACGATACTAAAATAAAATAATTTCGAGATGATTAAAATTTATTAATAAAAAATTGAAATTATTTCCAAACGATAAAATGGTGAACAAGAAAATTATATAAAGATTATTACAACCTTTTAAGTTCGCATAGGTCAATATAACTTCCAGCCGCACAGTATCACTTATTTGCGATGTTCAGCTGCTATCTCCAAAGCTCCTTCGTCTTTCAAATGGTATATCGGTTCCACCAGGAATCGTTTTCTGGACCATAAAGTAAATTATGATCATACTCCTTTCTCCTATTTGTCAAAATCTGAAAAAACTCGATTTTCTACTTCTTTCTTCCAAATTTTTTAGTTGCTTATCTTCCTTCGTTTTACTTTTCTTCAATTTAACCAACAACAGTCTATTATATTTGCTCTATTTTAGTTCAATATTTTACTTTCTCTAAAATTTTCCACCCCTGTAATTTGCACAATTTTTTTGTTCTTCTTTATATACCCTAGCAACCTCCCGTTTTCGATTTTTCCACAATCTCCTTTATATTTTCCTTAATAAAATCGTAAATATCAACTTAAATATGTCGTGACATCAACTTAACAAAACGAATTGGTTGTCATCACGTGATATTAAACCTTTGGTTTACTTTTATCATTTTCCGCATTAATTAAATAAAAATCTTACATCTACATGGACAATATAAACACATTAAATGCATAAACAGTTCGAAATGTTTTAAACATTTTAATAATTAGTATAACAATAATTAAGTGCATTTAAATAAAATAATTGATTCTATTTACCATTAAATTATGTTGTAAACATCTCTATCTGTTTTTAATGGCTGAAAAATAAAAATTGCATGTATTTATCGAAAATATCTGTCTTCTGTAAAATACTTTGGTATTTTATTAAGCAAAACAAATAAAAGAAAACAGAAAACATGCATGCAACTCTCTACTCAGAATAAAATAAGATCCATTTTATTTACAATACATAACTCACGTTAACCCGAATATACTCTCTAGCTTAAGTAAAAGTAAAAGTCATATCAATATATGCACATATACAAATATATATACACACACACATGTTATTATTATTATTATTAGCCGTTACTCGAGTCCGAGTATAAAAATGTTACAGTCGATAGATTGTGTACAATAAAAAACAAGTAAAAGGTGTAGTCTATTGTAATTCCCATTCATCTACGGTGCACACGACTATGGCTATAGAGGCCAATTCGGGAGAGCACATGTCGACCGCAGTCAGGACAAACATAGACCTGGTTAGGTCTTGGATTCGGCCTACTTGCAGCAACATTTCCTTGATAGCTGGCCACAACCCCTCGCCATTCGGTTTTGTCCGCTGTAAGTTGTTTCCATTGCTCGTCTGCAATACCGCAAGATTTTAGATTTTCATGGAGAGCGTCTTTGAACCTCTTTCGTTGACCGCCACGCCTTCTTCTACCGCTTAGCAATTCACCATAAAGTGTACATTTAGGAAGGCGGTTATCATGCATACGATGAACGTGACCTGCCCATCTTAGGCGTGCTCTTGAAATAAGCACCTCAATTGGAAGGCTGTTTGCTCTCCTGAGTACTTCCACGTTTGATATGTGATGGAACCAACGGATTTTCATCATACTTCTGAGGTGTCTTTGCTGAAAACGTTCTAATTCTTTCACATGACGACGGTAAGTGACCCAGCTTTCACATCCATATAGCAGTGTTGGAATGACAACTGCTCTGTAGACAGCCATTTTCGTTGACAAAGCAAGGTCGTGGTTGTCAAATATTCTCTCTCTTAAGTCCCCAGAGTGCTCTAGATGCAGCGTTAATTCTATTGCGAATCTCGCTGTCCATGTTTGCTTTGTCATTAACAACGTTGCCTAAGTAATTGAACTGATCCACCACTTCTAGAGAATTTCCGTTAAGTGTAATGTCTATTTGGTTCACTTGATGAGGAGTTGACATAATCTTAGTCTTTCCAATGTTGATTTTAAGTCCCAAGGAATCATAGCTCTGGGCATACACATCTAAAAGTTCTTGAAGCTCTTCCGGCGTAGAGGCTAAAAGTGCACAGTCATCAGCATACTGGAGATCACAAATAAATCGTGTGCGTGTCTTCGTGAAAGCTCTAAAGCGCCTTATGTTAAAGAGACCGCCATCAGAACGGTATCTGAGACCTATTCCTCTGACTGTCAGTTTGTTGTCAACAATAATTGTTAGAGCAGTGGTAAACAAATTAAAAAGTAGGGGTGCCAGGACACATCCCTGCCTAACTCCAGCGAGGGTTTGGAAAGGTTCGGTTGCCTCATTATTATACATAACCTGGGCGTTGTTGTTTGTATGTAGACTGCGACATACTTCCACAAATTTTCTAGGGATACCTAAGCGGAACACAATTTTCCAGAACACTTCCCTGTCCACCGAGCCAAACGCCTTGGTTAAATCAATGAAGGCCATGTGAATTTCTCCTTGATGTTCGAGTGCTTTTTCTTGAAGCTGTTTAAGTGTGAAGATTAAATCCGATGTGCCTCGGTTTGGTCTAAAGCCACTCTGTGTTTCAGGAAGTAACTTTTCCATAACAGGTGTTAGCCTATTTGCCATCGCTTTAGTGAGTATCTTCCCTCCAACAGCCAGGAGAGCTATACCCCTGTAATTTCCACAGTTTGCAGCGCTCCCTTTGTTTTTGAAGAGGTTGATTAAAAGTGTATCACGAAACTCCTGCGGAGCTTGACCACTTTCCCACACGACATCAAGCAGTTTTTTGAGGTAGGGTATGAGCTCTGACGACACAGCTTTAAAGATCTCAGCTGGGAGTGAGTCGGCGCCGGGAGATTTGTTATTTTTTAGCTGCCCAATGGCGGTTAAGATCTCTTCCGTTGTTAGTGGTTTATCTAAGTCTTCGAAGGTATCATATTGAGGGATAAGATTTATAATATCGTGATCGGCTTGACTTTGCTGGTTAAGAATGTTAGAGTAGTGTTCTTTCCATCGGGCTCTTATTTCCTGATCTTCTTTGAGGAGATTTCCATTTAAATCTTTAATAGGGCACATATTTTTCCGACTGGGGCCGTACATTGCTTTTACTCCTTGAAAGAAATTCCTGTAGTCGTGTGAATCGGCGTACCTTTGAATTTCTCTGGCCTTGCTTGCCCACCACTCGTTCTTTATTCTTCTGATTTCGCGTTGCGTTTCATACTTAGATTGAGTAAAAGCTTCTGCTTTTGATGAGTCGTTGGGGGGATAGCGTTTTGGAAGGCAATATGTTTGCGGTCAAGAAGTTCTTGTATAAAAGCTTCATTATCATTGAACCAGTCCTCCTGTTTTTTACTTGCTGCAGTGCCAAGAATTTCCTCACTCGCACTTTTAAACTGTCTTTAATTTATGTCCAGGTAGCAGCGACATCTACAGAATTGGTTTCTTCTAGTGCACTCAAGTTCTCTTGAACTTTTTGCTTTAGCTGTTCGACGGTTTGTTGGTCACGCAATTTACTAATACAGAGACGGAGTCTACGTTTTACTTGAGTTCTTCGGTGTTTGGGTCTCATAACAATTTTCATTTTAGAGACAACAGGACGATGATCGGTCCAACATTCGCTATCAATGCGCGCCTTTGTAATTTGGACGTCCTTGAGATGCTTCCTACGTACGATAACATAGTCCAGTAGATGCCAGTGACCTGAACTGGGGTGACGCCAGGTGCCTTTAAATTTATCCTTTTGTCGGAAAATGGTGTTTGTTATAACTAGAACATGTTCGGCGCATTTAGTTAGGAGTAGTTGACCGTTAGCGTTCATGTTGCCCAAACCGTTCTTGCCTATGATGCCTGGCCAGGTGTCTGCATCTCTCCCTACTCTAGCGTTAAAATCGCCAAGAATAACAAGTCGTTCCGTTTTAGGTATTCTACAGAGGATTTCTTCCAGCTGTTGATAGAAGCTTTCCTTGGTTTCGTGACTTGCATCCAGAGTGGGAGCGTAGGCGCTTATTAGATTTACCGCGTTGCCATCTGATAGCTCATAGCGTAGCAGCATTAGACGCTCGGATAGGCCTTGTGGTACTTGTGTTAAGTTGGATACAAGTTGATTCCGAAAGGCAAATCCTACTCCATGTTGTCTTCTTGAATTGGTGGGAAGACCTTTCCAATAGAAGGTATAATACTTTTCTGTGAGAGAGCCTTCCTCCAAAAATCGAATTTCGCTGAGAGCTGCAACGTCAACATTGAATCGGTGAAGTTCTCTATCTATTAGAGCAGTTCTTCTTTCAGGCCGATCGGTGCGAGTGCTGTCGTTCAAAGTACGAACATTCCAAGCGCCGTAGATGAAAGGATTAGTTTTCTTGGATTTAACTTGCCGGTGTTTTTTCGACATTCGATGAGGTGTCCCTGTGGGGCACCCTCCCCCGGAGATCCGATCGGGAGTGTATTTTACCTCCGGATGATTTTATCCCACTTGAACGCTCCATCATTTTTTTTAAACCTTAATCGACTGAAAACGAAGCTGCATTTGAAGTTTTAGCTGGAGCAGGTATGCAACTGACCAACTCGGTTGCGGAAGGCGAGTGGTGTGGTCCCATGGCACAGAAGGAGACTGCGACGATGGGGTAACCAAACGATTCCAAAAGCAATCTTTGTATGGCCCTTACTCGGTCGTTAGAGCCTCGTTAGTGAAAACAGGGTGCACCAAGTTCAAATTGAACTCATCGCGAAGGTGAGGTTAACAATTGAGCAGGAGAGGCTATAACTTGTGCTTCACTACCCCATTACACCCCACACACACATGTATACATGTTAGATAGTGGATTGTTTGAATAACTTTTTAAAAAGGAACTTTATTTGTTACACTGGAGTCTACTTTGACTCTTTAGAAAAATACAATAATAATTTAGAAGTAGTTTAATCGAAAGTGAGTATAAGACTGAGGTTTACAATGGCAGTGGGTAATATTTATAATATCTGGAGAACAAAGAACATTGGATTTGCAATTCAGCATGATAACAGATTACTGAGAAAGAAATGTTAAGCTCAGCTAGCGTGAGCGGTTATTAGAGAAGAGCTGTTACGCAATCTGTAACATGATATGTTTGAGAAGGTTAAGCCTGTCTCAGTGATATTATATATCATAGTATATTTCTAATATAACAGCTTCCCCCTTATAAAAAAAGTTGGTGTTTTATGCAGCAACTTTTGAAATGAATATAAAATGTATATAAAAGATAATGGTACAATTTGGAAAAATATAAAGAGTACAAAAATGTTAAATCGTAAGGTTTAAAATACAGAATACAGCCTTAGCGTCTAAAATATGAAATGCAAGCACAATAAGCTTGATTCATAAAATAATATAACATAAAAATGTTAGAGTTAAAATATAGCTTTAGCAAGAAAGCGTAAAATACAAACATAATAAGTTTGTTGTAAAATGGGATAATATAAAAATATTCCCAGGGTTAAAATATGGCTTTACCGTGAAAGCCTAAAATATAAGCATGATAGGTTTAAATGAAAATGGTATAAAAATGTTAATGCAATTGAAATTAACAAGGGATAAGTAAAATAATGAAATGTAATGATTAAATGAATAAAATATGGTTCACTGAAGAGTCCAGCACTAAAAGTCAGTAAAAGGCACAAAACAGTTCATCTTTATGTAAGTTCTATGTCTTCGGCTTCGTTGTCTTCTCTCCTTAAGGTAGGTCGTCTTCGTGAAGGGAATAGGTTAGCAAATGTCCTGTGGGGTTTGCTAGGCCTAGGTGGAGATGGGGGAGATGCAGAAACATCGATGGCTAGTCTTCGTCTTTTTGTTCTGCACTTACAAAATAGGTACAGAAATAACAGTCCAAATATTAGCACAATGATGAAGTAGGTGAACCAGGATATGTGTTTTGTTACGAATGGTTCGTTGATTAAATCGTCTAGATCTCTGGAATATTGGTCCAATTTGTGTTTGGCAATTTCGAGATCTTCTGTGTTAAGGTTGTTTAATTTTAATGGTTTAAGGTTTGGTGCTCTAATGTTGTTTGGAATTTTGTTGCAGCATTCGAATGGAATTTGGATGGGATGAGTGTCGTCGTTTACGTCGGTTACTTCGTTGGTACTGGCTTGGATTTTTGTGATGCCTATAAAGGCGTAACAATTAGGTTGTAATTTCACTATTGAGTTTTTGTAGATGACTTCAGTTTTCGAACTTCTTTCTGGACAATTGATGGTTGCCTGTAATGGTTCTGCGTTGATAACCAGCCACGTATTTTCGTCTATCTTTTGGACGTTGTATCCTTGGCCGATGATGAATGATGTCTGGCAGCTTCCTGGCAGAGTTTTGAGGTTCTTGAAAAGACGGGCTTCGCAAATGGCATTATCATCAATGGGGTATGAAAATAGATTTAGACATAATTTAGTGTTGAAGTAGAGTGGTTTGCATTCTCTGAGGTCCGGGATGGTTAAGTACATTAAAGAATCATCATCTCTCGCGATATATTTCTGAGAGGTTGACAAGATATGATATAAGCCAGTTCTATTATCCAAAATAGGGATAGGATATAATTGAAATACTGAATAGGTTTGAGGGTCTACCAAAGGTATGTCTAATACGAATATTAAATCTGAATTTGTTTGAAAAGCTTTTAGTTCTATAATGTCTAAATACTGTGCAACTTTTGATAATTTGATTGGAAGTGGCAAATTGTTCCTTTGTAGGTTCTGTGAGATTTCCTGTAAGGAATTTACCAAGTCTTTTGGGTTTATAATCGATGTGTGAATTATTTTGAGCCTCGCGAAAGTGATAGAATTCAGGATATCGTTTAAGTTATCTTCGATAAATAGATAGCTTGCCATAAGCTGTTCGCAGATTTCTATAAATTTTAATTTTGCGTGAATATTTTCTATGTCTTTAGTCATGTCTAGAATTGAAGTTTCGATTTCTTTAATATCTTTATTGAAAGTTTCTTCATCAACCTGCAGTTTTTGAATGGTTGCGTTGAAATTTTTGATTACTGAAGTTGTGACAGATATTTGATTTTTGATTAAATTTTCGAGTTGGTGCTCGTCATTACTTAATTTGTTGATGCAATCAGAATAATACTGACCATCTTCTGCATCTAAATTTCCAGTTATTGATTTGAAAATTGTTCCAATACCGTTTAGTATTCCTCGCTTGTATCGTTTCGTGTCAAGGTAAATTTCGTCAAATTTTGATTGTATTGATTGAGAAATTTGTGTCAATAAACTGAGGTGAGTTTTTACGTCCCCTAAAAAGACGTTCATGTAATGATACGTTGGGTCGAGTGTGTTGTATAGTGTCTGTAAGATCTTGTCGTTTTTGTCGAAAGCTGTCTTAAAGGTAGATATGTTTTTGTGTACCAGTAAAGTCCATTTCTTGTGAGAAATCACAATGTCTGTGTCTCGGTGATAGTATACTCCAATTGTATTGTTAATTGGTGTTATTTTAAATTGAGCAAGTGCTGATCCGAACAGCAGGAAAAACCTGAAAATAAATTTAATTTTCAGTATAAGGTTTCATTCGGTCAAAGTTTACTTTAGTCGTTTGGTTTGTTTCCGGATTTAATAATGTTGCAGAATTTTGAGAAGTTTCTAAAATTTCGAAGGGGCCGTTAAATTTGTTCTGTAATTTGTTTTTTATTTGTGATTCTTTGACGTACACTTTGTCGCCAATATTATATGTGTGTCGATTTTCGGGAATGTTTTTGTCGAATCGAACTTTGGCTTTTTGTTTTTGTGCTTCTGTTCGACTTCGCGCAATTTTGTAATAGTGGGATATCCGGTTGTTAAGGTCTCTAACGTATTTGGTAATCAGGTCTTTCTGGTTATAAAGAGTTTCGGGTGGTCGGTTAGCTGTATGTCCGAAAATAAGCTCGTATGGCGTAAAGCCATGAGTTTTGTTTACCGAGTTGTTATAACATATTACCGCGTATGGTAATATTGTGAAAGGATGTTCGTTCGGATTCTCTGTTTTATGTATTCTGATCATTTCTGCTAGGGTGGCATGGAATCGTTCGATAGATCCATTGGATTGAGGGTGTCCTACGCTGGAGTATGTTAATTTTATGTCGTAGAGAGTACAAAGATCTTTTAATAAATTATTATCGAATTCACCGCCGTAATCACAATGAATTCTTAATGGGGTGCCATAGTGTTGGAAATATAGCAACAGGGTGTTTACAACTGATTTTGCACTTTTGTCTGGGACAGCATAAGCTTGAGTAAATTTCGTTAACTCGTCGCGGATGGTTAGTGCATAGTTTCTCGTGGGAAATTCGAATAGATCGATATTAACTCTCTCAAATGGAGTTTTAGGGGTTTCGGTAATTACTAGGGGGTTGTTGAGGTTTTTACGACAGACTTTTGTTCTTTGACATGTTTCGCAGTTTTTTATAAAATTTTCGACATCTTTTGTTAAACCTTGCCAATTATATTTATTTTTGATTCTACGTATTGTTTCGTTTATTCCACGATGTAAATTATTTTTTCCGGTGTGATGCTGGTCGAGAATGATCGGACGTTGGTCTTCATCGGGAGTTCGTAATAAATTTTGACAAATGATTAGTTTTAAATTTTTTTCTGCAAAAATAAATGATAGGATTTCGAGAATTGGAAAGTCTAGATTGTTTTCAACATGGTAAGTTTTGGAAAGGTCTAATTTGTTTCGATGTTTGTAAAGTGTTAAAAATAGATGTTCTACCACAGACTCTGGGTCGAAAGGTAGAGCGATAATGTAGTAGTTTCTTTGTCGGGTCGATTTGCTGGAAACGATATTAATTGTATTGTTATAGAATTCGGGGTTTTCTTCGAAAATATCCTCGATAATTTGATGGTGAAGGTCTGTCAAGTTGTTTTGTTGGAAAAACGTTATGATATTTTTATTTTCTCGATCTAATAGTTGTTTATTTGTGATTTGAATTTTGGAATAGTCTATTAGAGATTTGGTTTTGTAAAGTCGGGAAAATGTGTCAAATTCTCGGGCGATTTGTTCGTCGGTAATTTCGTCATCGTTGCCTGAAATTTCGTCTTCGTCTGAGTCTTCGTTCGCGGCTAGAATTTTTGAATAAAATTTGGAACATTCTGAAAAGTGATTAATTTTTATTCTGGACAACGCGTCCGCGTTTTTATTGATTTTTCCGGGTTTGTATATTATTTCGTAATCGTATTCTTCGAGTTTTAAGCGCCAACGCGCTAGTCTACTACCTGGGTCTTTTATGGAAAATAGCCAAGTGAGTGGTCGGTGGTCGGTGACGAGTTTGAACTTCCTTCCGAATAGATATGGCCTAAAATGCTTTACACTCCAGACCAAAGATAAAAGTTCACGCTCAATGGTTGAATACTTAGTTTCCGCGCCGCATAAAGTTCGAGATGCGTATGCGATTGGCAAATCTTTTCCTATACTTCCTTGTGAAAGTACAGAACCTATTGCAAATGCACTAGCGTCTGTAGTTAGGACAAAAGGTTCATCAAAGTTGGGGTAGATCAATATCGGAGTAGTTGTCAAAGTTTGTTTTAGGGTTTCGAATGAATTTGTACAGTCATTGTCGAAATTGAAAGGTATATCTTTTTGTAGCAACTTAGTTAAGGGTTTTGAAATTTTGGAGAAATTAGGAATGAAGCGTCTATAGTAGCCTGCTAGACCTAGAAAAGATTTAATTTCTTTCTGATTTTTGGGTTGAGGAAAGTTTAGAATTGCTTCGACTTTGGCAGGGTTTGGTTTTACACCATCCTTTGTAATAAGATGCCCTAAATAGGCGACTTCCTTGCGAAGGAATTCGCATTTGTCTGGCTGAATTTTGAGGTTGGCTTTTTGTAGACGTTTGAAGACTTCTGTTAGTCGAGAAATATGTTCATGGATAGTAGGGGAATAAATAATAATATCGTCCATGTAGACGAGACAGCGTTCATTTTGGATGCCTAATAGAATATTGTCCATGACCCTCTGGAAAGTGGATGGAGCATTTTTTAGACCGAATGGCATACGTACAAATTCGTAGTGGCCATTCTCTACCGTGAAAGCTGTTTTTTGGATGTCCTTAGGATCGATTTCAATTTGGTGGAAGCCAGAGGCCAAGTCTAACGTTGTGAAATATTGGCATTTGCCTAATTGATCTAAAAGGTCGGAAATGTTAGGTAGAGGATATTTATCACCTATTGTTACTTCGTTTAATTTTCGATAGTCAACTACGACGCGCCATTTCTGTTTACCAGAAGCGTCTAGTTTTTTGGGGACTACCCAAACTGGGGAGGACCAGGGAGAAATTGAAGGCTGGATAATGCCTTGGTCGAGCATTTTTGAAACTTGTGATTTTACCTCTTGTTTATGAATTTGGGGGTAACGATAAGATTTAGTGAAAATTGGTTTGGAATCATTAGTGTCTATTGAATGTTTGATTTCATTGGTAAATGTCAAGTTGTCACCTTCTAAATAGAATATGTCTGAAAAGTCTAAACAGAGTTGAGTAATTAATTCACTCTCCTCGTCGTTCAAGTGGTCTAAGCGTAATTGATTTTTTATTTCGTAGTTTCGGTCTATGTATTGGGAATCCGGATTTTGAAGATTTACGTTAAATATTGATCTAAATTTTTGAACGGGTTCAAGTTTAAGATCCGAGAAATGTATTGTTTTTGGAATCGCGTTTGCGTTTATTATCGTTGTCAAAAATTCACCATTGTTGTCTATTTTGACAATGGCATTCGGTAAACGTACCTTTTCATTTTCCTGGGCTATTAGTATAGCTTCGGTATTTTGTAAATTGCATTTAAGTTTAAAAATCTTTTCTGTGCGTGGTTCGATAGAAATTACATTTTGGTTTTTAACATTTAAATTTGGGTTTGAAATTCTAATACCTGGATTATTGTTTTCGTTAGAATTATTGTGGTTCCTGATTGATGTTACCTCAGTCACCTCAAATAGTGGTACGGTTTTAAAATTGGTAATAAGTAGATTATTTTCAAAATCCACATGACACTTATAATATTTTAGAAAGTCTGCACCTAATAGTCCATCGAATTCTATATCTAGGTCGTGAACATAAACCTTGTATGGGTCATTTGAATTGAATGGTATTAGAACAGATTCGGTGATATTAATTTTTTCATCTGTTATACCCTGTATAATTACGTTTTCAGGATATCTTTGTTTGTACCTTTCCGCTGTTTTGGTTTTAAATACAGAAATACCTGCGCCTGAGTCGACAAGAATTTTGAAACGTTTAGTGATGTCTTCTATGTAAAATAAATTTTTGGAATTTACGATATTTAGTTTGTAGCGGGGTGTTTTTACATGAATTGGTTTTCCGGGAAGTTCAGGTTTGGGTCGAAACTCTCCTGGAGGTTTATCGCTTGGACTTGGCGAGAAATTTGGTCTAGTTCGTCTGTTTGTTGTGTTGGAGTATTCGTGGAATACTCCGGGCCTGTGTAAAAATCCGGAGGATTAGCAGTATAATCCTCGTATTGCTGAGAATTAACAGTATAATTCTCATGTTCCTGGGATTGGGAATTAGCAGTATAATGCCCACATTGTCCGTTTGGAAAATCGTAGTCATCATTATTTTGAGATTGATAATCAGGAGAATAATTGGTAGAATAATTTACGGATTGATTTGCAGAGTAATCTTCGTATTGGTTTGGGTAATCTGAATAATTATCATAAGTTTCTTGGTTTAGGTGATGGGTTTTTTGTTGGTTAAATCTATTGAAATTCGGGTTCGGTTGTATGGCAGAAGGTCTCTGCTGGTGGAAGTTAGGATTTGGCCTGATAGCTGAGGGCCTGTTTTGTTGTGGATAATTGCGTTGTTGATTAGAAAAATTTTGGGAATTCTGTGGTCTAAAGTTTGCTTGATTAGGTACACTCTGGAAGTGCTGTCTAGGAGCTTGTGCCTGATTGGAATAGGCGTTTGGTGTGAAATTGGGTTGTGAAAATTGGTGGTTTTGCCTCGTGCGGCATTCGTTAAAGCTGTGCCCATTCCTTTTACAGAATGTGCAAAATGGTGGGAGATTTGGGCGTCTTTGTTGATTTTGAACGGGACTTCTATTTTGAATTTTATTGGAGAATTTTTGCGATTCGAAGTACGACAATTGCAACTCACGTTTGATGCGATTTATTGCATCTAACATATCACTAGGGTTGCCAGCCCTGATAATTTGCCCTAACTTGGGTTCTAATCCAGTCAGTAAGGTGGTCAATGTCATGTTTTCGATGAGGTTACATTGAGCGGTTTTTTCCTCTAAAGTTAGAGTCTGCTTTATAAATAATCTGGCCAGAAAGATTTCTAAAATTCTTTTTCTTTTCTTCTTCTGTCCCATATTATTTATGGTTTTTTGTTTGCCTGATCGTTCTCTATTACCAGTTTATTTAAAAATTAAAAACTTATTACACCCTGTGTAGCTCATAATATAATTTTGTTTTTAGAATATACCCTTAAGAGATTGGTACCAATTACTTTTATGACGTTATAGTAGATAATTTGAATAGAAAAAGTTTGTCCAATAGTTGAGTGTTATATTGTGATGTATACCGTATCACAGTAAGGAATATATTATAGCAGAATTGGGCGAGACCGGCGCCGCCTGACAAGTAGACCACAAACTGGCCCTTTTTAACTAACCCTTGCATTTCCCTTAACCAACTATACCGCCTGCTCTCTCTTTAAATCTTCTCGACCCTTTTACGATGGTCAGGAGGTTTTTCTGATCGAAGTAGTTAATTTCCTTCCTTGTTATACATACTAGCGTCGATTATTTTATATTTGAATGCATGTGTTTGGCTGAATATTTTTTATATAAACCACTGTATACTGTAAGTTACAGGTAAATGTCGGCTCACATTTTAAGAAGTGTTTTAAAGTTGCTAAAGGTTGAAGTTATATATAAAAGTTATATAAACATATTTGTAGAAGTGCAAGTGATCTAATTAGATAATTTGTAATGACTGTTTTTGAAATTAAAGTGCAAAATTGTTCAATTATATGCAATAGTAATAGAAACCTAAAATATTTACTGTAACAAAAACTTATAAAGTCGAGGCAAGAATTCAAGCGATGCACGTCACGAGTGATCTCATTAAAGAAATGTTAATACTAACATAATTTTTAATCATTAATTACGTTAAAAAGAGTAATTCTTGACACCCAGTTATTAAGCTTTAAGGACAGTTTAATGGGGCTTCATGATTCTTAGCAGTATTGTCTTATTTATAGAATCTATCTGTGACGTGCATCGCTTGAATTCTTGCCTCGACTATATTATCTTCTAAACGAAAGATTGAATTAATTAAACTGAGAATACACTCAAAATCAAAAATAATGTCCCAATGCAATAGTTGTAATAAAGA